>CM075813.1:27950869-28165996 GCA_037975025.1 Excoecaria agallocha | reverse complement strand
GTTTTATCAATTGATATGCACAGGAATACAAAAGATAAAACTAATGCCTCATTTTATTAATTTCAAGTGTTTCGTTACAATGCATTGGGGCTAGGGCTTACACTAACAATCTCCCACTAGCACTAGTCCCAATTGGGCATAGCCCTAAGACCGAACGCTCTCAAATGAGCTTCGTGCAGATTTGGACGTAACTGTTTCGTCAAAGGATCTGCTACATTGTCTTCACTTGATATCTTGCTAACCTTGACGTCCCCACGATCAATGATTTCTCTGATCAAGTGGTACCTTCTGAGTATGTGTTTGGATTTCTGGTGTGATTGGGGCTCCTTGGCCTGTGCAATGGCCCCGTTATTGTCACAGAAAATTTCTAATGGATCTAGGACGCTTGGGACCACTCCTAATCCATTAATGAAATTTTTAATCCAAACAGCCTCTTTTGCAGCCTCACTTGCTGCAATATACTCAGATTCTGTAGTTGAGTCGGCAACGGTTTCTTGCTTCGAGCTTCTCCAGCTGACAGTACCACCGTTCAAAAAAAAACAAACCCAGATTGCGATCTAGAATCCTGAGTGCTAGTCTGAAAAGCAGCATCGGCATAACCTTGTATGAAGAGCTCTTCTTGACCACCATACACCAAGAAGTGATCCTTAGTCCTTCGCAGGTACTTCAGGATCCCTTTTACAGCAGACCAGTACTTCTCACCAGGGTCTTGCTGAAACCTATTGGTTATACTCAGTGCATGAGCAACATCCAACCTAGTACATAACATAGCGTACATGATAGATCCAATAGCAGATGCATATGGGATTCTACTCATGTTGTCCCTTTCCTCTTTGGTTTTGGGGCACTATTCTTTAGTCAAAGGAACTCCCAAAGCCAAAGGTATGTATCCTTTCTTTGAGTCTCCCATACTAAAATGCTTTAGTACTTTGTCTATGTACTTTTCTTGACTTAGTCCCAAAAGCCGATTCGATCTATCTCTATAGATTCGAATACCAAGTATTGTCTCGGCTTCACCTAAGTCTTTCATTGAGAAACATTTTCCCAACCATTGCTTAACCTTTTGCAATGTTGGAATATCATTCCCAATGAGAAGGATGTCGTCCACATATAGGACCAGAAACACTACTATGCTCCCACTAACCTTCTTGTACACACAAGGCTCATCTTCGTTCTTGATGAAGTCAAATTCTTTGACTGCCTCATCAAAGCGAAGATTCCAACTTCGGGATGCTTGCTTTAATCCATAAATGGATTTTTGAAGCTTGCATACCTTCTTAGGATGCTTGGGATTGACAAAACCTTCAGGCTGTGTCATATACACATCCTCAAGTAAATTTCCGTTAAGGAAAGCAGTTTTGACATCCATTTGCCATATCTCATAATCATGATATGCCAGCTATGGCAAGCAAGATCCTAATGGACTTGAGCATGACTACAGGCGAAAAGGTCTCGTCATAGTCTATACCATGAGTTTGTCGAAAACCTTTTGCTACTAGTCTACCTTTGTAGGTCTTATCAGCTTTTAGTTTGAATAACCACTGCATTCAATTACCTTAGCACCTTCTGGTGGATCAACCAAGGTCCAAACCTGGTTATCGTACATTGATTGCATCTCGGATTTCATGGCTTCAAGCCAATTATCCGAGTCTGGGCTTTCAATAGCTTCTCGGTAGGTAGTAGGATCCTCACGATCTACTAACTCAATAGTGTCACTGTCAGTGATTAGAAATCCATATCTCTCAATCTCCTGACGTACCTTACCGGACCTTCTAGGATCTTGTGTAATGGGTTCTTGTTCCACAACTGGTTGTGAACTTGATCCCATTTCCAAACCATCCTCTATAGGAGTTTGTGGTGCTTGAATTTCTCCAAGTTCTACTTTACTCCCACTGTCTTTCTTGAGAAGGAACTCCTTTTCCAAGAAAACAGCCTTGCGAGCAACAAATACTTTGTTCTCGGCTTGTGAGTAAAAGTAGTATCCCTTTGTTTCTTTAGGATAACCCACAAACAAGCAGACAGTGGATTTGGACTCTAGTTTTTCAGATGTTAATTTCTTAACATGTGCTTCACAGCCCCAAATCCTGAAAAAGACATATTGGGTTCTTTCCCAGTCCATACCTCGTATGGTGTCTTCTCAACTGCTTTAGTTTGAGTACGGTTCAATAGAAACGCAGCAGTTTCTAATGCATAACCCCAAAAAGAGATAGGAAGATTAGCTTGACTCATCATAGATCGAACCATGTCCAACAGAGTTCGATTTCTCCTTTCGGACACACCATTCCATTGAGGTGTTCCAGGAGGAGTGAGCTGTGAAATAATACCACACTCCTTTAGATGACTGTCAAACTCTTGGCTTAAGTATTCGCCACCTCGATCTGATCGAATGGCTTTTATACTTTTGCCAAGTTGGTTTTCTACTTCATTCTTAAACTCTTTGAATTTCTCAAAAGTTTCAGACTTGTACTTCATCAGATAGACATAGCCATATCTACTGAAGTCATATGTGAATGTCACGAAGTAGCTAAAACCACCTCTAGCATGTGTACTTAAAGGTCCACATACATCGGAATGTATTAGTTCCAATAAGCCATTAGTCCCTCTCGCCATTTTTATTAAAAGGACTCTTTGTCATTTTTCCATGCAAACATGGCTCGCATGTATCATAAGACTCTAAGTCGAATGACCCAAGCACTCCAGTTTTGTGGAGTCTTGAAATGCGTTTTTCGTTTGCATGTCCTAAGCGACAATGCCAGAAGTAAGTAGGGTTCAATTCGTTTGATTTAACCCTCTTTGTATTAATGTTGTATATGGACTCTTTGTTTTGTAAATCAAGGATATAAAGGCCATTCTGCAACATGACATTGCCATAAGAAATGCCTTGGCGACGAATATGAGCATTGCCATTTTTAATAACAAAATCAAATTCATCATTATCCAAACATGAAACTGAAATAATGTTTCTGCTCATAGCAGGCACATAATAACAATTATTCAAAACAATACAAAGTCTGGAAGATAAAGTGAGGTGATAGTCGCCTATCTCCATGGCAGCAACTCGTGCTCCATTCCCCACACGGAGGTCCACTTCATTCTTCCCAAGTAACCGCCTATTTCTTAACCCCTGCACATTTGAACAAATGTGAGAACCACAACCAGTATCCAATACCCAAGTGGTAGAAATAGAAAGGTTAACTTCAACAACAAAAATACCAGAACTGGACGCCTTGTCTCCATTCTTCTTTTGTTCTTCCTTAAAGAGAGCGCAATTCTTCCTCCAATGCCCTATCTTGTTGCAATGGAAGCAAGTGCTCTCACTCTCTTTGAGTTTTGGCGCCTTGGGCTTGGATTGGGCCTAAGGGGCACTCCCACTTGACTTGGGTTTTGCCTTTCCCTTTCCCTTTCCCTTAGCTTGTCCCTTCTTAATTCCCTTTTGAACCATTAGTACGGGATTGGTCTTTCGAATGTTTTCTTCAGCATTCTTAAGCATCCCATGAAGCTCAGTGACTGACTTGTTCATTGTATGCATGTTATAATTCATCACAAATGGATCATAAGCAGCAGGCAATGATCCTAAGATCAAGTCAGTGGCCAATTCCTTTGGCACTAGTACCTCAAGCTTCTCAAGAGTATCAAGATACCCTTTCATCTTGAGTACATGGGTACTAACAGGTGTACCCTCAGCCATCTTGCAAGAAATTAATGCCTTTGTTGTCACGAACCTCTCGTGATGAGCTTGCTCTTGGAACATCTCCTTGAGGTGCACCATGATCGCATAAGCCTCTTGGTCCATAAATTGCTTTTGCAATTCAGGCACCATAGTTGCCAGCATCAGACAGGTCACATCATTGGAGTCGCTCTTCTTGGTCTCAAAAGTTTCCTTTTGAACCGCAGAGGCGTTCCTTCCTGGTTCATCAGGCAAGGGTGCATCCAAAACATACGACTTCTTCTCTTGCTTAAGAACTATTCTTAAGTTTCGAGACCAGTCTATGAAATTGGTGCCATTCAATTTGTCCTTTTCAAGGACCGATCGTAATGAGAAATTGTTGTTTGAAGATGCCATTTTCAATCTACAATAAAATTTAGCAAGATTAAATGAGGTCTTATTAATGATCCCACAAACCGAATTAATATCCCTTTAAATAATTCGCGTTAGTGATTTAATGTGGGCCAAGATCCACTTTTCTCAACAACTTATTAGTCAAGCTGAGCTTGTACACCTAACAAGTTAAGTTACTTAGGTAGGAAAACTCCAATCATGTCTCGTACATGACTCTTGGATCAAATGGGCTAACATCTTAGGATGTTATAGCACAACCCATTTATTAGTTGCCTAGGTCCGGGCATCCCTTTCCATGATAAGTCCAACCTACATTCACAACCCATGTCTCACAAAGATAATCGGGTGCATCTAGGACTCCTAGTCTACGTGACCGATGATCGATGCCTTGACATGTTTCGAATTAGGATGGCAACTTTATGACTTACTATTTTAGGGATTCATTTTATTACGGCTTACATGGCATACGCTTTGTCATCCATACATAGCATGCATATATATATAATTGCATAAAGTAAAGCGTGACAAACATGGGCCCAAAAACCTACAACTAAGATTCTATACTATTACATAAGAATCTTCGAGTTGGGCTTCTCCACTCCGGTGGGCTTCGTCTTGATTTACAAAGTCTTCAAGTATATTCTATTCTAAGAAATAAATGAAACTTTTACAATAAAATATAATGGCTCGCAGGCCATATTTAATTACAGAAACCCAGGGCCCATGAATGCACCATGCATATCCATTCATCACACCAAACAAGCAAATAAATATACATAGCATTCATGGATCAAACAAAGTCCAATTTTAATTAGATTTAGCCAAGCCCATTAATGGAAATTGTGTACTTGAAGCTTTAAGAGATGACCCCGTGATGGGTCTGGGCCGAAGCCCAATGGACTAAATCCTCTTATTGAATAAGTTCTCTTAAAAGCCCAAAACACAAACTAGTTAGATTTGTGCTATAAATCAACTCTAGCATAATTTCCAATTTAGCCATTTTTAATTTTATGTCATACAGCCCATAAACATTAAAAATGCATATAATATGTGCTAACATAAATTAAAAATAAAATCATGAAGAACACATATATAGTACACGGCATTCATGCAAAAACAAACAAACAACAAAAACTAGTTGTTTAATGCTTATGTAATGCCATAAAATGCACAAACATTTAAATCAATTTTATGAGTCATTTAATAATCTAAATAATTCCATAAACATTGATTTAATATTCTGTACCATTTTAATCTAAATGTGTTTTTACCATTTTAATCAAAACATAACAAACAATGTTGATTAAACATGTAACAAACACAAACTAGACATAGTTTTAAGTGATTTTAAAATTAATCAATTAAATTGTCATGGACCAGAATTAAAACCAAATTTAAAACATGCCCAGACCTGATATTTAATCTTTAAAAATCACTTACAAACATCCCAAAAACGTTTTTACATTTAATTTTGAAAACTAGTTGTTAAAATAGCAATTTACATGCCAACTAGCACCTAGTTTCATAATTAACATGTACCATCAGGTATATATAATTAAATCCGACCATTACCAGCCCTAATAACATCTTAGGACAGTATATTAACATGTCATATTAATTATAATACCTATCTAATCAATTAAAATCGTTTTTACACCAAAACAATGCAAAAACTCAAAACAGAAAATTTCAGATTTGCATGTTTTCAAAATAACGATTTTTAATTAATTTTTTCATGCATCTAAAGCACTAAAATAAGCATGTCTAGGCTCTGATACCACTGATGGAATATGACATGGTATGATAATCATGATAGCACAGCGGAAAAACAAAAATTTTATCATGCATACCATACATATCCAAAACTAGGAACGAAAACATGCAATTTTAGGGTTTTGAAACTTACAATAGATGATGCCTTTTTATTCTTTGATTTTGTGATGTCCAGCAACCAAGATGCCTTTATCCACCTTATTTCTCGATCACCAATGCCAAGGAACAGCCTTTTGCGCCACTCCCTCTATTCTCACACACACACACTTGCACCGACGGCTTAAAATCGAGATTGCTAGCTCTCTTTTTCGGTATTGTGTAATGGTTATAGTTTGAAGCTACAAAACTTGATTTTGTACTTCTTTAGATTGCTATTACTGCTCAATAACACAAGAGAATGAGGACCAATCCTTTCTCCTTGTGAAAAATTGAACAAAAGAATTAAGAGAGAGAGTCACTATTCACGAGTTACTATTCACGAGTTACTATTCATCCCACAAAAAAAAATTAGGTTTAGGGTTTTATTTCTTTTAATATATATGCTTATCCTTTGGCAAGTCATTTATCTGAATTCAACTATCCTAAGATAATTAATTCAAACTCTATCACTTCCTAAAGATAAGTAATATATTTTGAATTAAACTCCTTTGAATTTAAATTCAAATTTGAAATAAAACATAAGATATTTAAATAAATGAAATCACTTAATTAAATATATAAGTGATTTAATTTAATTTAAATTCCTTTAGGCTTTAATATTCAATTAACTTAATTAACACAAGATAATTAATTAATTGAAATTAAACCTTATGGGCTGAATTTCTCTCTCTCATGGACCAAAGCCCAATAGCAATATTATAACCCATTACATACATTAATTTGACTTTAATTAAAAGCCCAAATTAATGTCCAATACTTAATTTAAATATTTTAAGCCCAATGCTTTGTGTGCGATCCTATAGGTCCATTTAATGTTGGCAATGAATTAATAAATTAATTCAAAGGCTATATATATTCTCTAGCAAGATATTATAGCATTCCAAATTAAATGAAAATGCATATGGCATTTGGTGACCTAATGCAATTTCGCATAGTCCCTTACCCATAAATATCAGAATTAATATAAGGCATGGAACTAGTCATCCTTATATACATTAATTCATTTCTTGATATTCCAGTGACACTGAACTCTCAGATAAATAATGATTACTCATTATTTCATCTCGGTATGGCCATACACTTCTCAGTTCACTGATCAAGTGGCCGGTGATATTTTTCTCTCTTATCGAGAGGGGTAATCCCTTCACTTCTCTCATGCTCTCTAACATGAATCAGTGCATACCCAATCATACCCGTACTTGTCACTCTGTTACAAGCACGTTAGGTGTATGTCAAAGTACACAAGTATTTCATAAAGAGTTTCATAGAGATTTCAGGTCTAAGAACTCCAATACAAAACTTGCATATGAGAAACACTTATGACTTGTACCATGTAGTGTTCTCATGAGCGGATCGAATCCAGATACCATGTTCTTTGACATGTATCTATGATCTCTGATTGACACTCTTGTCCTAATGATCCGTAAGACAGAACTCATAAGATCAGAGAGAGCATACTAGTCTTAATTCATTTGTTATTCCCATAACAATGACTGACTAGGGATATTTAGAATGATGTCTCATTTGTTCCAAGGTCTTACAATCCATGTGCCTCACACATGATAACTTAAACCGAAACGACATTCTTGGATAGTTTTATCAATTGATATGCACAGGAATACAAAAGATAAAACTAATGCCTCATTTTATTAATTTCAAGTGTTTCGTTACAATACATTGGGGCTAGGGCTTACACTAACAAGGAATAACTATGAGTAGGATAATCATGATCATATACATGTGCATGAATAACTTTCTACAACACTGTATCATATTCATGATTAAGCATAATTGTGTGTGTATATATATATATATATATATGTCATATCATGCACACCTTGTGAGAAATATCTTACAATACTTGAATCTTGCTTTAAAGCAAGTAAATCTTTCACATACAATCTTATATGACATTAAGGTAATTGTATATGAACATATCTCATTATTCTCATATGTTTTAGCAAAATAATTCATACACATAATATATGTAAGCATGTACATGTTATCTTAACTAAATAATAAGTATAATAGTTCATATATTTGTTATATGTCATGTTTCATTTACAAAGCAATACTATCTTATATTCTTAAACATACACTTTATATGCACATTATTATTTGCATTTACATTGTATTACACACATATAATGATTACCTATATGTGTACATATATATATATATATATATATGTAATTCATATGATAGCCATATAATATAAACTTTCATCTTTTCATTATAAGTTCCATTACAAATTAACAAAAAATCTTAAATCTCATGTATTGTTTTGTTATCAATACTTAATGTCTTTTTTTAAAACTTATATTATACATATCATTATGTTAATCATATGCTTCGTGTCACAAATTACCTTAACATCACATCTATAACTCAAGAAATTCAAGAAAACCCAAAAGTTGTTCATAATACCAAAAGCAGTTTTTATTAGCATTTAGAAAATTCATTGAAAAATATGCATATAGAATTTGACAAACTTTTCTTCATTAAAGTTGTATTAATAATTGCCTAGTTTACCTATAATTTTACATTATAGCTTTTTAACTCCTCTACCAAAACTTATTCCCGAAATATTAAATTATGTTTCTTGACAGTAAACAACAGTTCCTATGAGATTCAAGTTAATTTTAATGAAAATTAGAGCTCGATTCAGAACTTGCTTCCTTCTAAAAAAACATACATTAGTGTCTTAAGAAAACGTACCAACTAAAATCATTCAATTTTCTATCCTAAAACTCAAGATATTAACATTTAACTTAATACTTTTTCCCACTGACAATGATGTGAACAGGTTAGAAATCAAGTTAAAATTTGACATGCTTACAAATAGAATTAGGAATTACTTCCTTCATAAAAATTATATAGTTAGAAGTTTATTTTTTCATAGAATTTAATCTCATAGCATTTCATTCACTATACAAAGAAATACATCATATTTTCTACAATCTATTCCAGAACCAAAAATAGCAGTTCACTATAATTTCAAATAAATATTTGGACAACATATAGGCATATTTAACCAGGTTCCTTCTACAAAGTTGTAGATACATTTCTTATATAAAATATGAAATTGGGATTAACTCAATTGGAGTTTCCTAGCCCAAAATATGCTAAAATTATAGCAATTAGTTTATGATGCTTACATGTTTCTCTTTATTAAAGCTTCCTAAAATTTATTCTCATTTCATTTGTTGAACCTATCATACAAAAATTCGTATTTCTTCTCCAATTAAGCACATACATGTATTAAAATCCTAATAATCCCATACATTGTCCAAATTTTTCCTTAGTCTTCAATCATTTGCATAAATTCATTCTTTAATCATTCATTTCCAACATCTTACCCAACCAACCGCCCCATAAAAAAAGAAGAAGATGTTGATGATAACCAAAGATTAAAACTATTACCTTATGTTTTAAACCAAAATGTTCTTGAACAATCAACAAGCAAGAGATTTTCATAAGGATTTGAGAAGAGAAAAATGGAGGTTTCTTAGAGAGAGATGAAAGACAATAAGTGAAAGTGAGAGAATAAAATTTATGGATTCCTCACCCAAAGCTACCGATTCTCTCTCCATCCTCTCCCATTTTCAATTTTTATAATAGTAGGGAATTTCCCTTGTTAGTCCTTCACAAATATCTCTTTTAATCCTCTAACTTGTTACATACCAAAATAAGTTCCCTCATTTATTTACTTGCAAGAGTTTAGCCTCAAAGATTCTTTCTCTTTTTAAAATCAACCCCACTTAATTATTATTTTAACATTATCCCCTAACTTCACATCCTCTTTTAATTTAGCCCTCAAACTATTTTTCCCTTTTTAATTATATCGTTACATTTTTTTATTTACAAAAGCACTGCATCTTATTTTTTTATGTTACAATTAGAACCCAATTAAATTTTTTTTATATTATAATTGACCCTTGAAATAAAAATTTATTTTAATTGCACATATAAATAAATAACTAATTTATCCTTCAATACAATAACTTATAATTTTATCTTAATTAACCTCTCAGCTTTAATTTCTTTTCAATTGTGCATGACTATACAATATTTTTAATTAACTCTTTACTCCTCCATCACTTAAGACCATTAATCCATAAGGTCTTAACTTATAATAATTCATCTAATTAAGCTTGATTAAACATTAATAATCATAATTATGCACTTGAATTTTACTAGGGTCTATTTTGGGTCTTTACACCTTAGATCATAGTTGGATGTATAATCGATGGGATTGAGGAGGAAGGATTAATTCCTTATTCTTATATAGAGTAGATAATTTTATTAAATTCACTACTTCTCATCCTGAAGAAATGAGTGGTGATCATATAAGGTGCTCGTGTATTAGATGCAAGAACCGAAAGTTTCATGACATGGAACTATTATGAATCACCTATTTAGCAAGGGATTTATTCCAGATTATTTAGTTTGGAATTGCCACGGGGAGATAAATTTTAATGGTTATGATGACAATCCTTATGAAATAATCAATGAAACAGTATTGGGTTTCGATGTACGAAATACTTATTAGCAAATGGTTCTAGATGCAACGGACCTAATTTTAACCCTTACACCCACTAGAAAACTTTTAATTCAGAAGATCGAGCTACTTACAATTTTTACCAAGCCGATCCACCTAATGTTAATGTAAATTTTATAGGTGAGACTTCTAATCTATAGTGTTAGCAATTTTATGATATTTTTGAATTTGGCGATGTGAAGTTGTATCTCGATTATGATAATCACTTTCAGCTTTTTGTAGTTGCAAGAATGTTGTATGTTAAATCTTAGTTTAATCTGCTGGAGAGATTTTTTGATGGAAATATCCAACTGATTAAAGAAGTTTCGCTTGAAGGCAACATATTGCCTGATAATTTCTATCAAACAAAAAAGTTTGTTAGAAGCTTAGGTTTACTTGTCCAAGAAATTTATTATTGCAATGAGGGATGCATATTCTTTTGGCAGGAATATAAAAACTTGGCATATTACCGATTTTGTAACCACCCTAGATTCAAAATGAGTGTAAAATCTTGCAAACAAAGATTCAAAGCTTATAAAAGGATCTATTACTTTTTGCTAATACCTCGGTTGTAGTGATTATATCAAGCAAAAGCGGCAAAAACACATATGAGATGGCATCATAAACATATCCAAAATGAAGGGGTTATGGAGCATCCTTCAGACTCTCTAGCTTGGAAGCATTTCGATTAAACTCATCCTTTATTTGTTGCTAAGACTAGAAATGTCAGGTTGGGGTTGTGCACAGATGATTTTTAGCCATTTTGTCAATATAGTAGGAAATACTCTTCATGGCCTATAATCCTTATGCCCTATAACTTACCACCTTGGATGTGTATAAATAAGGCTTATTATATTTTTTACTATTATTGTTTCTGGCCCTAAGAATCCAAAGCAAAAAATTGGTGTCTATATACAACCTTTGATTCATAAGTTGAATGAATTATAGAGTAATGGAGTGTCAACATATGATGTGTCAAGGAAGCAAAATTTTTAGACGAAAGCTACTCTGATGTGGATAACCAATGACTTTCTCATATATTTAATGATATCTTGTTGGAGTACATGCGAAAAATAAGTATGCTCATATTGCATGGAATATACACAATCATTCAGACTAGAATGTTGTGGCAAACAAACATGGTTCAATAATCATAGGAAATTTCTTTCCCTTGATCATCCATTTAGAAGAAACATACAGAAATTTAAAAGTGGATATGTTGAAATAATGCCGCCGCCACCAATTAGATCTAGGGAGGAAATTCTACAAGAAATCGATCAGTGGGGTCTAATTAAAGTCACTGAGCTTGATGCAAATGAGGTTAATAGGATCATTTGTCAATCTTATGGTTGGAGGAAACATAGCATATTTTAGTATTTACCTTACTAGAAAATAAACATGATTTGACATAATTTTGATGCAATGTATATTGAGAAAAATGTTTTTGATAATGTGATTAATACAATTTTAAATGTTGAAGACAAAACCAAAGATAATGCAAAAGCATATTTAGATTTAGAAAGATATTGTCGTCATTTAGAGTTTGCAATAGATCCAGAAAGTGGTAAATATCCAAAAGGTTGTCACACCTTGGATATAAAATCAACAAAAGTATTGTTTGATTTGTTAAAAGTACTTAAGTTTTGAAATGGTTTCATTTCCAACTTGGGTCATTGTGTTCACTTGACAAAACTCAAATTATTTGGCATGAAAAGCCATGATTGCCATGTATTTATACAATAACTAATTCCTATCATCTTCTTTGAATTACTTCCTGCAAATGTGTGCCAGGTCCTTATAGACCTAAGCTTATTTTTCAAGGATTTGACATCCACTGTTCTCCATGTTGATGACATCAATACATTGGATTCAAACATCCCACATATTATTTCAAGCTAGAAAAGATATTTCCTTTAGCTTTTTTTGACTCAGTGGATCATATAATGATACACTTACCATACGAAGCAAAAATTGATGAATTATTTATACATCTAAAGTAATGAATACTTGCTCTTAAAGTAGAAAGCATTTTATAAATTGATAAACTATATTTGCCATTGGAAGTTCTTTTGAACTCTAGGATTGGAAATAAATCAATAGTAGAGACACCTATTTACAATGCATACTTGTTGTCTAAGTCATCTAATTTTTTCTTACATTACTTTGAACCTCATGTCAGTACTCAACATTAATGACTTCATCATAATGATGATGGAGATTGTATGGAAACATAAATGGAAATTTAACAATTTTCATGTACCCAGGTTGAACTAGTGGAAATCTTCGTGATCGAGCCCTAACATCATAGGAATATAAGTTAGCTCATGCTTTCAATTCTAGTAAGGCATTAGTATTAACTCCTAGTCCTCACACAACCAACAACACTACGTCAACCACTTATGAACAAAGTAATGCAAATAATAGCAAATTGTACATGATAGTGAACCAAAAGGGATTGTGAGTGCTTTTATCTCAATAAATTCTTAACATGTTAAAAATACATATGTAACTTGATGTATGTTTTTATATAATACACTTTGCAGGTTGGAACTTTCCTTCCTATGCTCTAGGATTATAACTGTGAGCTTCCATCAGTGTACAGACATTAATGGAGTTAGTTAGAATGAGGTTTCAAGAGAAACCAAAGACTTTTACTGGGGAGAATTTAAGGTATATGTATTTATTTTTTCATAAAGAATTTTTCATTTTAGTTATGTTATGTATAGTTTTAACTAATAATAAACTACTACTAATATAATTTTTAAAGTGCTATTGGGATGCTAAAGTCAATAGTCACATTAGAATAGGTTCAAAGATAAAGGTTGCATAAAGGTATAAGGATTATGTTTACCATGTAAAGGTGACCAAAGAAAAGCCGAAAGACTTCCCAGAACAAGTATAGAAGAGGTGGAAGGAAATTTTCAATCTCTCTACGTGTATTCAAATGTGAAATCAAAAGAAGCTCAATCATTATGGAGGAAATAAAGATAAGCTCCTGGATCATACATTGGTAGAACAATTTCTATTGGTGAGCATATCTTGCAATTGGTAAGTATGTACATTAGAATGTGAAGCAATCCTTTAATATTAGTGACAATCTTATTTTTCTTAATGTTTTGTAATTGTTATCGGCATTTAAGTAAGCTAAAATTCTATTTCGTGCAACCATGAGTAAGGGAAACCACAGTTATTTTTTCTTTAAGGAACAGGGTATTGACTTTGACGTGGATTTATTCATTAAATTAGGATAAGGAGTGGTTGTTAACTTCTTTGTATCTCAACATCGAGAAAATAGACTGGTGGAAATTCAAAACCCCCATGATACAGAAAGATATTTTAAATTAGGGAGGTTTTTCCACATTGTCAAATAGCAAAGAAAAAGTTTTAACAAACCTATAAGGCTATAACCAAAGTTCTATCTCCACCTCATTTCTTTCTTTGCATTTGTTTAATCAATAAGACTTCATAGTGTTTCAGGTGTTGTCTTAGTCTATTTTACCCTATGATTAGTTTAAAAAAAAATAAAAGGAAAAAAAAAGCTTCCTAAGGAAAAAACTTCATGTTTATGCATAATATCAGGGCTACCTACGTTAATATCATGTAAAATGTGCGTTGTAAATATCTAATATTTGTCTGAAATGTTTGCTGTTGCGAAGTCAGTGCTAGTCAACTTCTCTTTTGGCATTATATGATTCATATATGAAGGCTTACACAAAAAGGAACCTGTGCCTGTTTTCTATGTGTAGTACTTATATTTAGAGATTGGTTTAAGTAGTTGGTTTAGTTGAATAAAATCCCTAAAGTATAGCATTGGAAATTTTATGCTGAATTTTAAGCATTAATTTATACCGTGTTATACCATTCTTGCCTATGTAGCTTATAGAATTATGAAAGTGAAAGCTGCAGTCACTTCTACTTTACTTGTAAGGAAAAATAAAAAAGAAAAAACTAGTAAGTCTTCATTTATGAATGGATGTTTGAATTGAGCTGCTGCTCTTTATAATTTCAGGAATAGAACAATGCTTTAAAATCTGAGAAATTGCAATTAGTTATGGTACAGATATTCGGATTTGAATGGAGAGTAAATCGATTATTTTATTGGATCTTTGAGGCTATTCTTGAATTCCTTATTTCAAACACTCAAGCTTCTATTTTTACAGATGGCTTGATATATTCTTAATTTGCTATTGTACATTGCTATGTTGTATATATGCTTTCTGTGGGCCTTTGACAACTTATAATGTGATGAAATAACATATAAAATAGTTTCTGCAATAGAAAAAATTACTGGTACCCAAGTTGCATGCATTTTAATTTTCTTCATTAAAATAATAAACAATACTAGACTTTTATTCTTTTTAACCAATTCGTTGCAAGTAAGTTTTGTTCAACGAGTAAATAATAGTTCAAGTTCTTGCTCGTTAATTAAGGATAGAGACCCCTGTATTTTATTGTGAACAAAGCATGTATTGTTCTCATTAAGTAATGATAATGCCTCTCTACATGTAGATTGCTATCATTAACAAATGATGAATGTTTGCTCTTGAAGTTTGATCTGTGTGTATTTTGAGTTTACACTTTTTAAGTGTAGTGGTATTGAGTAGCATGTAAGTGTATGTGTTTTAGGTTTCCATGATGGATGTTTGCACTTATAGTTTGATGTGTATGTATTTTCGATTTTCATGATTTAGGTGAAGTGATTTTGAGTAGAAGTTACTTGCATGGCATTTTTTGTGTTTATGTTAGGATAATGTTTAGTGATGATGCTGGCAGTACTTTTAAAATAAAAGAGCATTGTTTGAGTGGAAAAATTAACATGAATGTGTTATTCTAATAGCTTTTCTTATATTGTAATTGATATAGGAGAAAGAGTATGGCCGGCCACCTACAATTCCTGAAGCCTACCTACACACACACACACTATAAATCACGATGGGAAGACATATGTGGCCAATTGTAGTAAGGAGTTACATGTAAGTAACATAGAATACAATTTTTTTAGTTTTTTAAATGGCAAATTGTCAATTATGAGTTGTTCTTATATTTATGCTTATTAAAAATTATTATAGTTTTACAGGAGAGGTATGAGCAACTTCGATTTGAGCGATCGAAAGATGAGTCATTTGTGGATAAGGCCGAGTTGTATTTAAAGGCTACTCGTGCAATAAAAGGAAAAAATATACGAACTTGGCTCATATGTGCCGCCTATTATTTCTCCATCAGGTACATCATGTTGTGCTAGTATAGGTAAGGCCTTTAGGAAAGTTTTGTAAAAGAGGAAGATTTTCACATGAAGAACAAAAGCTTAACACTTTATGGAGTGCAATTTAACTCTGTGGAGTGCCCTTAAGGAGAAATCTCACTAGGTAGAGTAACAAAGTTACTCCACGGAGTAAGAAGAAGTGGAAGGCTACTCCACTAGTTGAAAAACTTGTTCGATCGATTTTAAGGCTTTTCTAATGCACGTAAGGATTTTACAATCCTTAAATAATAAGTTTTTAATTAATTAGGAACTCTGCTTGAAGAGGAATCAGTCGTATGATTAAAAATCTCCTCTCTTCAGCTATAAAAGGAAGAAGATACCAAGAGAAGAAAAGGAGCATCTTTACCTAGTTTGAGAGGTCTGTTTTTACCTAATTTTCATAGTTTGGAGTTTGTTTTATATTTTTATAGTAAAAAAGTAGTTTTACACTTAAATTCAGAGGCTGAGAGTTGAGCATTCAGCAGAAGCTTCAAGCTTAGTTGAAGGGTTTATGTGTATCATTCCTTTACTTTATTTTTGTTTAAATCTAATAACAATGCATGAGTAGTTCATTTTCTTTTGCTGAGGAAACTTGAACCCGCATATTTATTTATGTAATGGCTTAGTTTGTTCTTTAATTGAATGTCAGTGATTATTTCTTATTTCCTGAGCAAAATTCTTATCTTTAATTGCTTTTATTTTGATTATTGATTTGTTGAGAAATGGTTAATAATTGAATTAATAGTAACTTAAGATATGCATGTTCATGGTTTAGTTTATTTAATCTAATTCATAGTTATTTTCTGAAAAATATGGTAATTATGTTTAATGTTAGGTGAATTAAAGTTATGAAGAGATGAATTAATAATAAATTGAAGTCAGATTTCTTGAGAAAGTATCTGAGAGATATTTAGAAGTTCATAAACTTGATTTATATGCTGAGTATTGAATTGTTCTGAATAAGATGATTTAATACATAGAAAGATATTTTGAGAAGTTATCTGACTTTATTACCGGTTTTCCATAATCAGCTGCATTAATTGTTAATTAAGACATATACATGAGAAATTGAGGTGGATAATTCTTCAGTAAAAGTGTTTTAGCCATTATGTTTTATTAATGCTAGTTTATTTAGTTTTTAATGTGCTTTATTGTTTGTTTAACTTTAGTTTAGTTTTAGTCTTTAAATAAAAAAATAGGGAAATCATCTCCGATTAATTTAATTTATTTATAGATATTTGGCTAAGCAATCCATGTTCTCTTGGGTACGATATTCAGGATCTTAATCTATATTTTCCTATATTACTAGTCGATTTATTACACTTGCTACACCGATCAATTTTTTAGCGCCGTTATCGGGGAACAACGGTATTATTTATTTAATATCTTTGATTAAGTTAGTCTGAGATTTTTTTTAATTGTTTTTTATAGGAAAATTTAAAACATTCTTCAAGATGATGCAAGATGATGTCCACAACTATGAATTGTTCATTTTGAAACAAAAAATGAATGATTTTATAAGAGAAAGGGAGGAGATAAAGCTATTACGTGCATAGTCACAAAATCCTTACTCGTCACTATCCTTTATTGAAGATCGTGATTCTCCATGGGTTTTAAGAGCACAAATGGAAGAATTAAGAAGAGAAGATCAAGAATTGCAATACTTAAAAGAGGCTTGTAACTCCAAAAATCAAGTTTTTCTTGACCTTCTTATGAGTAAAGAGAAGCAATTTTCGGGCTGAAAAAGAAAAATGGAGGGCCACGCAAGAGGCCATTATCTTTGAAACTGAAGATATTTGTGACTTGCTTATAAGAAAGGAAAAGAAAATCTATGCTGAAAGAGAGGAGTGGGAGGCTATATTAAGGAATCAATAGGAAAAGTTTAGAATTCAAGAAAAGAAGTTAAGGACTCAAAAGGAAATAATCAAGCATCAAGAGAATTTATTAAGGGATAAAGAGGAAGGAATTGAAAGGTTGGAATCTAAACTAGAATTTTTTAGCGTGTCTATGAAATTTCAAGGTGATGGTTGAAGGAGAAGGAAATAAATCATTCACTAATGATGGGCAATGAAGAAAAGGAACAATTTATATTTGAAGACAAGTCCTATGTTTATTTAGAGGATGATGTTGGATCTCTTGCGAAGGATTTATCACCAAAGGAGAAAGAAGTGTTCAATTCTCAAGTAGTGACACTGGATTCAATCCGTTTGAAGAATTTATTTAGGTTAGAAGAGCTGGTAGAGTTCATTCTTAATGAGTTAAAGGAGGAATCGTACTTTATTGAAGACATGAAATTTCCAAATTTTGTGAACTATGATAAGTTTCTTCTACTGATGGGAGAAAATGAAGAGCAAAGTCCAGAGAGACCCTTATTCGTATCACAAGCTTAGCCTTCGAAGAGGAACATAAGTTGAGCTGGGACTCGAAAAACTAGAACTTTTCTAGTCCTTCTCTTTAAATTTTCATAATTTTTTTAGTTGTGTTTAGTGTTTTGTTTTTAATCGTTTGCTATCATAGCTTTAGTTTAATTTAATAGACTTTTATAATTCAATGCATGTGCTTTATGTTTTCTTGAGTTTATTGTATTTGTGTTTGTCAATTCATGAGTTTAATAAGATGAAATTATTGGTCATTTAGTGTTAATTAGGTGAATTTTTAAGTTAACTGTTCAACTTTTGCAGTGTAGGAATTATGAGCAGTGTTGTTTTTGCTTAAAATTAATCCCGAGCCTCATCAATATTTGGTGGAGTTAGTGTTTATAGTGTGTACCTCATCGTCTTAATAGAGTTCATATGGTGTTTTAGTAGCAGCAAAGTTTAGGAACAATATAAATCATGCATGAACACGTTTTTAGTAATGGCATTGAATAAAGGCACAATCTTGGTTTTGTTTTTGGTATAATTTGAAGTTTAATTCAAAATGGAGTGTTAATGATTTTAATTATAGAGAGAGCATGAAGTTTTAGTGTTGATTTGGAAAAAATTGAAAAGCTTTAGCAATTTTGTAGAAGAACAATCAATGAAGCTGTTAGTTTTATGTTTTAAGGTGCAGAGGGTGTTTACTCTGTGGAGTAAAATCTTACTCCACCGAGTGGATTCTTACTCTGTAGAGTATGATTTTACTCTACATAGTGCCTTAAATTTAAAAAAAAAACATTTGAAAATTTGATTTTTGGTGTCTAGTAAAGCCATACCAAGTAGAGTTATGGGACACTCCACCAAGTGCCTCATCACTCCACCAAGTGAAGGTCATTTAAAAGGCCTATATGCTGTCCTCAATTCATTTTACTCACATGCCCCACCAAATATTGCATCTTTATGTTCTTTCTCTCACCCTTTTTCACATTTACTTCATCGAGTACTTCAATAACTGTTAAAACTTCATTGTGCATTGGCAAATTAATCAAGTAAGTTTAATTTTGCCTTATACTCTCTTTAATTTCATTTCCATTTACATGATTCCTTTTACATGAAATGTGAATATGTAGTTATTTTGGCTTGATATTTTGCATTGTTTATGATTTTGTTTGTGCTTTTTATGACTATAATTAGATTAGGTGCATATAATGGACCATTGTGATATAGATTTGGGTTTGAGATCATTAAAATTGTATTAATTATAGCTTTGAAAAGTTATGCACACAACATGTTCGATAAAATACCTTAAAAACCAAGTTTCACTATAAGTTTAATTTTAATTCATGGTATCAATTTCATTTCATTTATTCTTCTCAACCCATCATTTATGCACTTAATTTGCATCTATTTTCCACCTCTATCACTATAATCCGCATGAGTCATAATTGGTACTTCATTGCCTTTGTTTCTTTTTAAGAGAATTTAATGAGCTTTAATTTTAATTCAAATTAAGTTGAAATTTTTGTATGCAGTGGCACCTAAGAAGGCACGAAAAGATGATGCATCCAGTTTTTCAAAGAAACATATCCTCGTCAACATTAATGAAGAAAAGACTAGGTTATACAAAATTTGTCAAGCCGACAAGCACTTTATGGAGAGATTTTAACCCATAACACACATTTCACCACCACCCTCACTACCATATAAATCAAAGGCCAACTTTGCTAAGTACAGCAAAATTTTAAAGAGGGGGATAGAGCACAGGTACATTTGGTTTTGAACTCAAAAATTCATGGAAGTTCTTCATCTTACTCATGAATTGTTTTAGTTATTTTATCTTTGTTATTCTGCTTTTCTTTTAGTTGTTTAGTTGGTTTGTAGTTTGCTTACTACTATTATAGTTAGTTCACTTTATCACTTAACTTACATTTAGCTTAGTTTGCCCTAGTTTTTTTTTTCAGAATTTGAATAAATTGAACTTAAATTTAGATTATACAATAGTCAAAATTATAGTTTAGCAGCAAGGCAAGTAGGTTGTTCAATGAAATTTTTTGCTAGTTTAATACTTAACTTGGTTTATAATTATTAGTTTTCACACATTTAAAGCACGGAAGACCAGTTTTTAAACTTTAGAAAAAACCAGTGCAATGAAATATTTGAGCAAGGAATTTTATGAAACTAGAACCTTTCTCATCACCCTTCAAAGCATAAAAGCAACTCAAGCAATTTAAAAAGTGATCTAGGCAAAATTTTCTTATTGACCTAATTAAAAAGATTGTTTTCCTACCCTTTTTATATAATTGATCTTTATTAGCCATTTTGAGCTTAATGAGGTATGCTTAAAGCATACATTTTTTATTATTTTTGTTACACTCATTATTAACCATATAGCCTAAAGCCTTTATCTATCCGCTAGAATTGGCCACTCTAAATTTTGATAGGTTTACATTTATTGAGCATTTAAATTAAGTGTAATAAGAATGATTGCATCATTGAGGATAAAAATTATGTGATGAAGTCAAGTACTTGTATAATATCCTTGTTTTACCCCTATTTCTGTAATTTGTTGGCAAAAGAAGCTAGCAAAAAAAAAACAAAAAAAAAGAAAGAGAAAAAGAAATAAAGCTAGCATATATAGCAAAATTTTAAGTGTGGGTAATTATAAGGGAAAGAAATTAGGACTTCTTAGAAATAAGAAAATTAAGAGGGATTTCAATCTTATTGCTTCTATTTTAGGTTTTTTTAATGCTTAAAAATATTGAATAAGCAAGCTTAACAAGGGAATTATGGTTAATAGTTTGAAAATTTAGAAATGTGATTTATACAAGTATAGAGTGGCTAATTCTCTTTGATTATCTTTTGACCATTCTTTGATAGCTAATCCTTTAACACCACTGCAACCCTTTTAAGATCTAAGTGCTTTTATGTTTTGCATTGAGTTGTTTAGAGGATATGACCTTCGGGTTTTGATGCTAAAGGAAAGGCCTATGGTGATTCTAGAGTTTTAAATGTAAAACCTCAAACGTACTTAGTATACTTCAATTCTAAAGCTTTATTATGAGATGCATTGGTGTTTAATTTTTGAAAATTGCTTAAATTGTTTTGGTCTTACACACATATATGCAAACTAATTCTTATTTCCTTGTTTTAGTTTATTCTAGCCATGATTTTATTGAGTACTCTTGTTAATTATTGAACTTAGTCTTGAATTATTTAAATCTAATTTTGAGTTTGATTATCATGAGAAGTTGGTTTGTTAAGATTTGCTCGGGGGTGAGCAAAGGCTAAGTGTGGGGTATTTGATAAGTGTGAATTTAAATAAGTTTTCAATGTGTTTTTAATATATTTTTAGGATAGTTTTGTGTTAATTTAGTTGCTTTATTGGTTAATTTCTTCAATTGATGTTCTAATTGCCTAACTAAGCATTTTTGGTGTTTTTAGGACTTAATTGAAAGGGAAAAAAAAGTTTAAAGGACTTTAAAGAAAGTATGGCCTTTAGGAAAGTTTTGCAAAAGAGGAAGATTTTCAAATGAAGAATAGAAGATTAACACTCTGTGTAGTGAAATTTCACTCCATGGAGTGCCCTTAAGGAGAAACCTCACTAGGTAGAGTAACAAAGTTACTCCATGGAGTAAGAAGAGGAAGGCTACTCCACCGATTGAAAAACTTGCTCCACCGATTGTGAAGCTTTTCCAATACACATAAGGATTTTACAATCCTTAAACAATAAGTTTTTCAATTAATTAGGAAGTCTGCTTGAAGAGGAATCAATCGTAGGATTAAAAATCTCCTCCCTTCAACTATAAAAGGAGGAAGATACCAAGAGAAGAAAATGAGCATCTTTACCTAGTTTGAGAGCTTAGTTTTTATGTAGTTTTCATAGTTTAGAGTTATTTTTATATTTTTATAGTAAAAGTAGTTATATGTTTAAATTTAGAGGCTGAGAGTGGAGCATTCGGCAGGAACTTCAAGCTCAGTTGAAGGGTTTATTTATAACGTTCCTTTACTTTATTTTTATTTAAATCTAATAACAATGCAAGAGTAGTTCATTTTCTTTTGTTGAGGGAACTTGAACCCCCATATTTCTTTATATAATGACTTAGTTTGTTTTTTAATTGATTGTTAATTGATTATTTCCTAATTCCTGAGCAAAATCCTTATCTTTAGTTGATTTTATTTTTATAATTGATTTGTTGAGAAATAGTTAATAATTGAATTAATAGTAAATTAAGATATGCATGTTCATGGTTTAGTTTATTTAATCTAATTCACAGTCATTTTCTGAAAAATATGGTAATTGTGTTTAATGTTAGGTGAATTAAAATTATGAAGAGATGAATTAAGAATGAATTGAAGTAAGATTTCTTGAGAAAGGATCTAAGAGATATTTAGAAGTTCATAAAATGGATTTATATGATGAGTATTGAATTGTTCTAAATAAGGGGATTTAATACTTAGAAAGATATTCTGAGAAGTTTTCTGACTTTATTATCAATTTTCCTTAATCAGCTACATTAATCTTTGATTAAGTCATATACACGGGAAATTGAGGTGGATAATTCTTCAGTAAAATTTTTTTAGCCATTATGTTTTATTAATTTTAGTTTTTAATTTGCTTTATTGTTTGTTTAACTTTAGTTTAGTTTTTGTCTTTAAATCAAAAAACTAGGGAAATCATCTCAGATTAATTTAATTCATTTATAGATATTAGGCTTAGCAATCCATATTCCCTTGGGTACGATATTCAGGATCTTAATCTATATTTTTCTATATTACTCGCCAATCTAGTACACTTACTAGACACTGGTCAACTACTCTAGGTCCTATATTTCTAGTCGATTTAGTTTTTAATTTTTCATGTTAACTAAAGTACTAGGAGCTTAGGATTAAGCCCAAAGATTTCCTATTCTTGAGAAAATAATTCTTAAAATTGCTATCTTAAAGCCAATTCTTTCTAAAATTACGAAATATTTTCTACACAATGCTAGTTTTTTAGAACATTTTAGATACAAAGTTTTTCAAAGTGTTTAAAACTATTGGCTTTAAGATAGAGCCACTATAAGAAAATGTTAAAATAGCAATAGAAAAATTTTGGTTGCTAATTTAGCAATGAAAATCAAATTCTATTGCTAAAATTTGTTGAAGTTTTTATATTTAGTAATGGAAATAAAAATGGTTATATTCCGTCGCTAAAAATGGAGGAAACTTTTAGTGTCAAAATATAGCAATGAAAATTTACAATGAAATGTTTATACCATTGCTAAATAAGGTGAAAAAAGATGGCAACAAAATTTTGGAATGAAAATGACCTAAACAACAAAATTTCGTTGTTAAAATAGTAATAGAAAAATATTTTTGTTGCTAATTTCAATTAAGATTGGTTATTTAGCAACGAAATTCCATTTTTATTGCTAAATTACCAACTTTAATGCAATTTAGTTTTGAATTAGCAATGGAAATTTTTTTCGTTGCTAAAATAACAACAGATTTTATTTCCGTTGCTAAAATAGCAACAAAATGTGTATTCCATTGCTATTTTAGCAATGGAAAACAAATTCATTTCTATTTTATTTTTTACCCTAGCTATAAATTGTTCATTTCCCCGTCCCTTTCCCTAGCTACAAATTCATCTTACTTCTTTCTCCTTGTCCCTTTCCCTAGCTACAAATTCATCTTACTTCTTTCTCCCTGTCCCTTTCCCTTACCCTTACTTTCTTCTTTACCCTAGCCCTTGTCCTTTCTCTAACCCTCTTTCGATTGGTCTTTCCTTCTTAGTTATTTTTATTGGGTCCTACCAACTAAATCGTTTAACTAAGTTGTGCCTAATTTGTTTAATAACAATCTCAATCTTCACTGAAACCTGTAAATCTCACGTAATGGTGACTCACAATCTTAATCATCTTGAAGCCTAGCATAATAATCTCAATTCAAGGGGTGCATTGTACAAATTTCTCATCTTTTTATGAATCTAGGTTTTGTGATCTTTTATTTGAATTGGGTTTTTGGGGGCTCATTTGGTTGCCTTATTAATTTGGTAGCTAGGGTTTTATGCTCTCGATTTTCTTAGTATGGAATGGTATAGCTACCTTGCACTCACTTTCATCTACAAAAATAGTTGTTGTGCTTAATTATTGCTAGTTATTGAACTAGAATTGTGTCAATTAGATAGGATTTTCAATGAGATACACTAAATGAGTTTAAATGATTTGTTTTCCTGATCTCAGATTCCACATATTTAGTTAAAAGGTACTTAATTGAGTTTAAAGTTGAGTACTGTGTTTTTCCATAAGCTTCATGGCCTTCTATTTCTCGTGAAATATTTATTCAGCTTAGTTGAACATAGTTTTACAAGTCTACTGGATTTGAATGGCAAATCACAAAAGGCTATGTTATATAGATCTAAATGCTAGCTACTTTTGAGGTTGTGCTTCTATATTTATTTGATATGCCCATATTCATAGAGCATCCATCAACTGAATGCTAGCAACTTTTTCCCTTTCCTTACCATGACTAAGTATGACCTCTATTATCTAGTTACTTATTTTTTTAGGAAAGATATCACGGTCTACATGGACATATAAGGCTATAATTTCTTGACTCAGTGTTTGAATCTCATTGTTATTTTATGTCAATTTGTTCTCCTTGATTACTAGTAACTTAGAATGTAGCTTCTAAATATTTCAATTGCCAATTACATTTACTAATATATATATATATATATATATATATATATAGTGAGAATGCTTTGACAAGAGCTACAGAATGGGGAAAATCAAGTGTTATGCAACTGCTCATCCAAGATGGCATTTGAGGACACAAAGGTATGTCTTTTTATGGGAAAATACTTCTAGGCTTTTGTTTAAAGATTGAATTTATAGTTTTTTCATTTGAATTTTAGTGAACCTATGAGATTTAATTGGTAGGTGTTTGGAATTTGCAATGTTTTGAGTGTGTAGTGAAGATGCATTTTTAACAGTTTTTTTAGATTTTGAATTGTTGAAGTAATTATTGATATACTACTTGCTTTATGTGACTTTGCAAGCGAGGAGGAAAAATTATTTTCTTGCTCGATAAGGACTACATATACAAATTTTTTTCTTAGTAGGGCTTGTAGAAATCAAAACTTAATTATTAATGTTAAACTCTTAAAGTTTCATGCTTTCAGGTTGGCAAAGACAATAATTGATGTTATTTTGGGTTTGATCTTTGTTGACTTATCAAGCAACCTAGTAGCTTTAACTGTTTTCTATGTTTTGATGGGGGATGTAAGTTTTTTCCATGTACTTCATCATAAATCTCTAAGCAAAAGCTTAAATCCTCAACTTAAATCTAAATGCTTTAATAGTTGATAGTTTATTTTGGCAACATCTTAGTTTCAAGGCACTATTAACTAGAAAAGCTATTGTACTATTTGAGTAGGTTTGAAGTAGATTAACAAATTTTCTTCTTTTTTGAAAACAACAAAAATAGGATCATTTTAGGGGCAAGGGCTTGATCATATGAGATTGTTTTGAAATTTCTTATGTGAATGTTTTTTTACATTACTGTTAGTTCTTGGGAATTCATTTTTTAGTTAATGACATCTTTGTTTATTGGTTCTAAAATTGGAAATAAATAGCTACTCTACACTACAAAAAATTAGAATTAGCGATTAAATTTTGGATTGGCAAAAAATTAGTCGTTATTTTACGATGGAATAGCATCTGAATTAAAAATCAATTGTCAATTTGTGTTTTTTCAACAACTTGATGTTGATTGTGATGAAATAGCTACTAAAGTAAGATAACAATTGCTAAAATTTGGCTGCAACAATTAACGCCCCTTTTTGCATCTAAAATTTCATCACTAAATATTTTTGAATTTATTTAATTTGGAAATATGATATGTTGGAATTTTACGATGGTTTTGTAGTCGATAAGTATATGGTGATATTTGTGATGAATTAGTGATGGAAATGTTAGTCGCAATTTAAGGCGGGATTATTTGGCACTTCTTTTTACAACAATATTAGCAATGGTTGAAATTCAGTTGCTATTTCATTGAATCTAATTTAGTTTATGTAGTGATAGAATATGGTAGTTGCAAAGTTAGTCATTAATTAAAAAATTAGTTTATTTTTTTAATTCAAAAAAATAAGTTTAATATATATTTTCTTTTGGAAACCCATTTCGTGAGTATGTTTCATTCTTTAATAGATTAAAAACTAATTCCCAAATCCCTAATACCTAGTGTCACTGTCGACAGTTATCGGCAACAAGTTGAGAATAGCTAATCAATTTCTATCATAATTTGCAAGAGGCAAGCATCTTTTTCCCTTTAAGGTTTCCTTCTCGATTATAGATATGCTTCAATGTTTTTAGTAGATCTATTTATATATGACTTTATTCTTTAAAATTTTATCTTTGTTTAGGTTTCCAACGATATTAGACTGGTGATAAGAGGAGGAAGGGGAAGGAATCTAAATATAAAAATTGATCTCCAACAAAAAGGGTATACTCTTCTCATTTAATTTTATCATGGATTATAAATAAGATTTGGCTGTTATTTTATTTTTTAAGGGCTGGTATTTGTACTCTTTAGGGTATTTTTGGGGTTAAGCTTTTTGTGAAGTTTCTTAGTGAGTGAGTGGAATTTACTTCTTTCTTCTCACTTTTCCCAAATATTTTATCTCTCTCTAGTTCTGTAAATTTTATCTTTAGGGTCTTTTAAGGGAATTGTATGCTAGATGCTAAGGTAAGGGTTCTTTTCTTATCATCTTTATCATTTCCTTTCAATTGATGGAAGGTATTTCATGGGAAGTAAAGTTTGAAAATTTAAGTTTGTGAATGTTATTTGTAGAAGCAGAGACAAGTAAGGGCAAAAGGAAGGGTGTTTTAAAGGAGTGAAGAAGTTAAGCTTCTGGAAAGGTAGGAAACCTTGATTAAATAATGAATTTCATGTAGATGATCTTGCTAGATTATATTGAACTGTAACTAAATTATGAAGTTTTAGACCTCATTATTAAGTAAGATAATTTGGTTAGCCTTGATTAGTATGAATTCAATTGTACGATTGAATTGGGTGAATATTGTTTTGGTAATATTGGGATTGGTAGAATTTTTAACTCTACTTGTGTATAAAGAAGGGAATGCTTGAACTAAATAGTTATAGGTTCCTTAATTTTTGGAATTGTTGTTAATTAATAATTGAATAATAAGAGTACCTAATTTTATATGAGTTTATTATTGCAAAGTTAGGTAACTATGTATTGGGGTTGAAGTGAGATTTTAGTTTAGCATAACTCTAGATTTAAGGGTCTAGATTATGTTCATCAAAGGTGAAGTAGGCCAGTTGAGTGGGAAAATCACTCTTTTAAGGTAGTATCCACTCTCCCGAGTTGTATTAGCCCCTCTTCGAAGTTAAACCCCTCTGTCTCACACTCTTACAGCAAAAAAAAGCCTTAATTGAGTTTTAAATCCCTCAACCGAGCTCCCTCAGCCCTTGAATAAGTTCTCTAAGCCCTCAATCTTGTAAATCCTCCCTCTTTTAAGTTATTAAGGCCCTCAACCGAGTAATAAGTCCTTCTCGCTAGTTGATAAGCACTCAGGAGAGTTTTAGCTTTTAGTTTTGACAGATTAAAACTTTCTATTGTAGTAATTGTCAAATATTATTATTGTATTGATGTATTATCTTAAAATAACTTCTAGTTAATAATTTAAAGTATGATTTTCTTGAATAATTTTACATGGGGTAGTCATCTGGAATAATTATCAAACTGGGTAATTTTACTTGTTTCACTATGTAAAACCAACTAAATGAGTTACATGAGAGTTTTATTTGATCATATTATGCTGAGTGCAAGTGAGAAGTTTCAAGGTTGTTTTCTATGGTCACTTAGATGTTACAAAAAGGGTTCTTGGTGATCCTATTATTTTGGCAGGTTATGGTTTTGGCCATAATTTGTATGTTCATCTGAATCATCATTGAACTAATATCCCATTTAAATTTGCCTTATCTATTTTATATATATGTTTCTTATCTTTTTCAATTATTGATCTAGCATTTTACTATGTTATTCTTAGTAGCTGTAAGGGAAAGGTGATGGTATAATATGCTTTTTGAAGAAGTTGTGATGGAAAGAAAAATCAAGTCTTCTCACTTCCTTTGTCTTTTATTTTTGGCTTATTTGTTGCATATACAGAAATGGAGACTTGCTTTGGACCCACACTGCAGTACTATTTATATATGAATGGTATATTTCTCTTGTTAGTTAAATCAAAAATCAAGATTGCATTATAAAGGACAACTAATTAATTAGATATGATAAGAATAGATACGGCTGATGAGTTTTACTTAGTGGTTGGTATACAGTGTTGCTATCTTAAAATTATGAATTTATAGTGGTATATGATTGGATTATTTTTTAGTTAGGAACAAATCAAAAGTAGAGAAATGTATATACACACACACACACACACACACATACAGACATACACACACACACACAATACATATACATACATAGACGCTTAAGAATGATAAGGGTAATAGATAACACTAATACAATGCAGAACAAAATGCAGAAGTTAAAAATAGATAAAAGGTATGTGGTAGAAGTCTATGATAACAAAGTTATCCTTTGGAAATAGTAGCCTGCAAGTCTATCTTACAGCCAATATACTTTAATGCAACACAAACAGAGTGCAAACAGAGTTTATGATGAACAAGATCAACATTAGCCGTAGGTGCAAAGCGTACATAACAAGATGCAATAACACTCAAACACAATTAACAAAAATATGATATTTTATAAGTGAGAATAAAATACAAAATAAAAAACAAAGCTCAACACATGAGCATACTTAGATTTTCTGAAAAATAAGATAAAATTTACAAATTTTATTTTAGGAAATACACTCAAAACTCAAGATTAAAAGGTGCGCTCAGTACATAAACTTCCTAATTATCTAAGATTGAGAGGTTTTAGTGAGACTTGGAAAATTCATGAAAAAGAAAGTCTGTCTTCCTTTGAGAGTAAGAAATCTCTTTTATAGAGAAAATCTTCTATTTTTTATACTTGTAATGGTGGGACTTAGACCCACAATAGCTAAAAATTTATCTTTTGTTTATCACGAGAGTTTTTATCCATGAAGAAAACTTTCCATCCATTTTAGAGTAAGTAGAGACACTGTATATGGGAAGCAGATATCTATTGAAGGAAAAAATCTAATTATTTCCTATTTACTTTTCTTTTGCCTTTTTTGGGGCTTATGAAGGCTTTGGGCTAGGCAGTTTACAAAATATGGATCTTAAAAAGAGTCCATGTTTAAAAATATAGTCCACTATAGTGGAGGGAAAATAATATAGCTATCGTCTTCATTATTATCTCCCAAGTTAACAATGGGCTCGAAATCTAAAGATGAGGCCTTTGAAGGGGCTAAGGAGGATTTTTAAGAAGAAGCCTTACTTTTGAGAAGTTGGTCAATAATTTGAAAGTATTCTTCCTTAATTTTTGCTGATGCCAACTCGGTTTGAGAAAAAGACTTCTAGACCAAGAATTAGGTTACTTATAGCCCTTATTTAAGGATTCTTTGAGAGGGAAGCCATTGTTGGATGCCATGTTTTTTTATACTGGCTAGAACTGCAAACTTGGTCCACCAGCGTATGTGAAGTCTTTTAACTAAGACCGTTTGGGCCTCCTTCTATTGATATTCTAAATATGAGGTTGTTATTCAAGGTAAATAGAATTTTGTTGCAAATAACATCAGAGGATGGAAACTTCTTTCTCTATCAGAAGGTTTGTAATAGGATTTAAAAATTTGATAGTCTTTTCGTATTGATTATTTTAAGATTTTAGAAGATGCTCCAAATTATTTCCACCAATCCTTAAACAAGAAAGGGATTTTTAAAGGGTCTATTTCAAAGAAAAAGAATAACCAAGTGGCCAAACATTTGGTTTTGTAGTAGGAATGCATTATAGTAGGCTAGTTGGTAATCCAGTATGTGAATGTCTTATAGTAGTTAATGGTTGTTTTAAAGTTGACGGGAAAGTATTTTTGTGTATGAAGGGTCGATCCCCATTCAAGTGGAGAAAGCATTTTGTTGATTTTAACTGTGGAGTAAAGGATTTCATAGGTACCTGTTATAGAACCTATTGATTCCAGAATTGCCATATAATATGGTTGGTGTTTTTTTAAATCCTATGATTTAAAATACCAGCCCTCAAGGAAAATATGTGAGATGGCTTGTTGAGGTTTTTGAAAGTGAAAACCTTCCTCAATAGTCTATACATTTTGAAAATCATTTTTTACTAAGTATTCTGCTTTCGATAATTTTGACTATGAAAAAATTAATTCAAAATCATTTTAGGATTAAAAAATTTGTGAAAATTCCTCTTTCGAAGGTTTTGAAGAAATTTCATCTTGCGAAATTTTTGAAATAACAATTTTATTACAAGATGTTCCTTGCAATGTTTTCCAAGAATCGGTGTCTATTAAGTATACTAGATCGACTAATAATATAGGAAAATATAGATTAAGACCCTAAATATTGTACCCAAAAAAATATGGATTGCTAACAAGAATATCTATATATGAATTAAATTAATCTGAGATTGTTTCCCCAAATGTTTTTGATTTAAAGGCAAAAATTAAGCTAAATAAACAATTAAACAAAATAAACACTAACATGAATTAAAAATAAAACAATAACTAAAATTCTCTTGCTAAAGGAACTATCCACCTTAATTTTCATTGTAATAATTCAATTTCGATAGAAACACAAGTGATTATGAAAAACTAGCAATAAAGCTAGATATCTTTATGCAAGAATATCATTCTTAGTATTAAACTTATAGATAAATCTAATACTTAGCATGAAAATCTAGTTTTAACTTCCTAAATATTCATTGAACTCTTTTGCAAGTAAATTCAACTCTAATTTATTCTTAGTTGCTCCTCTTTTAGTATTCATCAATAATTTTAATCCATAATTACCTCAAAATCAGAAGACAATCATGTATTGACACTAAAGGGTTAACCCAAGAACATACAAATTAGTGACAGTGCCTAAATAAAATTTTCGTTATTGAATCAATAAACCAACAATTAATCTTAACACAATCAAATATAAGAATATGTTTAAAATAAAGAAATAATCAACTGATATTGAAATTAAAGCTCCATCAAGTTATCACAATGAAAATAAACGATTCAAGTATCCATTACCTCAAGTATCCATTACCTAAAGTAAAGAAAATTGCTTACTAAACATATTGAAAACTAAAGCAAAATTAAGAAAAATAAGCAAAAACATAGATTTTAGAAGCTCCCTTGATCAACTATATATGTACAAAATACCTGAGAAAACTTCCTGCTCCAAGCCTTTGTTATTTATAAACTAAGGAAAAACTAACGTAAACTAAATCTAAACTAATTTGTGTTTCACTACTGAAGTCTCTACTTGATTCCCCTTATTCTGGTGTTTTGAACCTTTATTTATAGCTAAAAACTATTACTCAAAGAAGAATTTTGCCTTTTTGTTGCTTCCAAATCTGAAGCGAAATAGAATTCTAGCTAAATTAGAAGTTATGTCAAAAACTGTGTCTTAATAAATGGCCAAACAAATTGAAGAACAAAAATTTGCACTGCTGTGTAAAAACTTCCTTCTTGGGCTGCATAGCCAAGCATGATTTTCCTTGTTCCCTTGCACGGCTATGCAAGGTTTTATTGCACTCAACATAAATCTTCAACTTTTGCTCCGTTTACACAATTTCTTAATACACAGCCATTCAAAATTTCATGCAGGGCAGTGTTAAATATCTCTGGATTGAATGTCAAATTGTTTGCTTCAATTTCTTAAAATTATAAATTTGACCCATAACTTTCTATTTCTTTCAATTAAGCCCTTTTTTCTTCAATTTGGTCCTGAAAAATACCAAACCTTAAACTTAACCCTTAAAACACAAATTCAACCAATTAAACAATAATTCAACTAAATTAATACTATATTAACTCAATTAAATACCTAAAATCACACTAAAAATATCATATAATTCACAATTATTAGAAGGATTTTGAGAAAAGGTTTTTGGAGTTGAAGATTCTCCTTTCTCTATTTTTGCAATAGAATTTAGAGATTTACCTATAAAAGCTTCCTTCTCTATAATTTCTTCTTGTAGTTTTTCAATTTCTGCTAAGGCCTTAATTGCCTGAAGCCTTTCTTCCTTTTGGGGTTTTATGGCTTCTTTATCATCTAGGGCCTTTTGAAACCAATATTGTAACACCCTAATCCACTAACCATGGATAATCATCAATCATCATCATAAACCTAGCAGAGAATAGGTAGTAACCATAATAGTAATAATAATAATAATAATAATTATAGGACAAGCCATAATTACATGCCTCAATAAAATGTTCAAGCTTATGGATAAATAACCATAACATAAGTGGCCTTCAAGTATCCTAAAATCCTTAAGGCAACAACATCATACCCAATCCTATAGAGCTTATCTTGAAACCTAGATGGTTATACACACCCGTGCTAAGCTATAAAGCTTAGTGGAAAAACAAAACTTTATGGATAATTCCATATAATTATAGTATATCAAAAACTTTCAACATATCATAGAAAAAACATATGAGTCTATCATAGTGGTTATATTCCAGTGAAAATCAAGGAGGAGTCTTCAAACCTTACTAATGAATACCATGTTTACAATAATTTAATGCGTTATGTGACTTATCTCATTTCCTGAAAGATTAGCCATTCATCACTTTCGCCATTGTCTTACCCATTTATTTTTTTACATTAGTATAAATCATGCATCTTATAATCCTTTCTTTTCATGAGTCTCGATATCATAGTTATTCATGGTATAGGATTTCCACTTAATGCATTAAATCACATTATTCGCATAAGATAGGCATTGAACATTAAGTTATAGTATAAGGGCATACTTAAGTCATATAACATCTACAAGTAGTCCTAATAGGCATAATTACTTCACAAGTGTCATACAATTCTCATATTATATTCATAAACTTTGCATCCTTCATGTTATCTTAGCATTATGACCTAATTCTCTTACAACCATTATTCTATGTCTTGCATTGTACTTGGTTAAATGAATGTTATCCTTATGCCTACATGTGTGTAAACATTTATATATAAATCAATAGACTGGCAGAGTTTCATATGATCACAAAGAACAAGAATTACATATTGTGATTATAAGACAAAGTCTCGATGTCACCTGTATGCATTTCATAAATAAAGTACATGAAACTGAGTGCACATGTTATAGTCCATATAACTTCTAATACAATATTGTATGCTTTAAGGTCCATCTTTTCTCCATGGAATCCCATCGGTAGAATCAACTCACACTGGTTCTCAAACGGGAACCTTTCTCAATTAATGTGATCATCTCAATCATGCATTACGAAATATGACATTCATTGCATAAGAATAGTTTATAGCTGAAAGGAAATTAAGACAATCAAATAATAGGTTATTCATCATGCTTACATTACACAAGTGGAGCAATTAATGAATGTTTCACTTTATCTTGCATACATTTTATCATCATTAATAGCCTACCTAAGTACTAGTTCAAAAGATGAATAACGGGAGCAATATATACCTAAAGGTATCAAACTATGGATATCCGGAGATATCAAACAATGGACCCAAATAGGGTCAAACAATGGTTCCAACAAGGAACAAACTATGGACCCAAACAGGGTCAAACAATGGTTCCATTAACGAACAAGACCCAAACAGGGTCAATTTGGCCATGCATCAATACTTGGCCGTGTATAACAAGAAGGACAAGGGTAATTGGCCGTGCATTTCCAGAGAACAAACATTCTTGGCCATGTAATCCTGAAGAGGAAAAGTGTTTAGCCATGCATTAGAGGAGAAATAACTATAATTGGCCTTGTATTTTCAGAGAACAAACATGCTTGGCCATGTATTCCAAAAGAGAAAGAGTGCTTAGCTGTGTATGAGAGGAAAAATAACTATAATTGGTCGTGCATTTCTAGAGAACAAACATGCTTGGTCGTGCATTCACAAAGAAAAAGGGGTGATTGGTTGTGCACTCCAAAGAATAAAAGGAGTGATTGGCTTTGCACTTCCAAGAGAAAAAAAGGTGATTGGCCATGCACTCCAAAAAATAAAAGGAGTGATTGGTCGTGCACTCCAAAGAAGAAATGGAGTGATTGACCATGCATGGAAAAGAAGAACAACAAGTGGTCGTGCATTCCCAAAGAACAAAGCATAATTGGTCGTGCAAAGCAAGAAGAAACCTTGCTTGGCCATGCATGTCACAAAGGGAATGAGTGATTGGTCGTGCATCCCAAGAAAATGGATGCTTGGCCATGCATATTAAAGGAAAAAGGCTATACTTGGCCGTGCATGAAGAAGAGGAACACGAAACCAGAAATGCCAATTATGTAAACATGAAATTAAATCACAAATCTCACCTTCCCACTTACTTAAATGATTATTTAAGTTACTAATCATGTTATAATCATCAAAACTCACTAGATTGAACCCTTAATCTCACAAAGAAAACACATACAACAAAAGAGGGAAAACATATATAGTAACCACTCATAGACAAATCTCGTACCTGTTATTCAAGTTTCAAACTCTTTAAACATTCATTGATCTAGCTCTCTCTCCTTTATTTCCTTATACATAGAGACAACAAGCATAACTTATCATCTCTCAAAAGCCATAAAATTAGAAAACAAACATGGAAGAAGAGAACTATGTGAGGAAAACATTACCTTCATACTAAAACACCAAAACCCTAGATTTCCTCTTCTTCATCCTATAACCACAGAAAGACGGACAGATCCCTCCAAAAATGTCGATACTAACATCTCTATAACCCTAAATAGGTGAGTGGGGTAAATATCTCTCTATAGAAAATCCCATAATGCCCTTATACATTTATAACCCTTAAAACTTATTTTCTTAACATTTAACTCCAAACTTCTTATTTAATTCAATTGTATCCTTCCTTAATATTTTAGCTACACTCTAATACACATGTGCATAATAACTAATATACTCTTTATATGACTTAACTTTATTGATGAAAAATAATTTAATTTTGCCTTATTAAACCTTAATCCTGATTAATTAACTATAATTCGGTTAGGGCCATGATTGGGTCCTTACAAATATTTTAATTCTTGTTCTTTTTGTATAGCTTGAATCCAATCATGAATTATCTTAGACTATTGTTTTGCCTTTTTTTCATCTTCTTCAACTACTTATGCCTAAAATTTTATAGTAATAGCAGTAGAGACTACTGGTTCTATTTTTATTTCTTCTGGGTCCTACCGAACCTCTTTTCCTTTCTTTGATTTTTTTTACATTTCAAGGTTCACTCAAGGGCTATTTTGGATGAACTCTCTAGTTAAAAAATCTGGAATTGAGTTTTTATCTCCTCTAATAAACTCTATTTCAAAATCAAAAATACTGAGGATGGCTTACCATCTAAAAAAATCTATTTTGATGCAATGTTTTGAACAACTTTTTGTAAAACTTCTTTAGTAAATTTATAGTTAATGTGAAGAAAAAACTTTTTATTAAGTGAATCACTTTGAAATTTTTGGATGAATATAACAATTGAAAGAATTTCTTTTTTGATGGTTGGATAATTCTTTTGACAATTATTCCAATGTGTAGATGCAAATTGAACAATGCATTCTTTACCATTGGTCTTTTGTTTTAATATTCATCCGTATCCTATGTCTGAGGCATCTATTTCTACAATTTTAAATGCAAAAAGGTTAGCAAGATGTAAACATGGGATTTTTTTGGCATGCCTTTTAATTTATTGAACAACCTTAGTGTGTTCATCAGACCAAGGCATTGGGTTTTTCTTTAACCTGTCATGCAAGGGTTTTGCAAGAAGGTTAATGTTTAGACGAAAATCTAAAACATAATTTAAACTTCCTAAAAATCTTTAGAGTTAGGTTTTGTCCAAAATTTTATCAGAAAATTTGTTTGCAAAAAGTAAAAATCTCTCTATTGGAGTAATTGGTCCTTGGAAAATATAATGACCTAAGAAATGAATTTTTGTTTGGAAAAGAGAGATTTTTTTATTTAGAAACTACTAGACCATTTATTCTTCCTATCATGAAGAAATTTTTTAAGTCTTTGAGATGTTATTCCAATGAGTTTGAAAAGATTAGAATGCCATTTATGTATAAAAGATATAATTTTTAATAAGGAGCAAAAATATCATTCATTATTCTTTGAAATTCAGAGGGAGCATTTTTTAATCCAAATGGCATTACAATCTATTCATATTGTCCGGAAGGAACATTGAAGGCCATTTTATAATGATCTTTTGGTTCAATTTTAATTTTCCTAAATCCTAACTTTAAATCAAACTTTGAAAAGATTAAGGTAGAATGTAAACCTTGTAAAATAACTTTTTTGTTTGGAATCGGATATCGAATCCATTTTAGAGCTTTATCAAAAGGTTTGTAATTAATTACAAGTCTTGGTGTTTCTATTTCTATTTTTCAATTTTTGTTGACAAAGAAAGCTGCACAACTCTATTGAGACCTAGATTTCACTATTATTTTTTTAAAATTAAATCTAAAATCTCTTTTTACAATGATTCCTAAGATCATGATTCATTTGTATTGATCTGAATTTTGTTGGGATTTATTTTTCTGAGAAATCATTTTCATATGGTAAATCAACATATGTTGTTTTCTCTACCAAAAAGCATTTGGTAAATTCGAACAAATTCCTTTTTCAATTAAGTTTTTAAAATCCTGAATATTTCTTTTTACAAGTTAAATTTCCAAATTCTTTTGAATTTTGAAGAAAGACATCCTATTTGAGAAAATTTAGGTGTTTTTGTTTCCTGTTAATTATAAGATTTAATTCATTTTTGTAAACAGAACAAGCTTTTAAAAGATTTAAATTTCTTGTCCTAGGTTTATAAATAAAAGGGAAAATAATTTTATTTCCTTCAGATTTAAAGGAAAAACTATCATAATCAATAGAATAGGGAGTTATCATGTTGATAAACCAGGTCCATAAAATGACACATGATCTATATTTTCTAATAAAATGAAATAAATTGTAGTTAAAACATAACCATTTTTTATGATAGTTTCAGTATTGCTTTTAATGACCACTTTTAAATTACTTGCTACAGAAAGTTTTTCATTAGTTTCTTCAGCAAATCTTTTTGGTATAATATCATGTTTTAAACAGTTTAAATCTCACTGATATTAAAAAGAGCAATTGTTTCAATTTGAAAATTATTTGAAAAAATAAGTGTTATTTTAATTAGATATCTTTTACTTGTGACAGTTCTAAAAACAAATAAGAAATAGTCTAGATCTGTTTCTAGGTTTTCAATATCTTTTCTTGTTTTGTCAAAATCTTCTTGTTGTTGTTGTTGTTGTTGTTCTTTTTCTTCTTCAGAAGACTATTCTCCTATTTCACTATGTTCGATAACCTTTTGAATTAATTGGTGAAGAAGATTAGAGTCAGATTGTTACTTTTGTATAAGGGTTTTTAACTTTTGTTTTACTATTTTAATTTCTTCTTAAAGTGGCTAGATAGTAACATGGGATTTTTTCTTTGACTTTTCTCTTAGAATTTTTGTTAAATCATAGGTGTAGGCTTTAATTAAAGCTGAGGTAGAACATAAAGGGGGTTTAGATGCTTTAATTTCAAAGGATTTTAGGAGTTTTTCTATAATATCCTTTTGAAGTTTTTTTATCTTCTACTTGTATTGCAATATCAAGCATCATCTCTTGATCTTTTTTCAATATATTAATAGATTTTTGTGATTTTGAATCTTCTTCAGAGTCATTTTCTGGTGAACTAGATGTTGCTGATTCATCAAATTGTATAGAATTATCATCTTCTTATAAATCTATTTGAGTTTCTTCTTCTAAAGTTTTAACTAGAAGTAATGAAATTTTTTGTATTATTTCATTGTCTAATTGCAATTCATGAAGTTTTTTACTTATCCTACAATAGCTTGTAATATGTCTAGGTTGGTTACATTTATAACAAATGACCTAATTTTTATCACATTTCTTGAAAGGTTTTTTGTTTAGATTTTGTTTCCTTTAGGTTTTTCTGGGTTTAGATTTCCTATAGAAATTTTCTTTGCATGGTTTTGGGAAAACCTTTTTTTAGATTTTTTGTGAGGTTTAGAACAAGATCCTCTACAATCTTTAGTTTGTTTTCCTGTGGAAATTTCAAACTATTTATAGAAAAATCCTAATTCTTATTTTTTTTTCTCATTTCTCATTTTAGGTGGTTTTGAAGTTTTAAATCTTAACAGATTTTTAAAAATTCTTTTTGTGTGAAACTAACCAATTCTCCTTAAGTCAGGTGGTTACATCGGATTTAATTAATTCCAAAAACTTCTTTGATTTTATTTCTAACTTTTTCTCTTAAGATTGTTGGTAAGCCTACTAAGCATTTTCCTTTCCAAAAAGGTTTATTGGAGTCTTGTTAAGCATTACCGTAGTTAGAAATATATTTTTGTAGTCTTGATATTTAGAATGCTTTTTACACCTAAGGTTCAAAAGTAATTTTTCTTTTTTATCTTTCAAATGAGATGGGTCACCTATGAAGTGTAAACTAATCGTGTGGATTAGGGTTGCTATTGCATCTGGTATTGGGTTTCTTATCTCATCGAGGATGGGAGTTTCTTCCTCTATAGTTTGAATGGCTTCTAGAATTTCTAATTATTGTAGATTGATAGATCTATAAAGCAAGTTGTTTATAATTTTAAAATTAATTTTTCATTAAAAAATTTAAAATATTATCTTGGTAAAGGTTAGTTGCAGGGTAGTAAGTCCCGTGTTAACCGACGAATAGGCCTTTAGGGCTATAACTCCATTGTAAGTTTATCCAGGTGAGAAATAATAATTTTTCAAAACATAATTGTTTTTTCAATTATGGATAATTTATTTTAGAGAACTACTTCTTTTTCTAGTTCTTTTATCTCAAACTTTGTAGAAATGGGTATGCAAAAATTCAAACATTGTTAATAGTGAAGAAATTGCTATTGAAGATTTTCAAAAATAAATAAACAAATGAAAAATTCCTAAAATAAAAAGAGATCAAGTTTATGAGAACATTCTTTTTTCAAAAAAATCATAAAAATCGATTTCATAATCAAAACAGAAGAAAAAGGAGTTCAAATCTCAAAACCATTTGAAATTATTAATCTTTTCTCACAAAAAACTTTACAAAAATACCGAGCCAAGAAATATGAATGCATTCACATAGGTCTGGTCCAGGTAAGAATAAAACCTCTAACAAGAGAAGGATTAAACATATCAATTCTCTATGTCTTGAGAGATGCAAGGTTCTTAGATTTTTAAGATTCTATCATAAGCTCAGCTGAGTTGAATCTTTTTAAAGGACCCATCTCATTTGCATGCTCACCAAATATTTCACTATCCCTAGTGGATCTCAACATTTTGAAATCTTTGGTTTTACAAATCAAAACTCATAATTACAAATTGCTGGAAGGATTAATTCACGTAGGTATTATTTCACTACAAGAAAAATGCAAAATAGCGAGGACTTTAATGATGATTTTTTGTCACTAAATTAGTTTAGCGAGGATAAATATATTGTTGCAAAAGTCATCCTAGCTAAATTTAGCAAGAAATTTAGTCCTTGTTAAGTTTTGCACTAAATTCTGCAAGGATTTGTTCCTAGTCCTCACTAAGATTTGCGAGGATTTTTTCCTCACTAACTTTAGCAAGGATTAAAGGACTCGCTAAGTTTTACGAGGATTTAGTCCTCGCTAAGTTTTGCGAGAACTAAATTGTCGTTAAAGTTTAGCGAGAACAAGTTCCTTGCTAAATTTTAGCATGCATTTTATTACAAATATTATTCTTGCTAAATTTAATATGAGATTTATACTCACTAAATGTTGATATGAAATTTTTATTTTCTTAATTTAATATGAAAATTTTATTATTTAAATAATAAATAATAAACTAAAAAATAATAAACTTATACTCACTCAACATTTAATATGAAAATATATATATTAATGAATAAATTGTTGTTTACAAGTGTATAGCATTGCTTATAATATATCCAAAAGAATACATCCATATATAACAGTAACAATTAAAAGTAGTAAAAAGTTCACTTATAAAATGCTAGCTACTCTTAGTTCATATAGTTCTGTAGTGATTGATTATAGATGAGCAAGAACTCCACCCAGTGTCATTATTAGAACTTAATCTTCCAATTGTTGATCTTGAACATCTGACCAGTGTTTGCATAACTTGACTAAATTTATAAAAAAAAGTAAAATATGACCAATATACAAATGAATAAATACAATAGTAACAATAAAGAAGCAAAATATGACCTATATACTTCATATATAGATGTGTCTCATATATTTAGGAGGTAATGCAAAGACAAACAAAAATGTGACTATAACTTCTTATTTTGCTAAAAGAACATCAAGATCATTTTTTATGGTTAAAAAAATGTATGACCATAGAATGCTCATTAAGATTAGAACACTTGAGAACAAAAACACACTTGCACATCACTATTTTTTTCAATTTGTATACTAGATAAATCAATATCCCTAAGTATAAGATAGTGTATGACAATATTAATACTATTAAGTTAAATTTTATTAATAAAATAGATCACATTAATAGCAAAAAATACAAAAAAAAACATAGATGCTATAATCAGATGAGAAACGGATCTTAAAATTTGTGACATAAACCTGTAAGTCGTAGATTGGGCATAATTTCCCCATAGTGGATCAAGTCTCACTTAAATCCATTATTCGGCTTGGAGAAGAACACAAGCATTGAAGAAATCAATCATGTGTTAAAAGTGATCATGAAGCAAAAAAATTAATGAGATCATTTTGGCCAGTTGCTCGATAATAATACTGAAAATATCAATTTAACACCTTATTAGTACATAATTATTATTACGAGAGTGAAAATGTAGTAGATACCAATTCAATCTTCATAATTATGTATCCTAATCATTAGAAAAAAGAAAGTAATTAATAAGTTGTTGCAGTCTAAAAAATAAAGCTAACTGATTCATTAAACGTTAAAGCACATATGAGATTTGGCATGCCATTTGTTTCTTTCTTTTTCTGATCTTGTTTTTTTAAAGGATAATAAGTGAAAAATAATGTGTAATAGAATAAATAGTAAACTTTCTTAAAACTATGAATAAGAAATTTTTTTCTAATTGATTTTTGAAAGCATGTGATATTATTTACCATTTTGGTATATATTGAAAAAAACATCATAAAGACTGCAATCTACTAAGTTTGTTATGGCTAACACATTGTCTTTCTTGTGTCATAATATAACATTGAGATTCATAACAAGTTTAAAGGATGGCAACAAGTTTAGATATTCAAAACAATAATAAAGAAAGTCTTGCAATCATAGAATATGGAAAAGACAAACCTGATAGTTAAAAGCACAAAACAAAACAAAGGCGCAAAAGATAACATCATTGCTTTAAATGAAACCCAAGATATGTACCATGTAGTTAATCCTTCTATCATACAAACTGAAGATCTCTGTTTGCAGGAGCTAGACAGAGCTGAAGCATATGTAGTAGTCTCAGAAAGGCTAGCTATGAATCGCAAATTGTTTATCAAGTTAGTAGCAAAGAAATGCATAAAAAATAAGAGATAAGATAATACAGCAGGTTGATTAAAGCCTAGGTGAAATATTTTTACAGATCTGTTAAAAACTTTTATAGACATACGAAATTAAGAAAAGCAAGAAATCTAAAAAAAGTTAAAGGAGACAAAAAGCAAAAGCAATTTTATATTCAAAGCTCCGAAGTTGAACTCTGACACTTCTACATACAGCTTCAGATCCAATAAATATGCAAAAAAAAATCAAAAATAAAATAAGATGATACATAAGAGTTCTTCAATTTGAGGATAATAAAAAAATCTAAAGTTGAATGCAACTAATAATATCAAGCCTACATAGGAAGCATGAATTAGGGAACTAGAAAATCAAACTATGCTAAGCATTACTTCCCATCAAAAGGACTAGAAACTAAACATGGCAATAGCATGGCACTTACTACAGCAACATAGGAATTTTCAAGGAAGTTGAGAAATATTTATTTTGACATTTTCCCACTGATTTAACCAACATAGCTCCATTGCAATTGTAAAAATGGTATTTTTGAACTTAAGCATCCATTGCCATAATTCTTCAAGCCATCTTTCCACCTTTCCATGCTAATGAAACTAAAAGTTCTAAGGATATAATTACAATTTATCAAAAACCCATAATTACAGGGTAAATAAAGACAAGAAGTAAAAGGTTTAATAAACTATAATGACCTACAATGCCATTTCCTTTTTTGCATTTTGTTTATGGAAGAATCTTATTTTCTTTTTGGCTTCCAGTATAGTATACATTTGCTCAACTTTACAAATTATTTTACCTTCACCAAAGAGAGCATCCCCTACCATAGCTAAAAATATAATTAAAAAACACAAAGTAAACTCATTGAACAACTATAGTTATTACCTTGTCTCTACTTCTGCCACTTATTATAGCCGTAGGAAATATTTTGCTACTTCACAAAAGCAGTCACCGAGTTCACATAAAAAAAAGAGTTGTCACAAAATCTACTAAAATGAAAGTTCATAGTAGATTAGTTTAGTTTTAGAGCTGAGATTCTAAATGAAACGTAAATTATAATTAACAATTAATAGTACTTGGATGCATAAATAGTTACTTTCACATTTGAATCTGAAAATTAAGGACATGGGATGATAAATTCACATAGCATAATAGTGTTAAGATGTGAATAAATATCAAATGCAATAGTCACCAAGATTTCCTTGACATAAAGTTCTCTAAATCAAAACCATATATGCACATAAGTGGCAATAATAACACCATGTCCCTTCAAGAATCAAAGTACAAAATAACTCAATATTCACTTTCTGTTTGTAAAAGTACAAGGACCAAATGCTTCCAACGATCCCTAAAAGCTTAGTTAATCGATACTATATAACATCTATTTTGTTATTATTTTATAAAAAGAAAAATGTATAATTTATAATAAATACATCTTCATTAACTAATCCCATCAGGAAATGAAAAATCACAAAAAAGGCAAAATCAAAAGCAGCAAAAGGGAAAAAGAAAGTCACAGTAGATGAGACATACAAACTAAACACAAAAAGTTTTCCCAAAAAAGCAAACTTCAGGTTCATTTTAATAATTTCAACAGAGAAATATAATTTTATTCCTTTCTTTTTAATCTATTATTAAAATATAGTGTTCAAGTTAAAAAACACATAATAAATCTTTCTCCATATATAGTTCACACATTGCATAAGTAAACATAAAATTAAACTGCAATTACATAATTATGTAGAAACATTTTCATATATGGCCTAGGATAATAAGCTTAACAAATAAAGTTAGGAAATGGAATATTAAACTAGTCCCTATGTCTAATACCACTGTATGGTTTAAATATCCCATCAATTGGCTTAAAAACCTAAATAGTTCATTCCAGTCGAAAGTGAATGCTTTTAATTGCATATCAAAAAATCATATGATCTGTATAAGACTCAAGAATGGAAAATAATTCATAGTAGCCAAAACCTCAAGAGAAAAAAATGAAGAAAGAAGCATGAGGAATTATTGATGCCGAAGGTAGAAAAAAGCAAAAAATCAGAGAAACCACCAAGCCATGCCAGAAATCTTCTAAAAGAAGCCAAATTGGGCACTAAAAAACACACACAAAAGAGAGACAACCAAAATTGTAATAGAGTAGAACCAAAAGAAACATAGTTCTGGAATACCTAAAAATGATACTTCCTAGTAAAAAGAAAACCCAAAATCAAATTAACTAAAAGATAGGAGCTACTTCCCAGCAAAAAGAAAACCCAAAACCAAATCGTGAATGTAAGCCATAAATTTCAAATAGAAATATAAAGGTAGCTATTGAGATTTCACTTCTTCATCTAAATTTAGTAATTCAAATTTCACACGAGAGAGAGAGAGAGAGAGAAACTAACCTGACAGGGAACATGATTCCACTTGACCCTACAGTAGAAACATGATTGAGGAGTTGGGACTGCGGTAGGGTGGAAAGGGGCAATGAAGGTAGCATGGTGGAAGGCTAGGGCTTTCTTAAGGTTAATAGAAAGAGAGGGAAATAAATATGAGGAGGAAAGAGAGTGAGGATGGGAAATAAATAGCAAACTGGAGAGAGTTTTGGAAATAATTGAGCTGGATAGTAAATTTTGGCAATTATATTTAGTCCTCAAATATTGTTAGAGAAAATATCCTAGCTAATTGAGTTTATTTTACGAGAACATATTTTCATGCTAATGGTTATATAACTGTATAACAAATCTGCATTGTTATTAGCAAGGTCTTAAACTCTCGCTAATTTAGTGAAAATAATTTTTCTTGATACCAATCATATTTTGTAAGGGTTGACATTCTCACTAATTTAGCAAGAATTCTATCCTAGCTAATTTTTTTATACCTCAAATATAATAAAATTAATTATTAACCCTCAAGTAAAAATACGCATCTCAAAATGGTTGAAAAAAACTACTGTCCTAGCTAAATTATTGAGGGTTATGTCCTCGCTAACTACTTAAAACTCACATGCAATATGAAAAAAATGCATGACGATAGAATGCTCATTCAAATCAGTACAATTGAGAACAAAATCACACTTACACATCGCTAATTTTTTCAATATGTATACTAGATAAATCAACATCCCCAAGCACAAGATACTGTATGACAATATTAATACTATTAATTTAGTGAGGATTTATTTCTCACAAAATTAGCGAGGCATATGTCCTCGCTAATTTAGCAAGGATTTATTTCTCACTAAATTAGCAAGGATTAAGCCCTCGCCAAATGCTTTATAAATCAAATGCCAAACTATTTAACCATCAGTGAGTGATATCTCCTCGCTAATTTAGCGAGGATTTATTTCTCGCAAAATTAGTGAGGATTAAGCCCTTACCAAATGCTTTATAAATCAAATGCCAAATAATTTAATCGTTAGCGAGGGATATGTGCTCGCTAAATTAGTGAGAATTTATTTCTCGCAACATTAGCAAAGATTAAATCTTTGCCATATGGTTTATAAATTAAATGCCAAACTATTTAACCGTTAGCGAGGGATGTGTCCTCGTTAAATTAGCGAGAATTTATTTATCGCAAAATTAGCAAGGATGAAGCCCTCGCCAAATGCTTTATAAATCAAATGCCAAACTATTTAATCATTAGCAAGGGATATGTCTTCACTAATTTAGCAAGGATTTATTTCTCGCAAAATTAGTGAGGATTAAGCCCTCGCTAAATGCTTCATAAATCCAATGCCAAACTATTTAATTGTTACCGAGGGATATGTCCTCGCTAATTTAGCAAGGATTTAATTCTCGCAAAATTAGCAAAGATTAAGCCCTCACCAAATGCTTCATAAATCAAATGCCAAACTATTTAACCATTAGCGAGGGATATATCCTCGCTAATTTAGCAAGGATTTATTTCTCACAGAATTAGCAAAGATTATGCTCTCGCCAAATGCTTCATAAATCAAATGCCAAACTATTTAACCATTAGCGAGGGATATTTCCTCACTAATTTAGCGAGGATTTATTTCTCGCTAAATTAGCAAGGATTAAGCCCTTGTCAAATGCTTCATAAATCAAATGCCAAACTATTTAGCCATTAGCGAAGGATATGTTCTTGCTAATTTAGCAAGGATTTTTTTCTCATAAAATTAGCGAGAATTAAGCCCTCACCAAATGCTTCATAAATCAAAAGCTAAACTATTTAACCGTTAGCAAGGGATATGTCCTCGCTAAATTAGCAAAGATTTATTTCTTGCAAAATTTGCAAGGATTAAGCACTCACCAAATGGTTCATAAATCATTCGCACCATAAATTAAGAGTTAGCGAAGGTTCTTTGCTTGCAAAGTTGATGCTTTTTTTTTGCCATCAAAATCTTGGCACCAAAATTAGCTACAATAAAATTTTTTTATCGCTAAATTGTCACAATATCTGTTTTTCTACTAGCCCTGAACAATATTTGCTATAAAAATCATTTTTCATCACAATGTCATCACTAAATGGTGCCTTTATCAATAAATTTCATTATCCTCACTAATTTTTATTGCTATTCTATATTTTTTTGTATTGTTTTTAGAATATATTACAAAAAAATGTTTTTTTTTCTTTTACATCTGTAAAAAATCTAACTAAAAATGGAGAAACTTTGTTTTCACAAATGGATTTATCTAGAGCAAATATAGTAATTCCAAAACATATCCTTTGGAAAGATATTGACCTTCCTGAATAATGGATTTTAAAAGGTGTTGTAAAACCAAAATCTCTAGAAAAATTTAAACCAAATGCCCAGCTAAAATAAATTACTCAATACAATGATGGAAAAGAAAAATTAAGTTTCTCGAGAACTTCCAGTTCTCGACATTCAGATACTGGTTCCTCCATGAGTACTATAGATTTGGGAAGAGCTTTAAATCTTCCTTTAATAATTCACCTTCCAGGTAAGGAAGAAAGTTTTCAAAAATCAAGATTTTCTTATTCAAGTATTCCAAGTGCTTATTTTCAAAATGTTGATTATTCAATAATTGTTCCTCACCAAGCCTACACTAGACCACAGGTTTCAAATAAGGAACCACAAAATATTTCTCCACCTACTTCACCATCTTTTTCAGCAGTAATAAAAAATGTTATGAATTAAATGTCATTGAAAAAGAATTTATAGTAGATAAAACATATTTCCAAAAAGATTTTTACTCAATAAAAAATCTAAAAAAAGGACATGGTTCTTCAAAAATTTTCTAGAAAGAGGAAAATAAATCTAAAGTAAATATTATGAATTTGTTTTCTAAAATAAAATGCAAATTCCAATCTTTGATTGGTTTCAAATTTATGCACTATAAAACAAAATTTCATACCCGTTTCAAAAAAAACTGTCAATCCTATAACTTTTAGGAGTAAGGATATAGTATGGGAAATATCTAATGTTAGAAAAATAAAGTCAACACATCCACAATTAAGACATATGAAATTAACACATTTAAACTAAACTATAGATGCTAGTCCTTATAAAACTCCGAATGAAAATACGGATAAGGATATTAAAAAAATTATTCAATATAATAATTTCACAAACACTCATCTTAGTACAATTGCTAAACAGTTAACTAAGATCAAGGAACACCAAAAAACTACTGTAGTTTTCCCATTGAAACCATAGTAATAAAGTTTAAAAACCTTATCTTCAAACCCTTTTAGGTGTCCCAGACAAGTCAAAAATTATTCAAGGATAGTAAAGTAGAATTTACTCAAGCGTTACAGCAACAATTGAGTAGAATGGAATCATCTTCTACCTCTACTCCAGTAGTTACACAAGACACCCTTGACAAAAACAAAATAGTTAGTATCTTAGATCAGATCTCTAACTCTGAAGAAAACCAAAAATAGGAGTTTTCCAGACTCCACTAGCCATAGAGTTCACTTTCACCCTTGGCCATCATAATTGCTCTAGATTTAGGCATAGAAAATAGACCAAATATTTTATCCCAATCTAAATTCAATGCCTCTACTATTTATGAATGGAACATAGATGGTATGTCTGAGTATAATATCCTTAGTCTTTTACAATATAATACTATGGCTTCAAATGCTTAAAAAACCCAAATGAATACCCCTGATAGAGCCATAGTTGAACTTTTTATAGCAGGTTTTTCAAGATAATTAAAAGGTTGGTGGGATTACCATCTCACTCAATGACAACAATTAGAAATTCTATGAGCCATTCAAACTACAGAGGAATGAACTCCCATCCTCGATGAGATAGGAAACCCAATACTAGATGTAGTGGCAACCCTAATCCACATGATTAGTTTACACTTCATAGGTGACCCATCTTATTTGAAAGATAAAAATACAGAATTGCTTTCGATCCTTAGGTATCAAAAGCTTTTCGAATTTCAAGACTACAAAAATATATATGTACTAAGGTAATGCTTAAAGAAGACTCTAATCAACTTTTTTGGAAAGAAAAATTCTTAGCAAGCTTACCAACACTCTTAGAAGAAAAAGTTAGAAATAAAATCAAAGAAATTTTTGGAATTAATAAAATCCCATATAACCACCTGACTTATAAAGAATTGGTTAGTTTTACACAAAAGGAAGGTTTAAAATTTTGTCAAGATTTAAAACTTCAAAACTAAATAAAATGGGAAATAAGAAAAATAAACCAAGAATTTGGATCTTTCTGTAAACAGTTTGAACTTTCCACAGAAAACAAACTAAAGATTGTGGAGGATCTTGTTCTAAACCTCAAAAAAATATTGCAAAAGATTTTTCCCAAAACCAAGCAAAGAAAGTTTCTATAGGAAATCTAGACCCAGAAAAACATATAGGAAATAAAATCCAAACAAAAGATCTTTCAAGAATTATGATAAAAAAATAGGTTATTTGTTATAAATGTAACAAACCCAGACATATTTCAAGATATTGTAGGATAAGTAAGAAACTTCATGAATTGCAATTAGATGATGAAATAATACAAAAACTTTCATTAATTCTAGTTGAAACTTCAGAAGAAGGAACTCAAATAGATTTATCAAAAGACAATAATTCTATACAATTTGATGAATTAACAACCTCTAGTTCATCAGAAAATGATTTTAATGAAGATTTAGAATCAAAAAATATGTTAATGTATTGACAAAAGATTAAGAGTTTATGCTTGAAATTGTAAAACAAGTAGAAGAAAAAAACTTCAAAAAAATATTATAAAAAAACTCTTAAAATCCTTTCAAAATAAAGCACCTAAATCCCTTCCATATTCTACCTCAGCTTTAATCAAAACTAACCCCTATGATTTAACAAAAATCCTAAGAGAAAAATCATAGAAAAAACCCCATGTTACCATCTAGTCACTTCAAGAAAAAATTGAAATAGTAAAACAAGAGTTAAAAACCCTCAAACAAAAATAATAATCTAACTCTGATCTTCTTCACCAATAAATTCAAAAGGTTATCAAACACAGTGAAATAGTAAAATAGTCTTTTGAAGAAGAAGAAGAAATAAGAAAAGAAATTAAAAACCTGAAAACAATTCTAGAAGATTTCTTATTTCCTTTAAGAACCGTTACAAGCAGAAAATATCTTATTAAAATAACACTTATTTTTCATATAATTTTCAAATTGAAATAATTGCTTTTTCTGATATCGATGCTGACTTAAACATTTTAAAACACGATATTATACCAAAAAGATCTACTAAAAAATTAATGAAAAAATTTCTACAGCAAATAATTCAAAAATAATCATTAAAAATAAAACTAAAGCTACCATAAAAAATGGTTCTAGTTCAATTAAAACTTCTTTCATTTTATTAGAAAATATAAATCATAGTGTCATTTTAGGGACCTCATTTATCAACATGATAACTCCCTATTCTATTAATTATGATGGTATTTTCCTATAAATCTGAAGAAAATAAAATTATTTTCCCTTTTATTAAAAAAACCAGGACAAGAAATTTAAATATTTTAAAAGATTGTTCTTTTTACAAAAATGAATTAAATCTTATAATTCAAGGAAAACCAAAACACATATATTTTCTTAAACATATCATTCTTCAGAACTCAAAAGAATTTGGAAACTGAACTTGTAAAAAGAAAAATTCAGGATTTTAAAAACTTAATTGAAAAAGAAATTTGTTCGGATTTACCAAATGCTTTTTGGCAGAGAAAACAACATATGGTTGATTTGCCATATAAAAATAATTTCTCAGAATAATTAATCCCAACAAAATCTAGACCAATACAAATGAATCACGAACTCAGGAATCATTGTAAAAAAAAGATTCAAGATTTAATTTTAAAAAGATTAATAGTAAAATCTAGGTCTCCATGGAGTGTGCAGCTTTCTATGTCAACAAAAATTTAAAAATAGAAAGAGGAACACCAAGACTTGTAAATAATTACAAACCCCTTAATAAAGCACTAAAATGGATTCGATATCCAATTCCAAGCAAAAAGATCTTTTGCAAGGTTTACATTTTGCCTTAATCTTTTTAAAGTTTGATTTAAAGTCAGGATTTTGGCAAATTCAAATTGAACCAAAAGATCATTATAAAATGGCCTTCACTATTCCTTTTGATCAATATGATTGGACGGTAATGCCATTTGGATTAAAAATGCTTCCTCTTAATTTCAAAGAATAATGAATGATATTTTTGTTCCTTATTCGAAAATTCTGTATTATATATATAGATGACAATCTAATCTTTTTAAACTCTTTGGAACAACATTTCAAAGATTAAAAACATCTTTTATGATAGCAAGACAAAATGGTCTAGTAGTTTTTAAATCAAAAATCTCTCTTTTCTAAACAAAAATTTATTTCTTAGCTCATTATATTTTCCAAGGAAAAATTACTCCAAAAGAGAGATCTTTAATTTTTGTAGATAAATTTTCTGATAAAATTTTGGATAAAACTCAACTCCAAATATTTTTAGGAAGTTTAAACTATGTTTTATATTTCTGTCCAAACATTAACCTTCTTGCAAAACCCCTTTATGGCAGGATAAAGAAAAATCCAGTGCTTTGGTCTAATGAACACACTAAGGTTGTTTAACAAATTAAAAGGCAGGTCAAAGAAATCATATTTTTGCATCTTGCTAAACCTTTAGCATTTAAAATTGTAGAAATAGATACCTTAGACATAGGATACAAAGGAATATGAAAACAAAAGACCAAAGGTAAAGAATGCATTATACAATTTACATCTGCATATTAGAATGATTGTCAAAAGAATTATCCAACCCTCAAAAAAGAAATTCGTTCAATTGTTATATGCATCCAAAAATTTCAAAGCAATTTACTTAATAAAAAAATTTTACTTCGCATTGACTATAAATCTGCTAAAGAAGCTTTGCAAAAAGATATTCAAAACATTGCATCAAAATAGATTTTTGCAAGATGGCAAGCCATCCTCAATACAGTTTATTAAAGGGGATAAAAACTCAATTCCAGATTTTCTAATCGGAGAGTTCCTCCAAAACTAGCCTTGAGTGAACCTTTAAATGCCAAGAAAATCAAAAAAAAGGAAAAAAAAGGTCTAACATGAGCTAGAAGAAATAAAAATAACACCAGCAGTCTCTACTGTTGTTCCTATAAAATCTTAGGCTCAAGCATTTGCAAAAGATGAAGAAAAGGGAAAACAACAGTCTAAGACAATTCATGATTCGATTTTGGCTGTACAAAAGGAACCAAAATTAAAATATTTTTTTAAGGCTTTAGATGATGAAAAAGCCATAAAATCCCAAAAGGAAGAAAGGCTTTAGGCAATTAAGGCCTTAGCCAAAATTGAAAAAGTGTAAGAAGATATTGTAGAGAATGAACAATTTATAGGTAAATCTCTAAATTCTATTGCAAAAATAGAGAAAGAAAAATCTTCAACTCCAAAACCCCTTTCTCAAAATTCATCAAAAACATTGCAAGTAACATCTTGTAATAAAATTGTTATTTCAAAAAATTCGAAAGATGAAATTTCTTTAAAACCCTAAAAGAGGAATTTTCACAAATTGTTTTGTCCTAAAATGATTATGAATTAATTTTGTCATAGTCAAAATTACCAAAAGAAAAATATTTTGTGAAAAATTATTTTCAATATGTATGGACTATTGAGGAAGGCTTTCACTTTCAAAACCTTAATAAACCATCTTACAGATTTTCCCTAAGGGCTGGTATTTTAAACCATGGGATTTAACAAAACTCCAGCCTTATTATATGGCAATTCTGGAATTAACAGGTTCTGTAACAGTTACCCATAACCCTAAAGGTGGACCTAAAATCCTTTACTTCACAATTAAAATCCATAAAATCCTTTCTCTACTTGAATAGGGATCGCACTCCATACACCAAAATACTTCCTTATCAACTTTAAAACAACCACTAAACACTATAGGACATTCATATACTAGGATTATCAATAGGTCTAGTCTAATGCATTCTTACTACAAAACCAAACGTTTAGTCATACTTGACTATTCTTTTTCCTTAAAATAGACCCTTCAAAAATCACCTACTGGTTTAACTATTAGTGGAAATTATTTGGAGCCTCTTCTAAAATCTTAGAACAATATGTATAGGAAGGCTATCAAATTTTTAAATCCTATTACAAACCTTCTAATAGAAAAAGACATTTCTATCCTCTAATGTTATTTGCAACATAATTCTATTTACCTTGGATAACCATCTGGTATTTATAATATCAACAGAAGGAGGCCCAAACAGTCTTGGTTAGAAGATTTCACATAAGCTGGTGGACCAAGTTTGCAGTTTCAGCTAGTATCAAAAAACATACAATTCAATAATGGCTCCACTCCTAAGGACTCCTTAAACAAGGCCGAGAAGTAACCCAATTCTTGGCTTCAAGGTCTTTTGCACAAACCCAGTTGGCATCAACAAAAACTAAGGAAGAATACTTTTAGACTATACCCAAAATTCTTAAAAGTAAGTCATTTTCTTCAAAAGCCTCCTTAGCCCCTTTAAAGGCCTCGTCTTCATATTCCGAGCCCATTGTTGACTTGGGAGATGATAACAAAGATTATTGCTATGATATTTTCCCTCCACCATAGTGAACTTTATTTTCAAACATGGACTCTTTTTAAGACCCATATTTTATAAACTGGCTTAGCCTAAAGCCTTCACATAACCATAAAAAAAGGTAAAAGAATAGTAAAAGAAAAGTAAACAGGAAATAATTAGATTTTATCCTTCAACAGATATCTGCTCCCCACATGCAATGTCTCCACTTACTCCAAAATGGATGAAAAGTTTTTTCATGGATACTAACGTTTGTGATAAGCAAAAGACAAATTTTCAGCCTTTGTGGGTCTAAGCTCCCACCATTATTGGTGTAACAAATGAAAGATTTTCTTTATAAAAAAGAATCCTTACTCTCAAAGAAATGCGAACTCTCCTTTTAAGGAATGTTCCAAGTCTCACTAAAACCTCTCAAGAATAGATAATTAGGAAGCTCATATGCTGAGCACAACCTTTTCATCTTGAGTTTTGAGTGTATCCCCCAAAATAAAATTTGTAAATTTTATCTTATTTTTTAAAAAATGTAAGTATGCTCATGTGTTAAGCTTTGTTCTGTATTTTGTATTTTATTCTCATTTATAAAATATCATATTTTAGTTTTTTGTATTTGAGTGTTGCTGCATCTTGTTAAGTATGCTCTACACCTACGGCTCATGCTGATCTTATACATTAGAAACACTATTTGCATTTTTTTGTGTTACATTAAAGGTATACCGACTGCAAGATGAACCTATGGGCTACTGGTTTTCAAATGATAACTTCATTATCATGGTCTTCTACCACATACCTTTTATTTATTTTTAACTTTTGTATTTTGTTCTCCATTGTATTAGTGTTATCTATTACCCTTATCGTTCTTGGACGTCTATGGTATTAGAGCCAAGGGGTGGTAGATCTATAGAGTAAGTTGTTTATAATTTTAAAATTAATTGTTCTTTGAAAAAATTATAATATTATCTGGGTAAAGGTTAGTTGTAGGGTAATAAGTCTCGTGTTAGCCGACGGATAGGCATTTAGTGTTGTAAATCCATTGTAAAGTTATCCAATGAGAAATAATAATTTTTCAAAACATAATTAATTTTAAATTATGGATAATTTATTTTGTAAAAATACTTCTTTTTCTAGTTCTTCTATCTCAAACTATGTAGAACTGGGTATGCAAAAATTGAACATCGTTAATAGTGAAGAAATTAGTATTGAAGATTTTCAAAAATCAATAAACAACTTAAAAATTCCAAAAATAAAAAGAGATTAGGTTAATGAGAACAATCTTTTTCAAAAACACATAAAAACTGATTTCATAATCAAAACAGAAGAAAGAGGAGTTCAAATCTCAAAACCACTTGAAACTATTCATCTTCTCTCACAAAAAACTTTACAAACACACCATGATAGGAAATATGAATACATTCACATAGATCTTGTCTAAGTAGGAATAAAATCTCCAAGAAGAGAAGGATTAAACACATCAATTCTCTATGTCTTAAGAGATGCAAGGTTCTTAGATTTTCAAGATTCTAACATAAGCTTAGGTTAGTCAAGTCTTTTTCAAGGACCAATCTCTTTTGAAAGCTCACCAGACATTTCATTATCCCTAGTGGATCCCAACATTTTGAAATCTTTGGTTTTACAAATCAAAACTCATAATTAAAAAATGCCAAAAGGATTAATTCCAGTAGCTATTATTTTTAGAATACATTACAAGTCAATTTTGCTGCTTTTACATATGTAAAAAATGTAACTAATAAATGAGAAACTTTGTTTTTACACATAGATTTATCTAGAGCAAATACAGTAAATCAAAAGACTATCCTTTGGAAAGATATATATCTTCCTAAAGAATGGATTTTAGAAGGTGCTGTAAAACCAAAATCTCTAAAAAAAATTAAACCAAACACTCATATGAAAGAAATTACTTAGTACAATAATGGAAGGGTAAAATTAAGTTTCTTAAGAACTTCCAATTGTCAATATTCAGATACCGATTCCTCCACGAGTACTATAGATTTGGAAAGAGCTTCAAATCTTCCTTCATTAATTCACCTTCTGGATAAGGAAGAAAGTTTTTGAAAACTAAGATTTTCTTGTTCAAGTATTCTAAGTGTTTTTTTTCAAAATGTTGATTATTGAACAATTAATCCTCACCAGGTCTACACTAGACCACAGGTTTCAAATGAAGAACCATAAAATGTTTCTCCACCTACTTCACCATCTTTTTCAACTGTAATAGAAAATGTTATGAAGGAATTAAATGTTATTGAAAAATAATTTAAAGTAGATAAAACATATTTTCATAAAGACTTTTACTCGATAAAAAATATGGAAAAAATAACATGGTTCTTTAAAAATTTTCTAGAAAAAAGAAAATAAATCCAAAGTAAATACTATGAATTTGTTTTTGAAACTAAAATGAAAATTCTATTCTTTGATTGGTTTGAAATTTATACACTACAAAAAAATTTCATACCCATTTCAACAAAAAATGTCAATCCTATAACTTTTAAGAGTAAGGATACAGAATGGGAAATATTTGATGGTAGAAAAATACAGACAACACATCCACCATTAAAACATATAAAATTAACACATTTAAACCAAACTGTAGATGCTAGTCCTTATAAAACTCCAAATGAAAATATGGATAAGAATATTAAAAACATTATTCAATAGAATAATGTCACAAACACTCATCTTAATTTAATTGCTAAACAATTAACTAAGATCGAGAAACACCAAAAAAACTACTGTAGTTTCCCCTGTTGAAACCATAGCAATAAAATTTAAAAACCCTATCTTCAAACCCTTTCAGGTGTCCAAGATAAGTCAAAAATTATTCAAGAAAAGTAAAGTAGAATTTACTCAAGCCTTACACGAACAATTGAGTAGAATAGAATCATTTTCTACCTCTACTTTAGCAGTTGCACAAGATACCCTTGACAAAAAAAAAGTTAGTATCTTAGATCAGATCTCTGATTCTAAAAAAAAACCAAAAATAGGAGTTGTCCAGACTCCATTAGCCGTAGAGTTCATCTTCACCCTTGGCCATCACAACTACTCCAGATTTAGGCATAGAAAATAAGCCAAATATTTTATCCCAGTCTAAATTCAATGCCTCTATTGTTTATGAATGGAATATAAATGATATGACTGAGTATAATATCTTTAGTCTTCTACAATAGATGACTATGGCTTTCAATGCTTACAAAATCAAAATGAATACCACTGATAGAACCATAACTGAACTTCTCATAATAGATTTTTTAGGATAATTAAAAGGTTGGTAGGATTGCCATCTCACTCAACAACAACAATTAGAATTTCTAGGAGCCATTCACACTATAAAGGAAGGAACTCCTATCCTCGATGAGATAGGAAACCCAACACTAGATGTAGTGGCAACCCTAATCCACACGATTAGTTTACACTTCATAGGTGACCCATCTCATTTGAAAGATAAAAATGTAGAATTGCTTTCGAACCTTAGATGTAAAAAGCTTTTTGAATTTCAAGAGTATAAAAATACATTTCTAACTAGGGTAATGCTTAGAGAAGACTCCAATCAACATTTTTGGAAAGAAAAATTCATAGCAGGCTTACCAACACTCTTAGGAGAAAAAGTTAGAAATAAAATTAAAGAAGTTTTTGGAATTAATCAAATCCCATGTAACCACCCGACTTATGGAGAATTGGTTAGTTTCATATAGAATGAAGGTTTAAAAATCTATTAAGATTTAAAACTTCAAAACCACTTAAAATGGGAAATGAGAAAAATAAAACAAGAATTAAGATCTTTTTGTAAATAGTTTAAAATTTTCATAGGAAAACAAATTAAAGATTGTGGAGGATCGTATTCTAAACCTCAAAAAAAATATTGCAGATGATTTTTCCCAAAACTAAGCAAAGAAAATTTCTATAGGAAATCTAAACCCAGAAAAAGCTATAGGAAAAAAATCAAAACAAATAATCTTTCAAGAAATATGATAAAAAATAGGTTGTTTGTTATAAATGTAACCAACTAATATATATCTCAAGTTATTGTAGGATAAGTAAGAAACTTCATGAATTGCAAATAGACGGTGAAAAAAATACAAAAACTTTCATTAATTCTAGTTGAAACTTCAGAAGAAGAAACTCAAATAGATTTATCAGAAGATGATAATTCTATAAAATTTGATGAATTAGCAACATATAGTTCAACAAAAATGATTCTGAAGAAGATTTAAAATCACAAAAATCTGTTAATGTATTTATAAAAGATCAAGAGTTGATGTTGGATATTTTAAAACAAGTAGAAGATAAAAAAAAACTTCAAAAGGATATTGTGGAAAAACTCTTAAAATCCTTTGAAAATAAAGCACCTAAATCCCCTTCATATTCTACCTTAGCTTTAATTAAAACCAACCCCTATGATTTAACAAAATTCTAGGAGAAAAATTAAATAAAAAACCCCATGGTACTATCCAGTCACTTAAAGAATAAATTGGAATAGTAAAACAAGAGTTAAAAACCCTCAAACAAAAATGACAATCTGACTATGGTCTTCTTCACCAATTAATTCAAAAAGTTATTGAACAGATGAAATATGAGAACAATCTTCTAAAGAAGAAGAAGATTTTGAAAAAAAAAAAGAAATTGAAAACCTAGAAACAATTTCATAAGATTTCTTATTTGTTTTAATAATCGTTACAAGTAGAAAAAGTATTATCAAAATAACACTTATTTTTTTAAATAATTTTTCAATTTAAACAATTGCTCTTTTTGATACCAATGCAGACTTAAACTATTTAAAACATAATATTTTACTTAAAAGATTTGCTCAAGAAGCTAATGAAAAACTTTCTACAGCAAATAATTCAAAATTGATCATTAAAAGAAAATTTGAAGCTACGGTAAAAAAATGGCTCTTTTTCAATTAAAACTCCTTTAATTTTATTAGAAAATATGAATCATAGTGTCATTTTATAGACCCTATTTATCAATATGATAACTTCCTATTCTGTTAATTATGATAGCATTTCCTTTAAATCTAAAGAAAATAAAATTATTTTCCCTTTTATTGAAAAATCCAGGATAAGAAATTTAAATCTTTTAAAAGCTTATTATGTTTATAAAAATAAATTAAATCTTATAATTCAAGGAAAACAAAAACACCTACATTTTCACATTAAAGAACTATCATTCTTCAGAATTCAAAAGAATTTGGAAACTAAACTTGTACAAATAAAAATTCAGGATTTCAAAACCTTAATTGAAAAAGAAATTTGTTCTAATTTACAAAATGATTTCTGGCATAGAAAACAACAAATGGTTGATTTACAATATGAAAATGATTTCTTAAAAAAACTTAATCCCAAAAATAGCCAGACCAATACAAATAAATCATAAACTCAAGAATCATTATAAAAAAAGATTTAAGATTTAATTTTAAAAAAACTAATAGTAAAATTTGGTCTCCATGGAGTTGTTCAGCTTTTTATGTCAATAAAAATTCAAAAATAGATAAAGGAACACTAAGACTTGTAATTACTTACAAACCACTTAATAAAGCTTTTAAATGGATTCGATATCTGATTCCAAAAAAAAGATCTTTTATAAGGTTTACATTCTGCCTTAATTTTTCAAAGTTTGATTTAAAGTAAGGATTTTGGCAAATTCAAATTAAACCAAAAGATTGTTATAAAATCGGCTTCACTGTTCCTTTCGATCAATATGAATGGATGGTAATGCCATTTGGATTAAAAAAATGCTCCCTCTGAATTTCAAAGGATAATGAACGATATTTTCGCTTCTTATTTGAAATTTTGTATTGTATACATAGATGACATTCTAATATTTTCAAATCCTTTTGAATAACATTTCAAAGACTTAAAAACTTTCTTCATGATAGTAAGAAAAAATGGTCTGGTAGTTTCTAAATAAAAAATCTCTCTTTTCCAAATAAAAATTCATTTCTTAGGCATTCTATTTCCAAAGGAATAATTACTCCAATAAAGAGATCTTTAATTTTTGTAAACAAATTTTATGGCAAAATTTTGGACAAAACCTAACTCCAAAGATTTTTAGAAAGTTTAAATTATGTTTTAGATTTCTGTCCAAACATTAACCTTCTTGCAAAACCCCTCCCTGATAGGTTAAAGAAAAACCTAATGCCTTGGTTTGATAAACACACTAAGGTTGTTCAACAAATTTAAAGGCAGGTTAAAGAGATCTAATGTTTGCATCTTGTTGACCCTTTAGCATTTAAAATTGTAGAAATAGATGCCTCAAAAATAGGATACAGACCAATATTAAAAAAAATACCAATGTCAAAGAATGGATTGTTCAATTTACATCTGCACATTGGAATAATTGTCAAAAGAATTATCCAACCATCAAAAAAGAAATTCTTTCAATTGTCATGTGCATCCAAAAATTTCAAAGCGATTTACTTAATCAAAAGTTTTTGCTTCGCATTGATTGTAAATTTGCTAAAGAAGTTTTGCAAAAACATGTTCAAAACATTACATCAAAACATATTTTTACTAGATGGCAAGCCATCCTCGGTATTTTTTATTTTGAAATAGAGTTTATTAGAGGAGATAAAAACTCAATTCCAAATTTTCTAACCGAAAAGTTCCTCCAAAATAGGCCTTGAGTGAACCTTGAAATGCCAAGAAAATCAAAGAAAGAAAAAGAGGTCTTACTCCCAAAAGAAATAAAAATAAAATAAGTAGTCTTTACTACTGTTCTTGTAAAATCTTGGGCTCAAGAAGTTGAAAACGACGAAGAAAAGGCAAAACAATAGTTTAAGATAATTCATGATTGGAATCAGGCTGTATAAAAGGAACCAGAATTAAAATATTGGTTCTAAAAAGCCCTAGATGTTGAAGAAGCTATAAAATTCCAAAAGGAAGAAAGGCTTCAAGCAATTAAAGCCTTAGCAAAAATTGCAAAACTGCAAAAAGAAATTACAGAGAATGAAGCTTTTATAGGTAAATCTCTAAACTCAATTGCAAAAACAGAGAAATGAGAATTTTTAACTTGAAAAACCCTTTCTCAAAATTCTTTGAAAACATTGCAAGGAACATCATATAATAAAATTGTTATTTCAAAAAATCCACAAGATGAAATTTCTTCAAAACCCTCAAAAGAGGAATTTTCAAAAATTATTTTATCCTAAAATGATTCTGAATTAATTTTATCACAATCAAAATTACAAAAAGCATAATATTTTGTAAAAAATGATTTTCAATATGTATGGACTATTGAGGAAGGTTTTAACTTTCAAAAATCTGAACAGGTCATCTTATAGATTTTCCCTAAGGCCTGGTATTTTAAACCATAAGATTTAACAAAACCCTAGCCTTATTATATGGAAATTCTGGAATCAACAGGTTCTATAACAATTACCTATAACCCTAAAGGCAAACCTAAAATCCTTTACTTCACAGTTAAAATCCACAAAGTTCTTTCTCCACTTGAATTGGGATTGGCACTCCGTACACTAAAACACTTCCCTATCAACTTTAAAATAGCCATTAACCACTGTAGGACATTTACATATATACTAGGATTACCAACAAGCCTGGTATAATGCATTCCTACTATAAAACCAAATGTTTAGCCACACTTGGCGATTCTTCTTCCTTAAAATAGACCATTCAAAAATCCCCTTATGGTTTAACCATTGGTGGAAATTATTCGAAACCTCTTCTGAAATCTTAAAACAGCCAGTAAAAGAAAGCTATCAAATTTTTAAATCCTATCACAAACCTTTTGATAGAGAAAGAAGTTTTCATCCTCTGATGTTATTTGCAACAAAATTCTATTTACCTTAGATAACAGCCTGGTTTTTAGAATATCAATAAAAGGGGGCCAAACAATCTTGGTTAGAAGACTTCACATACGCTGGTAGACCAAGTTTATAGTTCTAGCCAGTATCAAAAAAATGGCATCCAACAATGGCTCCACTCTCAAGGACTCCATAAACAAAGCCCAAAAACCCAATTTTTAGCCCATAAGCCTTTTCCTCAAACCAGTTGGCATCAGCAAAAATTGAGGAAGAATACTTTCAAATTATAGCCCAACTTCTCAAAAGTAAGGTCCCTTCTTCAAAAGCCTCCTCATCCCTTTCAAAGGCCTCATCTTCATATTTTGAGCCATTATTGACTTGGAAGATGATAACGAAGACAATTGCTATGGTATTTTCCCTTACCATAGTGGACTTTATTTTTAAACATGGACTCTTTTTAAGATTCATATTTTGTAAACTGGCCTAGCCTAAAGCCTTTAATGGACCATACAAAAAAGGAAATAGTAAAAGAAAAGTAAATAGGAAATAATTAGATTTTTTTCCTTCAATAGATATCTGATCCCCACATGTAGTGTCTCTACTTACTCCAAAATGGATCAAAAGTTTTCTTCACTGATACAAACTCCCGTGATAAATGGAAGATAAATTTCCAGCTTTTGTAGGTCGAAGCTCCCACCATATTGGCACAACAAATGGAAAATTTTCTCTATAAAAGGGACTTCTTACTCTCAAAGGAAGGCAGACTCTCCTTTTTAGGAATTTTCCAAGTCTTACTAAAACCTTTCAAGCTTAGATAATTAGAAAACTCATGTGCTGAGCACACCTTTTAATCTTGAGTTTTGAGTGTATCTCCCAAAACAAAATTTATAAATTTTATCTTATTTTTCAAAAAACGTAAGTATTATCATGTGTTGAGCTTTGTTTTGTATTTTGTATTTTATTCTGATTTATAAAATATCATATTTTCATTAATTGTGTTTGAGTGTTGCTACATCTTGTTAAGAATGCTTTGCACCTGCAGCTCATGCTGATCTTATGCATTAGAAACTCTATTTGCATTCTATTTGTGTTGCATTAAGGTATATCGACTATAAGATAGACCTACAGGTTACTGGTTTCCAAAGGATAACTTTGTTATCATGGTCTCCTACCATGTACCTTTCATCTGTTTTTAACTTCTGCATTTTTTTTGCATTGTATTAGTGTTATCTATTACCCTTATTGTTCTGCATTATATATATATATATATATATAACACTATGAATTAATGGTGGTATATGATTGGATTATTTTTTAGTTAGGAACAAATCAACAGTAGAGAGATGAATATATATATATATATATATATAAACAAAATTAATTTTATTCATTAGTTAAATTTTTATATCATTTATATTAGGAATGCCTATCGAATTAATGGTATAAACTAATAAGAATAAATTTTTAATACGTGTCCTTTCACTATAACTAATAACAACTATAACAGGGCTATAATAAAGAGTGTGAGAAATTACTGTGTTCAATATGCAAAGTGCCCTATTCTTGTCATGAGGAAACCATAACAAGCATGACAATGTATCCTTACTTCTTGACAGGTTATTTGATAATATAATTATGTAGATTATCTCTTCTAAGGAATTTGAATTTTCACAAGAAAAATGCACTCAAACCTGGATTTTTTATAATTATTTGTGTCTTTGCTAATTAAGTGGATTTAATATAACTTGTACGAATATAATTATCACGTGGCATCTTTAGGCTAAGTTGAACAATCTACCTATTCAGCAATTTAATTGTTCTCTCTTTCTTTTTCATCCATTTTGCTCCAAATTTAAACATTGATTATGCCTATTATCTTTGAAATTAGTTCAACCGTCAATTTGATCAAGCAACTCAAGGATAGATTAGCCTCTATTTAATTTTTCTTGCAAGTTTTTTATGAGGTTTACACTTATACCTCTCTTTACTACTTTTTTAAATACTTAAAATTAAGCTTTTTTTGCCACTTTTAACTACTTGGGGTCCATTTTTTCTTAACATCATATTTCAATTTATTTTATATGTTCACCATTGAAATGATTTTTAAGGGATCAGTATCATGCATTCGTCTGTTGTAATTTTTCTTTTGTATATATGTTATCTTATTACTTGCATATTCTTACCGTATATATCTATAAAAACAAGAAAGCATTGATAAATCAGTGCGTGAAAGTGAAAGGATAAAGATAATCAAGTTAGAGGGTGCTGTTGGATTAAAAGAAAGGCAAATGGAGATAGCAGCCTGTATGTATAATAGGGTGTGCCCCTTAGCTATCAATACTATGCAGCACAAAAATTTTTGGAAGTGAATGTGGATATTGGATCTTTTATAGTTGCAAATTATTAGTTTTTATGTTTTTTTGTTAGGTATAATTTTTTAAGTATTATGCAATTTAATGTACCTATATAATATTATATTTTTTAAAGTAATAGTATTGATGAATTTTTATTTATAAAAATTAAATTATCATTTGCTTATATAATAAATTAATTTAAATGATGATTTTATACACAATAAATTAATTTATTGATTTTATAGGTTGTAAATTAATAAATACAAAATAAAAAATTTAAATTATGTTATCATTTCATGATGGATTCGCGCAAACAAAATATGTCGCTAATATGCAATAAATTAAAAATTTACATAATTCACATTAATGATGGACTTAGCAACAAAAACTTTGTCGCTAATAATTAATATTATATTTATGGCAATTAAATTTAAAATTTATTTAGCGAAGATTTTGTCCCTTTTCATGACTGATTTTTCTGTAGCCAAATTAGCGACTGTTTTATGATTTTATCATAAATAATTTAGTGACTGACCTTTTTGCCACTATTCGTTGCTCAATCGCAAAAACAAATTCGCGATGGAAAATGACCAATTAGCGACAAAATTTGCCGTAATGAATTGGCAATTTTTTGTTTTGCTATTACTTTACATTTTACAATTTCCTTTGGCTATATAAAGTTTCTTAAGGGCAAACTAAAGTAAGTTTTGATTTTTTATTCCATTGCTTGGTTCATTCTTGATATTTATTTGTTATGTGAGTTTTATATATATGGTTTACTTCATCTATTATTTCTAACTGGCTTTGCTTAAAACTTCATTACCATTCTAAAATAATAAAATTTCTGTGATTATGAATTTCAGTGCGAAGATAATTGATTTTCTTCTATGAATGAGTTGTGCTGCTCTTAATGAAGTGGTTTTTTTTTTTATGGATGGAAATCTAACTACTTGAGTGAATGTTTTGAACAACTTTACTGGAGATTTAAAGTGAATCTGCAGGTACTGTTGCCTAAATCTATTTAATCTAGATTTGTTTATGGGTTTTATTTGTGTATTTCTTTACACTTTTAAAGAATTTTTTATTATATTTTTATTTTTTCTTGATGAAGAAAAGAAAAAAGAACATTGCTTTTAGGTGTCTAGAAAACCTTCTTAAGTTTATATTTTAAAGCTTTTTTGTTTAATATTTAGTTTTGCTTGTTTATTAGAAATATTCCTATTTATCATTGGATAGGAAATGATTTTTAATTATTAACAGGTTGATAATATATGGAAGCATTATCAGCCATTATATGATGGTGTTTTCTGAAGTTTTTAAACAATGTGATGGTGCTATTATGTGGTGCTATCAGGGGAACTTTCCTTGTCAATAAGAATGAATAAATTCTGCCCTTATTCGATTATAAATGGAGCATGATCAACTAAATTTTCTTGTACAAGATATTATATTTAGAACCAGTTTTGGTTTTAATTTAATAAATCTTTAATGTATTTAAAGCCAGTTCTTATGATTTTGATTCCTTTTTTGTTATTTATTTGGTTGGTTTGGCTTAATAGAGGTTCTTAAAGTTTGATTTTGTTTTGGGCAATATTCAGTTGATGAATCGGCTGCTAAAAAGCTCGTGAGATTTTCAACTTTCTCTTCTGTGGAGTAAGGTTAAAACTTAGATTATGTTTGAGTGGGTTTTGATTTCTGAATGACAGTGTTACGGTCACTGCTCTCTCAATTAGGTATTTCTTCTTTATTCAGGAGCTCATTATCTTTTATTTCTTATCTGTTAATTAAAGGACACTTCCTCTTGATTTTTGTTAATTGATTACAGCTAGGATATTTCATGAAAAAAACCCACTATTTTTTAGGGTTTAATTGGGAGCGAGAATGTTATTCTAGCATCTCCAACCTATCATATTTTACTTATTCATTTTTAAACTTAATTTTTTACTAGAAACCAAAAACTTAATCAAAGTTCTAATTTAAAAAACTTCTTTATTAGTTTTTCCCATACTTTATTTTTCTTTTCCATGTTCATCTATCTTATCTTTAACTTTCTTATGCATTTTTTCATGTTTTAATTACATGAAATAGTACCTGTTTGCAAATTGTACAGAATAATAATTGCCTATCTCCTTTATTCTCTCTTCCAAATATTTTAATTGTAATTTTTTTATAACATAGTCTTTAATTGGTTAATTAAAACATGAAATAAATACATAAAAACTTAGTCTTTGGATTGTTAATTGATATTTATATTCTCATTTAGGTGCAAAAATTGAGTATTAATGAGTACTACTCTAATTCAAAATGGTATTTCAACCTCAAATAAATTTGAGCCTTAAAAATCTATTCTTTTTTCTCACCGTAGAAGCTTACATTGGAAAATTAAACAAATGTTACCATACCATGTATGTTATGCAGGTGATTCTAAAAATAATTATGTAATCCACAGGACAAAAGCTGAAAAGAGGGTTATTATCACCAATCATTCATTATCTGTAAGCTTACAATATTGGCTGAATAGCTTATTACTTAAATACCATTGATATCATTTCTTCTTTCATAGTGCTGAAATTTTATATAACAATATATTTTAATCGAGTCAATTTCATCCACGATCACTAGACTTATGACTTATCTTCCTAAAGTAACTGATTTTTTTCGTGACTTAAAAGTCAATGAACTTATCATATTTTTACATAAAAATCATGTTCACTTATTTTCGACGAGGATCCTTATCGGATTGATGACATGGCATGCCATGTCATATGCTTGGACACATGTGGCACGTCCTATATTTGGATCAATTTCACCTATAATCACTGAACTTATGATTTATCATCCAAAAGTAACTTACTTATTTTTTATAACTTAAATATCACTAAACTTATCATCTTTTTACTGAAAAACCATCTTGATTGGACACACAAGGAGATGGATTTATTGCCATATAATCAGCTATGACACATTAGCTATGGACGCCATTAGCTACGAACACATATGGATTGCTGACATGTTAAATATGACACATTAGATAATGACAGTGATTTAGCTGATGATGTGTCAAATATGACACATTAGCTGATGATGTGGTAATAAATCCATCTCTATATGTATCCGATCAAGATAGCTTTTCTACAAAAGGGTGATAAGTTCAGTGACATTTAAGTCACAAAAAATAAATTAGTTACTTTTGGATGATAAGTCATAAGTCTAGTGACCGTAGGTAAAATTCATACAAATATAAGATGTGCCACGTATGTCCAGGCATATGACGTGGCATGTTATGTCATCAATCCGATAAGGGTTCTTGTCGAAAACCAGTGAACATGACTTTTATGTAAAATTGTGATAACTTTAGTGACTTTTAAGTAAAGAAAAAAGTCAATTACTTTCAGATGATAAGTCATTAGTCCAGTGATTGTGGGTGAAATTGACCCTATTCTAACCACGATTCATGGAATTCTTTATGTCCTAGGTTACTTTTAATGGATCATTCGATCATTTGATCACTAAAATGATATGATCATAGATAAATTTATGATTATTAATAACTTTTCTTAAATAAATTTAATTTAAATTTTGCAAGTTGTAATTTTCCTTTATATAATAATCACCTCAACTGTAGTTTTGTGCCCAGTTTCTGTGATATTTAGGTTCTTGAATTAACCTTCACTTTTTTCTGTCAAAATTGAAATTTGAATGTTTGGGCTCCACTTTACAATTGCTAATGCGAATTCTATCCATGAGGTAAGAACGCAATTTTCTCCTAAAAATCTTTGAAGTGTTAAAAAAGGTTTTTCAGTTTCCTGAATAGAATTATATGTCATCAATTGTGAAGTGATGAAATGGGAATTATATGTCAGCTCAAGGAATTTGAGGGGAAAAAGCTCATCTTTGCAACAAAGGAAGGTCTGAAAATTGATGCGGTTTTAGATATTTCAATGTTAATCTTATTAAACAAATTAAAATTTTGTTTAAAATGTAGTTATAATATATATTTTTCTTATTGCAAGGCACTTGAAGATGCTATACCTCTTTTCACTATTCAATTATATACATGCTTGTGTTATTCCTGTAAAAGATGGCAGGGAACAAATGGCCTTTGATCTATACCATGCTTACGTTAGTGTTTGCATAAATTTTGAGAAGTAAGTGTTGTATCTCTCATTTAGACTGAGATAAAATAGAGATTATCACTTTCAATTTTTTTACTAGCCTGTTGATATGCTGAAAAAATTCCAACTTTTATAATCTTATATGTTTAGATAGTAAAATTAATAATTATGTATGTGCTTTGTAATTTTATGTAGTGGCTTTTTTGTTTCTCTATTATGATGTATACCCTTGTTGTTTTGTTATCACTGTGTTCAAAACAACTTCTTTCTTGAATGGGGCAATTATTTCATAAAGCTTGTTTTATTATATTATAATTACATTATCTTGGAAACAATGCATATGGATTGACTATCATAATGTTTTTTAGCTGTTGCAGTATAATACACTCATCCCACTACAGAGGCACTGACTTTGGATCAATTTATGTGTGAAATTTTGTTTGTTACATTCAATTATCGATTATTCTACTAGTAGTAGGATCATGTCAGTCCAAAGAATTAGAAACTATCCATACCTTATTTTAAACAAAATATCCTTATTGTTATCCTTATTCGAAATCAAGCATATTTCTTATTTGCTGGATGTCATTGCAGCTTCTATTGAATTATAATAAAATGCTCCTTGTATTAAAGAGGTAGAATATACTAGATAAAAAAGATGTTTTGGGATAGAGATAGAGGATCATTTTGATGCAATTTTTATAGGTACCTCTACGCATCTTAGATAGGGGAAGGATCCAAAGTAGTTGAGAATAAAAGAGTTTTAGGGTTATTTATAGCCCACAAAAAAATATTCACATCCTCTATAAATGACACTGGAATTTAATATTCTTTGAGTGCGTGTATACAATTTTATTGTACGATATATAAACTATAGACTGTTAGGAATTTTGAATAAGTCTTTTGTGCTTCCTTAGATTCCAGGCTAAATTTCTAAAAGTTTGAAATGTCATTTAACTCATGGCATGAGATTAGCATTTGTATAGGAAGTTTTCTTTAACCAAGCAGTGTCTAATTTGTTTATATATGTATTATTAATTATGCTTCTTTCCTGATAACATTGATGAGATTAAGGCACTACAAAGTTATTGTATTGCAATTTAAGGGACATTTAATTGTCCGTTATTTGCGAAAAGTGAGTGGGAAGAGAAACAAAAGGGGTTTTGAGACTTATAGATGGAAATGTAATAGTTTGTGAAATTGGTTATTTATGCTTGCTTAAAGGTTGCTCAGGGATAGTCAGAAAATAATAATTAAAATTATAATAATTTTTAGCGACGGACAGCACCGTTTCGTGAATTTTCTTTATTAATGGGTGAATTTAGCAATGGAAATGTTATTTCGTTGCTAAAATGGAAATGTTATTTCGTTGCTAAATTTAGCAACAAAAATTAATTTTTGTTGGTAATTTTAACCAATTTTGATATTGCAATGAATTTTGAATTCCATTGCTAAATTTAGCAACGAAAATCAATTTTGTTGCTAAAAATAGCAAATACAAATTTGCAACCACTCTTTCCATTATTGATTTTCGTGGTTAATTTTAATTAGCAATGAAAAATCAACAATTTTCGTTACTAATTTTCGTTGCTAATTTAGTATTTTCTCGTAGTGAGCGAGTTTGAGAATTATTTTCTCAATGACAAAGAGCCTTTGGGCTTTGTTACAAGTTTAATATGCTTTAATGAATATGAAAAATTGAGGTAAGTCTGAAATTTAAGAATCTAGTCTATAAAATAGTTTTAAAGATCTCATAGTCACTCTATAATTTGGCATAGGTAAGTAAAAATTTCTAGTGTATAGCAAGCTCATTTTGAATGATAATAGAGTTTGAAATTAAATATTTTGGAGTGATTATAGGTATTGAACATGTCTGAAGGTAAAAAAATAAAACTTTTAGGAGGAAAAGAATTATTTTTGGGGCTATATCATAAATTTAAAGAATTCAAATAACACATAGGAACCAAATAAGGAGTAAAATCATAGTACAAGGACTCAATTAGAAAAAGTTGAATAATATAGAGATTCAATGTGTAGTTTTCAAAGTTCAGGTACTCAATCGAAAAAAGTTGAATAGTTCAAGGACTAAATGATGGGTTTTTCTCTATATTTTAAGGAAAAATCCATACCTTAGTCATTGAATTTTAACATTTTTATACGTATGATTTCTATACTTTTAAAACTACACATTGGGTCCTTAAACTTTTAAAACTACATATTAAATCCCTGAACTTATCTACTGAAACATATTAAATCCAAAATAGACAGCAAAAATGATATCGCTCTGTTAAATACATGTGATTTTAATCGAACATTAATTCCATTGTTGTTTGTGCCATCCATTTTGGACGTAATATGCTCTAATTGATAAATTCAGGGATCCAATTTGTGAAAATATTAAAGTTGAGGTATTAAAATATGGATTTTTAAATAATTTATAGTCAAAAAATATATATATTTTAGTTCCTGAACTTTAATGTTTTTTTACAGTGGATTTCTGAAGTTTTAAAACTACACATTGAATTTTTGAAATTATCAATTAAAACATATTAAGTCCAAAATGGATGGAATAAACAATAGTGTAATACACTATCGGTTAAAATCGCATGTATTTAATCGAGTTCTGTCATTTTTTACATTTATTTTAGACTTAATATATTCTAGTAGATAAGTTTAAGAATCAAATATATAATTTTAAAAGTTTAGGGACCTAATATATAAAAATATTAAAGTTTAATGATTCAATATGTAAAAATATTAAATTTAAGGGAATAAAGTATGGATTTTTTCATTTATAATTTATAATTAATCTACAAATATCGGTAATCCATTTTTACTTAGAAAAGATATTTTAAATAATAATATACGTAATATGTGTTTATAAAAATAAAAATCATTTGGCTGTGCAAACACAAACCTAATAAAAGTATAAATATATGGCAGATAACTTTAGTTTTTTTATTGCTCTTGGTTCGAAAATAATTGTCGTAATCTACGAGAGAATTTGCCCAAAAGCTAACTTCAAAACAGAGTTTGATTAATTAATAGCGTGCATGGAGAGATTTCTTACGTTGAAATAGACAATCGGATCTTCAAATGTATTCATGAATTTCTTCGGTTAATTGCACGCCTTGTATATTATTGTAATTATATCATAATTACAAAAGGTGACAATAAAAATTTGTAATAAGAAAATATTTAAACTAAATTTTTACATAAAAAGTCATTTTAGTTGAAAAATACTTCAAACTGCTAAGAATTTAATATATAATGCCATCTAAGATCTAGAGTTTTTTGAAGGTGATACATAATAGTTAAGTTGGTAGATACCCACATAAATTCTCACTATATAGATAATCTACCTATTGTTTAATGGTGAAAAAGATTTTAAAGAGAATGAAAGCAATTATTTATCATGTCAGTTGCATTATATGGATTTTTGCTAATTTGTACTGCTACGTGTCAATATTTATTTTAATATTGAGAGTTTAAATGGTCATATTAAATTTCTGGTAGAATTTGAAATGATTTCCTACCAAAATGAATTTTCATGCGAAAAATAATGAATAGTTCGTGTATTTTCTTTTTATATTTTTTTATCATTTTGTATTAATTAGAATATAAATTCAATTACTTCTAGCACAATTAACCCGAATTTCTTTTCTGGTATAACTTGAATGACAAGTTTTAGATAAAACAATAATTCTTATTGCACGATTAGGTTCCAATTATTAATATAGGAGCTAGCGTACAAGAAACTAAACGATTCTACAATGCCCAAATTAAGTAATTAATTGTTAGATTTTCTTTCAATTGACTGAACTCAAATATTATATATATATATATATACACGGAAATGTCTCAAGGAAACACTTGCTTGTTTAGTTGCATTCCTCATAATAGTATTGGCTACCAATTAGATATTTGGTCTATATTCTTGATAGTTCAATCTACTTAGTGGGGTTAATATCTTTTTCTCCTATCAATATGCCGAGCAGCCATGCATTAAAATAATAACTTCAATTCAATTCACACTAAAAATTCGCAACCGTACTTTCCATCCAATTGATTAATATCCATCGCTAATTATTTTTAGCAATGGCATCACTAACTGTCGGGGTTAGCTCAATTACTAAATGTTCTGCAACTAAAACCTAAAACAGTCACTTAATTTAGCGACAACAAAATAGTAGTGAAAAAAGTATAAAACCTTTCCTAAATAAATATTAGAATTAGTTGCCACAAATATAAAAAGAAATTATTAGGGTAAGAAATTTACATCCTCAATTTCATCGGAATAAAAGTTATTTCAATTACGACAAGCTTGTGGCTAAAATTTATAGTCGATAAATATTAGCGACAAAGTGTGAAGTCACTAACGCTGTCAGTATTAATTTTTAAATTTTCAGATTTATTACATATTAACGACAAGAGTGTTGGTCTGAATTCGTCGCAAAACGAAATACAAGCATAATTTAATTTTTTATAATTATGTATGTATTTATTTATAGCACGTTACATCAATAAATTAATTTCTTTTTTAAAGAATAATGAGCACGATATATAAGTGCAAATAATTATCTAATTCATAATTTTTTATTCTAAAACAAAAAATCATTACATATGGTATATATTAAAATTAATTGAAATCCTAAATAAGTTTAACATCACACAAAATATCACCCAAAATAATATATCATCCTGCTAATAATATCATCCAAAATAACATTAGCAATAAGGTTAAATAAACTAATAAGCAAGCGGAGTAGTGGCAATGTCACTATAAGGTAGAATCACCATGAGTAAATGGAGAATCAGCATGTGGATGAAGACCTTGTGCAGCTGAAGCAACGACGTTAGTATCATGTGCTGGTGCTTCAATACTAGTATTAAGCCGATTAGCTAGTTGTTGAGTCCTTAATTGAGGAAATAATGCACAAATAGTCAATGTGACAATCTCCTCAACATCTTCCTTTCTCAAGCATATCCCACTAGGATGGGATGCACTGTTAGACCTAGTAGCACATAATGGACCTGATATGGATCCAACATGAGGCCTATATAAGCCAAGTCCATATATTATTTTCCTTTTATTGCATCATGCAGACTCACAGAACAACTTAAAATCAACCACAGATGATTTATCTTGTGCTCACTTATCTCGGAGTTACTCATACCTTGACCATAAAATGACAACACTTTTTAATAAGTATAAATAGGAGAACAACTCATAATTTACAAACATTAACCATTTAAATAACCTGAAAGCTAAAACTACTTAATTCCATGTTACTTACGTACATCTCCTTGCTACGGTTAGCTACACAAGTTTTCCCATCATGATTTGTAGTGTGTGCGTAAGAAAGCCTCGGGAAGTGTAGGTGACCAACCATTCTACTTTTCCTATATCATGTGCAATAGAAGATCGTAGCTTGCTTACCCTAATGGCATGAATTTGCAAATACACCTTAAAATTGTACATGTTAAAGATCTCACTGGTTAATATCTTTAAGGATATTTGTAAAACATAGTAAGCCATAGGCACAAGGGAATTCAACCATAATCTTCTTCATCATTCAAACAAATAAATAAAATGGGTACTAAACAATCAAAAATTAGGGAATATTCTCCAAAACATTAACAAGTCCAAAGTGTGAAAGCACACTCAAAGATACATCTGCTACATGGTAATAAATATATTAAAACACCATTCATCGTTATGACACTGCAACACTTCAATTCAACACTCACTACAAAGTATCCTATGTAACCACTTGCCCTACTTTTGGCAACCCATTTTCATAAAAAAAAAATCAAAATAAATACTGTCACTTTGCCTCTTATATGTAAATATTGAATTGGTAAATATTAGAGAAAACAAATACACTTACAGATAATTGTTGTCTGAATATTTTTTTTCCAACCAAGTATACATTTTCCATTTATTAACAACAAATGTTTAATAGGAGAAACATCCACAAATCATAAAATTACACAACCTATTAAAAGGAAATGCATAACATCTTACAATTATTATGCTTCAAAGTTGAACCTAAAAGACTGATCAATAAAGCAAATGCAATATATAGTTAACACAATTCAAAGATCTATGCTCATCAAGAATAACCAACATCTAATAAAGAGAATATCAAATGTTAAAAAAAATAAAAAATACACTTTCAATCAATGATTTCAAACTAAATTTCCATTCTAACAAATATACTTCCATAGTAGTCTTAAAAAAATGATGAATAAAGATATTACAAAATATTTATATAGCTTATTTCATTTAAAAATTTAACTAATTATTGAGAGAGAACTTAAGATGAAAGTAAATAAAAAAAATAATAAAAAATAGGCTTAATACATCAGTAGAATTTCAATTTATAAACATTCATCATTTTTCCTTTCTAAACTTTTTGAAAAACCATTTAGACCTAAATTTTTAATTTCCATATACAATAAATCCTTAAATGTTAATGTTGAATTTTTCTCATTATAAGAAAGAGACATGTATAATTCTTTCATGTAGACTTTAACACACCAACCTAGCATTATATAACAAAAGAATGGTGCTTGTGCCTTCACCTTTCAAATTTATTATCAACCACCCCTAACTTCCATCATCATCTAACATTGTTTCCACTTTCTATAGCTCTTCGTGTTGTCCCTTTGCGGATCACAAAAGATTAGTTATAACTAGAATAAGAGTAGGACCATCCTTGGATGTTGACTACTCCAAATAACATTTTAAAACCTTTAATGTGCTCATTGATAATCTACAAAATATGTGGTTAGCATTTGGATTAAGAATAATGTTTTCTTGGTTTGGTAACATTTAAAAAGTGTTTATGTCAAGAAGATTGAGCAAAAGAGCTATAATCTTTGGTTTAGTTAGTATCTTAAATGTTAAGAATATCGAAAACCTCATCAGAAGACTTGATAGGGCATGAATGGATAGTAACAAGATAAAGGTTAATTTGGCAAGGTATAATGGAATGAAAGAAATAGGAAAGGAGAGGAACAATTATCAGCCACATAAAGATAAATTCCTACACCTGAATAGAGCTTTACATAAGTACATAAACTTCAGATCTTTTGCCAAGGTGGTAAGCATAGATAAGATAAATCAAATGAGTCATAAGGTAGATGTGATTAAGAATGATAAATCTTGATCAGTAAATTTTCAGTATGAACCCAAAAAAAGAGGATCTTAAATAGCTTAACAAAAGTCAGATTGGTTGGCTGCACTACATGCAAAGCTTCCTCTTGGTTCATGAGAGCATAATATCATATGGATACTTGAACTACTTATGTAGATCAATAAGGAGTAACTTGATTCTTTTAACCTTTTATTCTACTAAGGAAATAAATAAGATGCTAGAAGGTGCTTTAGAATGGCTCTCAGAATGGTTTGAATTCGTACAACCATAGGAACTTAAAGTAATCTATAAAAAGTTTTGCTTGAATTCTATTTGAAGAAACACCTGTACATGCATAGAATTAAGTTTTCTTCACTATTTTTTCCAAAATTAATTTGAACTTCATTTGTTTAGGTGATAACACAAGAAAAAACTTGGTTTGATATGGCTAGAATTTTGATAGCTAATTTTAGATCAAATAAGATAGAATGTATCATCAAAGTCAAAATTGATGGGGAAAAGTTTCTTGTAAGGATCAATGAAGAGCCTTGCATTGTCTTCCCTAGATTTGAGATTGAAAAAGTCACTTATCCTACATATAAATCACCTTCTGAATTTTCTAGCCTGTCAAATTTAGTATCAATGGTGGCCTCCTCTGCCAAGTCCTCCAACAATCATCATTTATCTATTATAAAGCTTACTACCTCTAATCCTAACATATTGGTGGCTCACGAGCATCAAGGTCCTTTGTTGACTCATATTCCTAACAACCCCATAATGACCACTTTGGAGACATTTGTTACATCAAGTGGCCAGTATATAACCTTCTCTAGTAGACCCACCTTTTTTTGGCTGGATATAAAGATTTTGTTAAGCCATCAAGTGATCATGTGTTTCTTGGTGGCCTTCAATTGTAGATTGCTCTGTTGAGCTTAGATAAATGGGATAAAACTTTTTACGGCCCCTCTCTTAGATAGATCCTAATTAACCCACTTAGAGGATAATTTTAACACAGACCTAAATCAAGCCTTAGTGATAATTGGCTCAAATGGTAAGTTAATAGAACCACTAAAGAGCAGAAAAAAAGTCCAAAAAAGTCAGACCGATTTATGTTATTGACCTATAAAAATTATAGCAATAAAAATTATAGTTTCAATATCCCACTCTAACCAAGAAGAAATCTAGAATGAGTAATAAAGTAAACAATTAAGTTCTAGAACTACCTTACTCAAGTAAAGATCAAGTCTCTTAATAGAAGGTTATAGTGGATAACTCTATCTCAGATGATCGTATTAAAAATAGGAATTTGGATCTTATCTCTTTCTTTTATGATCACTCTGGAATAAGCAATAGTTTGAAGCTAAAAAATGGAACAAGTAGATAAGGAGGCTTGGGAGAAATCAATGTATAGGAAATACCATGGGATAATTCCAGTGGATCCCATCAACCAGGAAGATCTTGGTTTTTAGGTATGTTCTTAATTTTCAATTTTTATGAATTTTTTTATCTTGGAATATTAAAGCATTGGGCTTTAGTATCAAAAGAAGGTTGGTTGGGTCTTAGATTAAGAAGAAACATGATTATTTAAGAAATGAAAATGCATCAAATCTCTTTTACCATTTTGAGGAAATTTTAAGTAAAAGCTAAATTTGATTAAAGGTTTTTACAAGCTAAAGGAAACAACGGTGGGATTCTAAGTTCTTGGAGGTCTAATGTTTTTATCCTCACTGATAGTATAATTAGAGAAGGTTGGGTGATTACAAAAGGAAATATTAATTCTTCTCAAACTGATTGTATTAGCATTGTGGTATATTCCCCTTTTTATGAACTTTTGCAAGCCTTGCTTTGGGTTCAGCTTATGGAAGTATTGGAGGACAATATGCCCATTATGATTAGAGGGGATTTCAATTCAACTTTAAAAGAAGAAGAAAAAGGTGGCCTTCTAGTATGTCTCAAAAAGATCACTTTTTCCTTTCCTTTTCTAACAACTTTGGGTTAATTGATTTGCCATAGTTAGGAAGAGATTCTCTTGGAATAATTCTCTTTTTTAGAGTATATTAGACAAATTTTTAGTCAATAGAAGTTAACTTTCAATTTTTCATAACTCAATCCAGTTAGTTCCCCTAAAAGGATTATCTAATCACCGTCTAATTTTTTTAAGCTAAAAAAGGCATACTGATGGGCCAAAGCCTTTTAAATTTTTAAATTACTGGCTACAAGCTCAGTGATTTCCTAGGAACATAGATAAGTGGTAGAAAAAGGTGATATTCGTAATTCAAATAATTCTTTCTTAAAATGAGATAGCTCAAAAAGCACCTATTGGAATGGAAGAAATCTTCTTTTGGGAATATTAATGCAAAAATTAAAGATCTTAAGGAGAAAATAAAGTAGATTGATATGGATATGGAAAACCAAGATTTAAAAGTGCCTATAAAAATCATATGGTGTTTAAGAGAGCATCTTTGTTGCCTTCCTAATTCTGGATTAAACTCAAAGCTAAGGAATTGATTTGATAGCAGAAGTCAATGATCAATTGGTGTAGGGAGGGAGATAAGAACACAATGTTCTTTCATTTATTTGCCTTTAAAACAGCCTCTAACCATATTAATAGACTTGAAATCGAGTTGAGTCATACCAAGATGTAGTCTTCATCAAAAGAGTAGCAATCAATATTTATTAAAAAATATATAAGGAATGGTGTAATAACATACAAGTGCTCCTAACAAGTTATTTTTAAAGATTTCCTTTTCTTCTACTATCTTCGTTGAAAGATCCTTATCTCTTAATGAAATAAAGAGTGTGGTATGGAGCTAAGAAAGCTCAAAAACCTTAGATCGAATGTTTTCAATTTTGGATTTATCAAAGAAGCTTAGGAGTTTATAGGAGCCGATATATGAAGTATGGTTCAAGATTTCTATGAAAAGGGATTGCTCCAAAAAGGAATTAATTTCTTTTTTGAAAATCTTATTCCTAAAAGAGATAAAGCTACTGATCTTAAGGATGTTAAACCTATCAGTTTGATTGGAATTCTTTACAAATTAATTGTGAAACTCTTAACTATTCAACTAAAATGGGTTATTAAAGAAGTTGTTATGGAAGAGCAAAGTGCCTTGATGAAGGGCATGTAAATTTTAGATGGAATTATGGTTGCCAAAGAGATGATCTACTAATTGAAAGCCATGGTAAACAACCATTTTATTTTCAAAAATGATTTGTATAAATCTTTTGATTCAATCTCATTTCATTATTTGAATTTTGTTTTAAAACAAATGAATTTTGGAATAGGTGGTGGAAATGGATTCTAAAATGTCTCTTGGTAGCTAGAGTCTCAATTCTAGTTAATGGCAACCTAAAAAAACAAGTTCATATGACTTATGATCTTCATTAAGGGGGCCCTCTCTCCCTCTTTCTTTTTATAATAGTAGTGGAAGGTCTCTCCAAACTCATCATTAAAACTGCTTGGGTTAATCTTTTCTCTAGTATTAACATCAATCCAAAAAAACCCAACTAGCCCTAAAATTACTCATCTTTAATGTACAGATGACTTATCGATCTTCTTGCATCCTGACCATAACTCGCAACTTAATATCAAGCTTGTGCTGTGAATCTTTGAGGAAATTTTGGGATTAAGTGTCAACTACTTCAAGAGTTCTATCATAGGTGTAAACTTTAAAGAAAGCTTCCTTAAGTCTAGCGTATATGCTATTAGATGTCATGTGCAAAATCTGTAATGTCTTTGCTTAGGCATTCCTATTCTAGTTAATCCACATCAAAAATCCTTTTGGACACTAGTCATTAAGAAATTTAATAGGAAACTTGCATGCTGAAAAGGGAGATTTTTATCAATGGTAGGTAAACTTATGCTAATTAAAACATAGTTAGCTAGTTTGCCTCTCTATTAAAAGTCAATCTTTAAAATACCATTAGTTATATCTAGAAAACTTACTATTATCATGGGAAGAATTTTTTAAAAGTGGTTTATGTGAAAACAAAAAGTTATGTAGAGTTAATTAGGATTTAATTCAAAAATCTAAAGTGTTAGGTGGTTTAAGAGTAAAATTTATAAGAATGAGGAACTTTGGATTTCTTTTCAAATGGCTATGGCAGCTTGACCCTTCCAACCACTCTCTTTTATAGAAAGTTATTTATGGAAAATATGATGTTGGTCATTCCCTTATCCTTTTTTGTGATGTAAACTCCAAATTCTTCTACATTTTAGAGAGATATTATCTTCATCACATCTCAAGTGCCTTTTTCTAATAATCTTCAAGCTGATGTGGGAATGAAAAATAAGTGTAGCTTTTGACATGATAAGTGGTTAACAGACTCTCCTCTCAAGGTTAATTTCAGTTGACTTTTTCTTGTTGTCATTGCACCTTTTTGCCTTAATAAAAGACTGTGGTAGGTGGTTTGGTAATAAATGGGTATGGGATCTCAAATGAAGAATGGTTATATGTTTTTGGGACTAAGCATTGGAGGAAAAGCTGCTTGTTTATCTTGCTTTTTTGTTTTCTTCCTTAAGAGGATGGATAGAAAGATTTGCTTTATGATACGAGAGGTAGTGCTTTTGTTAAGTATATTTGTATGGCAATAGAGGCACAAGCTAATTTATTCCCCTCTTTAATTTTTCCTCTAAATTCTATCTAGAATAGTTTGGTCCTACTAAAGTTGGCATTATTCTTTTGGTTGGCTTTTAAAGGAAGAATTTACACTAGAGACTTTCTCTCATATTTAGGTATAATCTATAATGATGCCACCTTATATCCCTTGTGTAATGAGTTTACAAAATCTTCAGATCATCTTTTAGTTCGATGTTTTCTTAATGCCTATGTTTGGTATAAATTGGACTAGTGGTGGGATTTCAAGCTCCCTTCATGATCACTTCTCTCATTAGATAGGATTAGTCAAAGGAAAAATTTAGGCTGAGGTATGGCTGGCGATTTTTTCCTCTGTGATTTGGTCTATTTGGTTTGCTAAAAACTCAAATGTATTTAAAGGTAAATGCTACTTTAGCAAAGATAGTTTATCTCAAGTTGTAATTGCCAGATCCTCGTTTGGCTAAAGAAAATAAAGAATCTGACTTTTTATTGGGTTAAGATTTCTCTCTACACTGATGGCATTAAATCTTTATCCCCTACTTATGAAATTTGTCCTATTGCAGCCCTAAATATTCTCTCACTAAAATGGAACACAGATAGATCTGTCAAAGGCACTACAAAAAAATATCAAAATAGCTATGGAATTCATTCTATTGTTGATTTAGCAATAGAATACCAACTTCGTTGCTAATTAGCAACGAAAAATGAATTTTGTTGCTAAAAGTGGTTGAAATTTTTAGGATTTAGCAATGGAATACAAAATGATTGTATTCCGTTGTTAAAAATGGGAGGAGATTTTAGTACCAAAATAGAGCAATGAAAATTAGCAATTGAATGTTATTTTCGTTGCTAAATATGGCACCAGTAGATGGTGAAAAAAATTTGGAATGAAATTTAACAACGAAAATTATATTTTGTTGCTAAAATAGCAACGCAAAATGAATTATATTGCTAAATAGCAACGAAAATCATTTTTCATTGCTATTTCATAGCTGAATTGTGTGAAGGTATTCTATTTTGCAATGAAAAATTTTTCCATAGCTAATTTAGCAACGGGAATGAAATACGTTGCTTAATAGAATACTGTAACACAAATCAGTTGTTAGAATAATAATGAAATTATTTTTCATTGCTACAATACCAAAAAAAAAATTTCGTTGCTAAAATAGCAAGCAACGAAATTTAATTTTCGTTGCTATTTTAGCAATGGAATTTAGTATCCGTTACTATTTTAGCAACAAAAAAAAATCCGTTTTTATTTTACTATTTATCCTAAGTAAGTGTAAATTGTTTCTTCAATCTCTCCATTATTTGCCCTAAGTATAAATTATTTCCTTCAATCTTGTCATTTTTCTCTCCTTCTCCCTCTCCCTCTCCCTCTTCCTCTCCCTCTCTGTAAGTACCGTCTCTTCATCGTTGTTTTCTCTCCTCTAGAGCTATCACCATAGTCGTCTCTTATTTAAAGGACAAAGCCTACCTCAATACAGTCATCAAAATAAATCAATTTTTTGGATCTATTAAGTCACGACAGCTCACCCGCCTTCAATCCTTGGAGCATGACCCTATCAAGTCGATTATTTCTGATATTACTTGATTCAGCTTCATTTACACTTCATCTTGATTTGTTTAATATATTTTAACTACTTTTTTGGTGCTCTGTTAACTTCAAAAGCTCTATTCAAATGGCTAAGGCTTACAACTTTACATAGTTCATTATGTACTAAAATCAATTCCAATAGTACAAGTTGTTATTTCTAACTTTCTATTCACTCATAACATAAAACATACTATTTATGTTTGTTTGGATGTTTTCCAAGCAAGCTCCCAAAGAGTTAGGAACATGCATCTTCTTGTTATATAATTTTGTAAAAGGTTTCGCTTCTTTACAGTTCCATTAGCTGAAACATGTTGATTTCTAGTGAAATGAAGAAGCATATCTTTTTCCCTTTGGTAAATGGTAAGGAATCCTTATATTCATATCCTATAGGTCTAAACCTGGGTTACCTTGATGGAAGGCTAATGGAATCTAACTTATTGGATTTACAGCCACACCCTACCATTTGTACATATGTCAATGTTGTTCTTGAGCATGAAAAATATGAGCTTGAGTAGTCCATCTCAAATCTAGAAGGTAAACTTTTCCAACCGAATCATATAAGGCCATTATCTTGATTTAGCCTAATAGGGTCTCTCATTATGATAATGTTTTAGTACTAGCGACAAAAGGCTTTTAATCACAAAAAAGTTTGTTTGTTTAATTAATTTTAGAGGAGAAATTGCCAAACTGAGATAGAAGGAGAGGTTATTGGATAAGAAGTGTAAAGAAGCATTGAATATATATATATATATATATATATATATATATATATATATATATATATATATATATATATATATTCTTAATGAGTTATTTTGATTCTCAGGCTGTGTTAGAGTATTTTGCCGAGTTAGGCCATTCTTACTGACAGAAAATAGAAGAATTCACGAACCCATTTCAATTGATTTAGATAAGGTTGTGGTTAAATCCGTGGGATGTAAGAAGGAATTTAGATTTAGATAAGGTTTTTCAACAAGTAGCAACTCAAGGTTGTTTTCCAATTCACCACCTTTGGTTATGCAATTTGTTACCAGTAATTGTAGTTAATGTCTGCTTTGCTTCAAAACTATGCAAAGGATGTTTTTGCTAAGGTTGAGCCAATCGTTAGATGTGCACTTGATGGAAAAAATGTGCGCATGTTAGCTTATGGACAAACTGGGACTGGCAAGACAATAACAATGGTTAGTGACTGATATTTAACATGCTATCTTTGTATTTGTGTTATTGATATTTTGAACCATTTGACTAAGGGATAAAATAATTCTTTAGGATGGCTCACATGATGAAGCTAGGATCATTCCTCGGGCTCTAAAAGAGCTATATCGTCAAGCTTCATTTGATAACTCATGTTCTATAAAGTTTTCCATGAGCATGTTGGAGGTTTATATGGGAAATCTAAGAGATCTACTGGCTCCTAAAATGGCATGTAAATCATATGAAGCTGCAGTAAGATGGTTCTTGTATTTCTCTTTATGTGCCAACTTGTTCCAGTCAATCTTTGCTGGTATGAGCTCTTTCTATTCTTTGATTTCATGCTCTTTGCTTTGCTTATTTGTGTTTTATGGTTAATTAGATTTCATGATCTCATATTTTGAAAAAAAAATGAATACTTTTAGCTAAAGAACTCCTCTTTTTCAAGTGACTTCAGTCACTTTTTTGAGTGCATCTCACGCTCAAACCTAGTCAATTAGTCACTCTATCATGCTTTCCCTCCTTACTGCACTTTTATTTCTTCTTTACACCATAAGCTTTATCTTGCCGAGGCAAAGTAAGTCCTCGGTCAAATTACTATGTCTCTATTCTGAAAATTAAGAAGTTCTCGCCTTAGGTACAGCCCTTGGTGTATTAGATTTAGATTTCTATTTGTAAACAAAGGTTATAAATATATATGTGTGTGTGTGTGCGCGCGCGCGCTTATGCCTAATACTTGAATAATTAGAATAAGTGTTATTTGTTAGAGATGGTATAATTATGGTAATAAGTGTGTACTCCTATTATGTTATAAGGGAAACTATATTGTGCAATTACACAAAATTGTATAAGGTTTTGTGCATTTAAAATTGTATATCTATATATGTAATTATGGCATTGAACTTATATGCATAAATGGTATTGGTGGCTGAAGTTGTATTGGTAGTTGCTTTTTCATTTCTAACTTATACATTCAAAATTTTCTCTAATTGGGTGGAGGGTCTTCATTTTCATTTATATTTGTTCTTTGTTCTTAAACTCTTTATTAATAATCAGATCTTGAAAATTCATTGAGATTCAAAAATAAATTTACTGCAGCATGTGTGAAACTTCAAAATTTGTTGGTGTAATTAATTGAGAGATATGCTGGAATTTCTTTTCACTATTTTCTTCCTTTTTTTTTCTTTTCTTGATTGTTTTAACATACACAAGTATATTTTCTACTACTTATAAGCACAAGAAATCAAGTTGGCTTCTTTGTTTTAACATACACAAGTATATTTTATACATTGGGATACGGTATTGGTGTCCCTTCATTGAAGAGGTTGTTCATCAGGTGATACTTTCTATTGCATTTCTGTTATAGAATAGACTAAGGTGTTATATTCAAATAAACAAGTGTGAATTAATTTGAAATCTTTTTGTTGTATATTTGTGATTTTCTTGATCTGGCATTGACCTCGTTTGCTGGGTCCAGATTACATTGGAACTTCAAAGCATTTTTTTGTATTTGTTGGATAAGACCAACCTTCTATGTATGGCATTAAAGTCTATGTTAATTTTTTGTTTATATTACATTGTCTTATAATCATATGTTTTTGGCAGTTAATGGCTCTCCCAGACATGCAATGTCCCAAACTTTCTTTTTCTGTCATTCATGGATTTTTTATATTAAAAAATTGTAATAATTTTTAGTGACGGATAGCATTGCCGTTAATTTTTGTACTGGTGGGTGGCTTTAGCAACGGAAATGGTTTCTGCTGCTAAAAAAAGCAACAAAATTCTATTGCTAAGTTTAGCAATGAAGTATTTATTTCCATTGCTAAAATTGACCAATCCACCAAATCTTGCATTGGTTGAATTTAGCAACGGAAAAAAATTTTCGTTGCCAAAAATAACAACTGGCGAATTAGCAACCAAAGTTTTCGTTGCTATTTTTAATTAACAACAGAAAATTAATATTTTCCGTTGCTAATTTCTGTTGCTAAATTGTAATTTTCTTGTAGTGAGATAAACCAGGTCTAACTGGTATAAAGGGTGTTATACGTAATTTTAAAGGTGAAATTCTTTACTTATTCTCTTATAATGTTTGTATAATGGACTCCAATCAGCTTGAATAATGTTCTATGGAAACAACTTTTATCATCTCATCAAATTTTCTTCTAGTCAGAATAAAAACATTTCTTTTTTGAACTTGATTACTCCAATGTGGTGGCTTGGCTTTATAATAATAAAGTCAACAGACTTTGGAAGCTGTCCAACATTTTCAACAATATAAATAGGCTTATTTTTTCACTTAAGAAAGGGAATGTAATTTTTTTGCTGAAGCTTTAGCAAACCAAGGAGTTTTTAGGCCATCAAAATCGGTGGCTTGGTTGATCTAAAATAGATTTTGTTTATCCCCGGTCTATGAGGATGCTGTGCAGGGGTCTGTTTGTCTGTTTTGTTTGGAATGCTGCACTCTTGTCTTCTGCTTTCTTTTGTTTTGATATATATATATAACACGTGTCTCTTTTCATTGGTAGGAAATTCTCAATCAGCATTTAAGAACCTATTATCTACCAAAAATTGATAATGCAGGGAGTTAAATGATTTTTCAAAAAGTTGAGAAAATAAAATGACTGAAATCGTCAAATTTAAGAAACTATATATATATATATATATATAAAACGTGTCTTTTTTCATTCGGAGAAAATTCTCAATCGGCATTTAAGGACCTATTATCTAACAAAAATTGATAATGTAGGGAGTTAAAGGATTTTTCAAAATATTGAGAAAATAAAATGACTGAAATTGTCAAATTTAAGAAACTATATATATATATATATATATATATATATATATAGATAGATATTAGAACCTAAAAAATATGTGTAATTATTATATGCATCAAAAAATGTGGCGGTGAGCATATAGGAAAGACAAATGAATATTGCACCCACATGGCTTTTGCTTCTTTTATGGATTTGTTCAGTGCGAATTTAGGTTAGTCTTGCCATTGGATTACAAGTATCATATGGATAATATATATATATATATATATATATATATAACAATAGAAAAAGACAAATGAATGTTGCAGCCACTTGACTCAACAGGAGAATTGTTGGCATCTATAAATAGCCATGCAATTCAAGCACAGATTTCTCACTCTTTCATAGCACAAAATTAAGCAAAATAACACATTGAAGAATTCCAGTTAAGAAATCTATTAGCGCAATGAAGTTCACTGTTTTCCTTCTTTTTGTTGTTGTCTTGGCCTTGATATCCTCATCTGCCATTGCCTTTGACCCTTCTCCTCTACAGGACTTCTGTGTTGCCACCAATGACACTAGCCCTCCTTGTAAGTGCTTATGTTTTTCAAACTTGTGTTGTTACTTTGAAAAAAAAAAACAAAAAGAATCATTTCATTACATCACTGAAATTTTAATAAACCAAGACAATGAAGCGTCACAAGTAAATAGTATAATTACCGCTGGTAAACTACCTTTTCAACTACATTATTCAATAGGACACTTTTATTATTGATTTGGTTAAGTAATTCTTGAAAAATTCTTTTTACAAGCCTTAAATGTCCCCTTACATATCTTAATATGCCAATTTTGAGCAAATTGGATTGTTTGGTTTTTTAGGTGATTAGTTGGGAATATGCTTAATTGGATATTTTGTTAGTAATGGATGGTAAATATAACAAACAATTTGATTTGAATATATACGAAACAATGAGAGATCAATTTGGCCTATTTTAAAGTTTGGAGGGAAAAATGAAAATTAGGTCATAGGTTAGGAATATTTTAATAATAAACCAAAAAATTGCTAACTAGAGAATTTCTTTGTGCAGTATTTGTGAATGGGGAATTTTGCAAGGATCCAGAAAAAGTTACAGTGGAAGATTTCACATACTCGGGGTTTAATATTCCTAGAAACACATCAGAGCAATTGGGAGTACATGTAACACTATTGGATGTGAATACGATACCAGGGCTTAACACAAACGGCGTGTCGATGGTTCGTGTTGATTACGCACCAGATGGAGGTCTAAATCCACCACATACACACCCTAGAGCGGCAGAAATTTTCGTAGTCTTAGAAGGAACTCTCTATGCTGGCTTTGTCACTTCAAATCCATATCATCGCCTTTTCGCCAAAGTTCTAAAACCAGGAGATGTTATTGTCTTCCCATTTGGTTTGATTCATTTCCAATTAAATATCGGTAAAACTGCTGCTGTTGCTATGGCTGCTTTGACTAGCCAAAATCCTGGTGTTATAACTCTTGCTAATTCTGTGTTTGGAGCTCAACCCTCCATTGATCCTTTTGCTTTGGCGAGGGCTTTTCATCTTGATATAGGCCTTGTCACCAAGCTTCAGAAAGAGGAGTGGGTCAATCCGACATAATAATAATAATAATAATAATAATAATAATAATAATAATAATAATAATAATAATAATAATAATAATAATAATAATAATAATAATAATAATAATAATAATAATAATTATTATTATTATTATTATTATTATTATTATTTAATGGCTTAATACATATGCAGTCACTTAAATTGAACAACTTTGGTTATTTTTCCGAATCATATTTTCGAGAAACCATTCAACTCCATAAACTACCCTGTTTTATTACATTGTGCCTAAATGCTAATGTGAAATTTTCTTTTCAATGAGAAAGATATGCATGTCTTTAAGTTAACGTGAAAAGAAATTACATGTGTCTATTTCTCATTGAAAGAAAAATTTTGTATCAGCATTAATTAGAAACATATTTTATATGGAAATTAAAAATTCTAGGGGATACATGGTTTCTCAAAAAGTTTAAAAGACAAAATAACCGATGTTTGCGAATTGAAGGAGTTGCATATGTATTAAACTTTCTTAAATATGCCTCCCTCACGTTGACTTTATTTCATGTTATGTTCTTATGGTTACTGTACTTGTAAACATAATAAAGGGGAGCATATGTTTGTGTACCTTTCGTCAAGTTTGCTAGAAAATGGAAAAAAAAAAAAGGGATAGTTATTTATGTAATATATGCATGCACAATATAAAGTAAAAAAAAAAAAAAAAAGCTTCATTGTAATTATGCCTATCAATTTTTTATCCTAATCTGAATCCAAACCCGACTGGAGTAAAATGGTTTATGACTGGATCCGAAAAACTGAGAATCAAACCCAAACCAATGCGTAACCAGAATGCATATAAATATTTACATGGATGCATCTCTCTCTCTCTCTATTTATAATGAATCTGTTGGCTTAATTTCTTATGTGGGTTTACATATTTAATAATTATATTATGGACGATCAAAATTAAATAGAGTTAATTCAAACTATCGAATTTTAGACTCTAGAAATATCAAGTGGATATGGATTTTTAAGGTGCAATTAGGGTTTATGGAGACCTAACTAAATCGGTATAAAACAAGCATTATAGGCTTGTTCCCGAGTCAAATTTCTGATGTCAATTTGTTATGCCCCATATATATTCAGAGAAAATTGGAAAGCTAATGAATGCAAGCTCGAAAACACTCAATTCTGAATACATGATTCATCAAATATGGATTCAGATACGTCTTCAATCTCCAGTTTACTTATTATATGATTGTTTAATGGTTGATATGTGATCCGGATCTTATATAATTATTTATATTAATTCTAACAAGTGGGAAGATGATGAGTTATTACATTGGAATGTGGATGGTGGTTTTTTTGTTTTTTCATATCAGGGGGCTGTGGAACTGCACACTCTTTTGGCTGTTTGGGATGCAATCTGGTGGATTCAGGCTTATATTTTCGTATGAATTGTCTGTCATCTGATTCTGTAGCTTTGGCTGGTTTTCTCTTATATTTTGGGGCCTGTCAGTCTTATATCTGTTCTTTGAGCTGCCGTTTAGCTCCCTGATGTTTGCAACAAAATTATGCGCCTTATAAAAAACAATTGTTATTCACATATATATGGGTTCTGAATTGGATTTTGTTATTAAAAAAAAAAAAATTGCGGACTCATGGGAGCACTTTGTTGTGTGTGTGTGTGTGTATATATATATATATAGTTGTTGTGTTGACCTACGAATCCTTCTAGATATATATTATTTTTTTTTTCATGGCTGGTGGCAAAATTGGCCGTTGATGGATTCTGTTGCTTTCTTTTGAAGTGATTTGTTGATTGCCATTGAAATTATCGGAAATTAAGGCTAAGGATTCGATGCTCGGTCCTTCTCGTCATATATGTTTTATGGCTAATAACTTTTAATTAATATTGATTTGTTGATGGCAATCACTCCTTCCTTGTGGTTAAAAGATTGAAAAAAAAACCAGGAATATAAACTGTATGTTTATATTCTTTTCTGTTTCCAACGGTTTTTCTTTTAGAATTGTACTGATTTTATTTATTTAATTTTACTCGATATTTTAGGATTTTTGAATTTCAATTGATGTTATGTGCTTAATATCAAGTGTGTTGCCCATAAATTTTGGGTTATATATAGTATTTGTGATAATTTTAACAAATTGAGTTCAAATATTTGTCCAGTTATATATTTTATGATGCCCAGTATTTTTTTCAGTTAATTAATTAGAGCAATATATTGTCAAAGTAACCGTTATTATGTATATTAATTTATTTGAAGTATTAGGTGTGTGTATGTTATTTATGCGAATAGTGCTTGGCCCAATGGAAGGTTACAATTTGGCCGAATAGCAGATGTACTTACGAGAATAAATAATATGTGACAATTATCAAGTTTATCGTGTGAATAATAAGTTTGTGCAAAGGCAATTATTTGTCGGGCATTATTGTCAGTATTTAATTTCTGCATGGAGAGTACCATTTACAGTTGATATTTCTATCCAAAGAGTAAATATCAATATTGTGTTAGGTATCTTGTTTTGGGCCTCACCATGATTTGACCTCATAAAATTGCATTTTATTTTGTGGGTTATGAATGTGGGCTTAATATTCATAATTCATTTCTCTATTTAACTAATTTGTCTGCTTCTATAAAATCTGCAAACATTAATTCTATCATAATGCTAAATGACACAAATTTTAAGAATTGGAAAGAGAATATTATATTGATCTTGGTTGCATGGATCTTGACCTTTCACTACAAATAGAATGAGCCTCGGCCCTTACAGATAAAAGTTCCATTGAAGATAAAATGGACGTAGAGAAGTAGGAACGTTCTAATCGCATGAGTCTTGTGATCATAAAGCGTGCAATTCTATAAAAATTTAGGTCAGTATGAGGTTCTGGTATCAATGCTGCAAGCTTTTGTTTTTCAGCATTTTTCCTCTCCCAAATCTGGGAGTTGACAAGGGTATGATTTTTAGGTTGGTTGGTTTTTATTGATAATTAGGCCTTTTTGCTAGGTTTGATGTTTTGGTAGTAATGGGTAATATAATTTGTTTTCTTGCTTGGTTGCTGATCACTACAAAAAAAAAAAAGCAAAATAGCGAGTAATTTTGATGCTTTTTCATAGCTAAATATGTTTAGCAAGAAAAAATATTTTGTTACGAAAGTCGTCCTAGAAGAATTTAGCAAGGAAAACATTTGTCGCTACATTTTAGCGAGAACACAATTTTATCGCTAATGATTAGTTGCTCGCTAAATTTTAGCGTGCACTTTTGCAATAAATATCTTTATGGCTAAATTTAGCTTGTAAATTGTACTCGCTAAATGCTGGCATAAATTTTGCGACGACAATGTTGTTGCTATACTTTGCAAGGGATTATGTTTGTTGCCATATTACTCTTTTTTTCCAATGTTTTTAAAATCGGCTCGGACATCGACTCGATCTGTCAACTGAGTCAAGAGTCAATTGGTTGGATCGGTTTGACTCGGAGTTTTTATTTTTTTTAAATATAATTATTTAAAAAAATTAAAATTATGATATATTAAAATATATTAAAAAAAATCTATTAGTTACCAAATATCAATATAAAAATATTAAGTTAAATAAAATTTTTAAGTATAAAATTAAATAAATTATCGAAAAGGGTTAGATTTTGTATGCTGAAACGGTTAAAGAAGTTGTAGTAGTGGTTGTTGCTGTTAAAGAATGAGATATTAAATTCAATTTATTATGGAGTTAATTGGTTCAATTAAAGTTTAAGAGGCTAATTTGGCGTATTAGCATAAATGAAAAGATTTTAAGGCAAAGCAACCCTTCTTAATAAAAAAGCACAAAGGCATGTCCTTAGATCCACAACTCTAAAGTGTCGGTGGAGTCACTGTCCTAAACTAGAGAGTACTTGAGAAAAAGAATCCATAGCTACAATGCCTCCTTCTCTGCTCCCGTTTCTCTTTTTTGCTAGAATTTTTGGTTTTATAGTTGCAGCTTTGGTCATCTTTTACGCTCTTCTTATCCACTCTAGCTTTCTCACTCGCCGCTCTTCCTCTTGCCAAGACCTCATTTATGCTGTAATTTCTTAAATTCTTCAGATTTCCTTCAAACCCATTTAATAAGTTTCAATATTTTGATAATAGGTTTTGTTTTTTCTTACTTTTACAAGTTCTTCATCCTTTATTAATGATGATTGGTTTTATTCTGATAAGTGGAGAAAGTATATTTAGTTCACTGGACAAACCCGTTTGTTAAATAGATTAAAGATATGGGGTTTGATTGTTGTTTTTATGGGTGAAAAATCGGACCTAAGGAAACATAAGTACCGCTTTAGGTGAAGAAGAAATGAAGAAGAAGGGGAGGTGGCTGCGTCAAATGAAATGGATGTAGAGAAAGAAAATTTAGGGATTTAGGAAAATTTTCTTCAAAACACAGCACTTTTGGGTTGAACCGGAGTCCGATCCGAGTCGCTGATTTCCGAGCCAAATCGATTTTTTTCAAGTCAACCCGAGTTTTTACTCTTTTTGATTTTTATATTGGATCAACTCGGATTGCTTACCGAGTCACAGTCTAATCGGTCCGACCAACCGAGTCAACTCGAGTTTAATAACCATGTTTTTTTCTCTATCCCGTGGTTGTTTCGCGACAAAATATTCGTCGCTAAATACTCGCTATTAGGACCTCGCAAAATTAGCTTGAATTTTGCCTTTATTAAATTGTAGCTAAATAGCAACTATTTGAACATGATAATTTCTCGCTATATTAATATTATTTTTCTTTAAATAAATAAAAAATTATACCATTTTAACAATAAATCACAAAAATGGATATCATTTTTAATTGCATATCAAAAATAGTTATTTGCAAATATATATATATCATTGTTAATTGTATATCAAAAATAACAAATGCAGATCTAGTTGGCCCTACATCCCTAACTAGCCATGAATTCCAAATAGACTTTGATACATAAGTTAGACGGCTGACTTGAATTCCAAATAAGAATTCCTTCCTATTGGTACAGAAGTTAAAGGTAAAACTTGATTGACTATATGCCTCATAACAGAAAGCCCTTCCTTTCTCAAGGATGAACATAACCTTGATGATTCTTTTGCGACTATAACTTGAAATTGTCAAAAACGAGAATAAAAGCAAGTCATTAATTAAAATAATGAGTCCTTCAGCAATACTCAAACATGATAAATTTGCTTACACGTATTGACACACATAAATATAAAAAAAAATCCTAACATTATCGATTTTCCTATCGCTAAAACAAAAATTTTGCATCTCCCACCTCCGACCCGTTGCCATTGACCTATTGCCGCCATCCACCCCTGAAACCATCACTGGCGAACCACCTACCTCTCTTTCTTTCTATATACTTTATTTGATTCCGCCTAACTTTTTCATTGTTCTAACTCTCTCCTTGTCTCTCGATCTAGCCCTCGCTCTCTGTCCCTAGAGCCTTTAAAGCTCATTGGCCCTATTAATGCCTTTTGTGTAATAGCCTCATACCCTCTAAAAGGAATATATGAGTGCTACAAGATCTAAACACTTCCATAATATGCCTAACTTGTTAAATTAAGTTAGTAAAATAAAATATTAATTAGGAAGACTTTACATTACTTTTAGTCAAGCCATTAGGTTATTGCATTTCTCACATATAACATAACTCTCTCTCTCTATATATATATATATGTATGTGTGTGTGTGTCAAAAAGATTAATTACATTATATTTTTAATATTCGTACATTAATACATATTATTGGCTCACTATAATAATAGCTGTGAATTATATTATATTTTTAATGTGTTTTTATGTATTTAAATTAGTTAATTTAGTAGTAATTTAGTTGATTTTATATTTAATTAGTTAATTTATGTGTTTGTATTTCTAATTGCAAGTTTTGGTATTTTACGGGCTAAATTGAAGAAAAAAATTTTATTGAAGAAAATAGAAGATTTGAGGAAATTTTATAATTTTGGAAGTTGAAGGCTTATTTCTCATGAAGAGCATAAAAAAAGGCCTCACCCGAGCTTACATCACCTCACCTGAGGAGGAAACACCTTACCCAAGCTTCAATTCATCATACTCGAGGTTGAATCACCTCACCCTAACCAAATACACCTCTCTTGAGTTATAAATGCCTCACTTGAGGAAAAAGATCGCCCGAGCTTAACGAGGCTTAATACATATCAAACCTTAAATTTAACAACTTTGGTCATTTTGCCCAATTATATTTTCGAAAAATCACTTAACTCTTTAAACTATCAAGTTTTGTTACAATATCCCTAAATGTTAATGTAAAATTTTCTTTTCAACGAGAAAGAGATACATGTCTTCAAGTCTACGTGAAAAAAATTACATGTGTTTATTTCTCATTGACCGAAAGATTTTGTATCAGCATTTAGGAACCTATTTTGTATGGAAATTAAAATTTTTAAGAGATACATGGCTTTTCAAATGTTTAAAAGACAAAATAACAAATGTTTACAAATTGAAGGAGTTGCTTATGTATTCAATTTTCTTAATTAGGGTTTTAATTATATTTGCTGCCAATTTTCTTTTCAATTTGAGTAATGTGATTAAAAAATATAGTGAGGAAGATCATGGATCATATAAATATGCCTCTCTACGTTGACTTTACTTCATGTTATGTTCTTATGGTTACTGAATTTATGAATATAATAAAGCGAAGGATATGTTTATGTATCTCTCATCAAGTTTGCTTGAAAATGGAAAAAAAAAAACTCACCTGAATCAGGTCTTTGAAAGAGTTTATAGATTAAATTAATTACAATCTACATATATGCAAAAATAGTTATTTATCTATCTCCAAACGAATTCCTTAGCCTTCAATTTTCCCCAAAGCAAATTAACAAGAGAATTCCTCTTGGAAATCATGAATTTTCTAATCACCTCATGAATATCTTCACATTATAGATCATTCTTAATTCTATCAATATTTTTTCTAAAGATACAAATAGTTTAATCCGCATTACCATTACATGTCGAGTTCTATTCTGTTATACTTTCTTAAGCAACTTAAATGTAAGATGGACCTTCTTATTATGAGATTTACTTAGATTTGACTATGAACAACTAACCTTCTTTAAGAAATCCCTATCTTGTAACCAAATATCAAAGAACTTGAAAGGTTTAGGTCCCTAGTTAATAGAAGAGCAGCTAAGTACAAGGGGAGAGTGGTCTGATGCACTCTTAGGTAGAGCAGATTGGGACATATCCTGAAACTATAAAGGCCAGCACTTATTTACTAAAAAATGATCAATCCTGCTCCCAGTGACTAAGTTACCCATGTATATATCTTACCAAGTAAAGAGAGGTCATTTAAACTTGATCTAAACACAAATTCTTGAAATTTTTTATCTCTCACTTAAATAACTACTCCACCTATCTTCATAGTTACGCACAACATTAAAATCACCCCTCACCAAAGTTAGTATATCACCATCAAGTATCCTTTCTATTTGAAGGCACTACTTCTATTACTCTGAATCTATAATAGGCACAAACTACAATAATCCAACATTTGATACCAAGACTTAATAAATTTCATTGATCGTGTTCCACCCTTACCTGAAGTAATATGTAATATGATGAAAAAATTCAGTGCAACATGATACTAAAATATACCCACTATTACAAATAGAATCTTAAGAAACCTATTTAATTTTCCTATTTCCCCTTACTTTCCTTACTTGATTTTCTACAATCCCCTACATCTTGGTTTCCAACAATAAAACCAAATCAATATTATTTTTGCCAATGTAGGAAGCAATCACTCTTTTCTTAATGTTTGAGCTAAGACCTCTAATATTCCAATATAAGAGATTCATAACAACAATTATAAGAAAATCCAAAAATCCCAAAAGAATCCAAACCAATTGACCCTTTAATTAGCAGTTTTACCTGCCTTTAGTTTAACCCAATTCTCTCTTTCTATGATCTCTAATTCGATTAAAGATACCGAAAAAGCCTCTTTGTTCTCAGGTTGAATAATGTTCAGCTAATCATCTACTTTAAGAGTTTTCATAGCTTCATTCAATAGAGAATTAGAATCAGCTCCCATTTGTTTGTCAAGCAAAAATTCACATTAGAAATATTAGCTGTACATATCTGTATATATTATTCTTGCAAATATTCTGTTGTATTATTTGATTTGCTTAGCTTTTTCTTTCCTTGTTTATAGCATAATTTTAGGCTATAATTATTTTGAACGTTACCTTATCCTATATATATATACTCTATTTCTTTGAATAAGAAAGATAAGTCTTTTCCCACTGTAATATGGTATCAGAGCCAATAATCATTTCTTTTCCATATTCCAAACCATGAACAATTCAAAAAATTCTGAATCCTCTACCACATCCACCATCACTGAACTTGACCCATCTTCACCCTATCACATACATCATTTTGACAATCCAAAAGCTGCTTTGGTTACCCTATAATTAAATAGGGATAATTATCCTACTTGGTGTTGTGCTATCACCATGGCTTTAGAAGCAAAGAATAAACTTGGTTTTGTTAATGGCACAATTAGCAAACCAGCAACTGACTCCCACCTCTTTTCTTATTAGAACCGCTATAACAACATGGTGTTTCATGGATTCTCAATGCTGTGACCAAAGACATAGCTAATAAAATCATCTATATGAAGACTGCTAGTGAAGTTTAAATTGATCTACGTGAACAATTTTAACAAGAAAATGCTCCAAAAATTTTTGAAATACAGAGAATCATAACAAACCGCATGCAAAAGAATGATTCCATCGCCACATGTTACACTATCCTTAATGGATTATGGGATAAACTCTCCACTTACAACAATTATCCACCTTGCACTTGCGGCAACTTGCAAGAAATCAATAATCTTCAACAAAAGGATCATTTAATTCAATTTTTTATGGGTTTAGATGAATCTTATAATACTATTAGAAGTCAAATACTCATTATGAACCCATTGCCTAACATTTCCAAAGCCTATTCTCTTTTATTGCAAGAAGAAAGACAACAATCAGTTTTCTCAACCACTTCAGTCAATCATCAAGAGTAATCTGCTCTAGTTGCCTTCCACAATCAAGAAAATAAAACACAAGGCAAGACAAAATATCATTGTGATTATTATGGACTGGATGGACATTCAGAATCAAGATGTCAAAAGAAGCCTAATAACTCAAATTATCATTTTTAATATCATTGTGATTATTGTGGTCTACATAGGCACTCTGAATTAAGATGTAGAAAGAAGCCTAGAAATTTGAATTATTAATAGGCTGGACCATTAACTAAACATGATATTTCTAATAAACCTATTGCTGCCATTGCCGATAATACTGAAAATAATTTAGCAGTATTGGCATTGGCATCTTGGTCATCCCAGTACAAATGTTCTATCCAAATTTATTAATGTAGACTTAAATATTTCCTTTTCAACCAATTATTCTTGCACTATTTGTCCTTTAGCCAAACATACTCGTTTACCTTTTAATCATAGCAGCACTAAATCTTTAGCTTGTTTTGATTTAATTCATGTTGATATTTAAGGATCATATAATACTGCATCTATTAGTGGTGCACGTTATTTATTAACTATTATAGATAATTATTCTCACTTTACATGGATATATATGATGCAACAAAAATCTCAAGCTTTCTCTTACATTCATAAATTTTTTCATGATTAAAAATCAATTCAAAGTTTCTATAAAACAAATTCACACTGATAATAGCTTAGAATTTTATAATAACATGAGTACTAATTTCTTTGCTTCCATTAGTGTCATATATCAGCGTAGTTGTGCTTATACACCTCAACAAAATGGTGTAGTTGAGCACAAACATCTTCATTTACTAAATGTTGCTCGGGCACTTCATTTCCAAGCAAATTTACCTTTAAAGTTTTGGGGTGAATGTATCCTTACTACTGCATACTTGATCAATCGAACTCCTTCTACGATACTTAATGGTAAAACTCCTTTCGAACTACTGTTTAATAAATTGCCCACATACACACATTTGCGAATTTTTGATTGCTTATGTGATATGCTTTTTCTAAAGCTTAAATACCGCAAGTATACGGTGTACCAATTATAGTACTTTAGATAACGATCCCACGAGGAAATGTTGATTTTAATCACCCACTATTACTACTAAATTTTAATCTTGTTTACGATGTTCAAAAGTGGAAATTAATTCTAACTACTCTATTGCATAAATTAATTAAATCCTAGATAAATATAATCAAAGAAGACAATAAATATTATGAAACTAAATAATCATGCATTTGATACCATTATTTTAATTATAATTTTTAATCTTATTAGTAAGCCAAGTTGGAATATATTTCTAATCCACTCTCTCGATATGAACTAGATTGCCTAAAACATGCAATTAAAGTGCTAATTCTCAACTCTCGTTAATGAACTAGTTGATTTTAATTACATATTTTAAGATTAATCACCAACCTATAGCAATTATCTCCACATGTGATCTCTCTAACTATGCTTTGATAATGAATTTCATATTAACTTTCAATAAGACGTTGCTCTCGCTAACTCCCTTATTTATGACCATTATGTTGATTCTCAGAAAAGGAATTGCACATTGAAGGTCGTGTTCCTTAACTTATAAAGATACTTATAAACTTTTAATAGAAAATACTACAATCAAAGATCAATATTGTAAATGGAAATAGAAAATTGTCATATATAAACAAGTGCAAACATAATATTCATGTAAAGATTACAAGTAAGAAAAAAAAACATAAGAACAAGAAGAAGGGGATCTCTCAACCCTTTTCCCTTCACACAAGATGTCTTCTCCCTTGCTTACTTGTCTCCTCTTCAAGTCATCAAAAATTAAACAAAAGTACCAAAAAGAAATTAATGTTCTTAGGATCACTAATTCAAATTCTCAAAAATTCATCCTCTCTAAAATTTGTTCATTTGGCTTATATATGCCTTTCTAAAAGATGTGGCTATTCAAAGATAACCCTTCACAAAAGTTGCCATTGTTCATAAAAAAATTGCATCACTTCAGAAATTCAACTGCTCATCCGCACTGTGTCGCGCTCGCGACAAGGCATGCCCCTACTTGGCTGGCTCCACTGGCTATCGCGACCTCTCCTCTTTGGTTGTCGCCCTCGCGACAATGCGCTTCTAGCTACTGGCCTGGTTCTCTTGCCTTCTTGCTGTCGCAAGCTCTCCTTCTTGTCGCGCTCGCGACACCGCCCTTACAACTCTTATTCCTCTCCTTCTTCCCATTGACTCCTTTAAGCTTTAATTCATTCCCTTCTCCTATAAAACAAATAAAACAACCATACACACACAAAACACATAAAAGCAACAAAATATAGATAAAATACCAAAATAATAAACACAATACTAAACAAAACTTCATATTAAAACACACTAATTATAAGCTTTTCAAGCTCATATCAATTCCCCACACTTGAACTTTTGCTTGTCCTCAAGCAAAAACTCAAAATGCTAGAAACCATCAAAGCTCAAACATTTAACATAAAACATGGATTATGGAGTTGTTCTTCTTAAGATTCTCACAAATTAACACATGCAAGGTTTCTTTAACATATGAATTATTGAGTCAATGTCAACAACTACCAAAACAAAATCTTGGATCTATAAGGTTTAATATTCATATGCCCTCAATAAGATAGACAAGAGAATGCAAAGTACAATTATATAAAGCTCTTAAAAACCCTATCTCTTATAACATGTACTCTACCATAGCAAATAATACAAAATGTAGAGCTGTTCTCACATAATGTGCGCCTTACACCACTCAAGTATTTAATGGATAGTGTTTAACTCATATTTTCTCTTGTACCACCACATACCATAAGCTTGTATTAAATAAATATCTCCATCACTAGCATAAAATGATGCACAAAATTAGAAGGGTCTTTAAATGGTTATAGCTTGGCTTAGGTTAGGGTAGGAATACTTTTGAGATAAGTAGCTCATGTATGTGGAAAAACATAGCAAATACTCAAATAAGTAAGACTTTGTATTGCAAAAGTTGCACTAAAGCATGATATCTATCCTTACTAATGAAATTCCTATAATCCCTTGCAATTATTCTTCAATTTCCACTAGTATTCACCTAAGCTCAACTTCAACTAGTTGCTTCTCTTACTTTTGTTTTCTTCTTAAGGCTCAAAGCAAACTAGTGTAGTATTTTGTTTTTCTTTTTGTTTTTCTTTTTTCTTAAATGGAAATACTAGTGGTTTTAAACATAGGATTCATACCATGCTTATAAAATGTCAATACTATATCCTACTCATCAAAGCATTACTATATCTTCCACATAAGGGTTCAAAAAGAAAGTTTTAATTCACTTTAAAATGGATATATGCTCAACATAAGCTCATGAATAAAATGGATATAGGCTCAAAATGGCTACCTAAAGTCAAAAGGGTAAGTTTTTAAAGCAAGCAAAATGGTGTAATCTAAGTGCCCTTATCATTTTTCATGCACATCTCATACTAAATGTGATCTCAAAAATTATCTAACACAAGTTCTAAAGTAATGAATGCAAGAGGAATACTCTCAACAAGACAATGTTAAGGATTCAAAAGCTCACCATGGCTATGACAAAACTTTACATCATGTAAAACTCACCATTCTAAAGCACATATTTGAAGAAACTTGGCTTAAAAGAACTATATACCAAAGTACTTTACCTAAACATGCCTATCCATAGAAGCATAATCATATTAAAACTAAAGATCCTTAATTCTAAGGTAGTAAATGTATCCAATAGACTAAAAATTAACATGCAAAGATTAATCACATATGTTAATAAGCAATAACCTCACAAGGAATAACTCCATAACACAACTTAACATAAAACAGAAGGAATTTAAAACTAAACCTATATGCAAACTAACAACTAGCTTCCCCACACTTAAAGGACACAATGTCCTCATTGTGTAAGGAAGACTCCACAAGAACAACACATACAACACAAACAAACACTTAATAAAAACAAACACAAACAAAAGAAAAACTTAAAATCGGAGAGAGGAACATTACTGAGATGGTCCACTTGGGGACCCCGATGGAGAAGGAGTGAAAGGAATATTCTGGTGGCGGAAAAATGAAAGAAGCTTGCGGCTGAGGCTCTTATGACATTTGTGTATTTGTTTGACATTTGCCTCAAGGGAATCCATTCGGGCCGTCATGCTTTGATTTGCAGCCTCAATCCCATCCAAACGAGCCATGACTCGCTGCAAACCAACAACTTCCTCTTGTTCAGCACCGACACTTGGTTCATCTCTAGCATCTCCACCCATACCAAAATCACTAGCTGGTGCAGCTGCATCATCATCATCAGCATCATCTGAATCTCCAAAGGCAGCAGCAGTAGACATTTCAGGTGCTTTTCCTTTTCCTTTGGCTCGACTAGTACCCGTTTCCTGCGCAAAATGTGATAAAAACTGCAGAGGCCAAGCTCCTCTATCTAAAACATGGGAGTTACACAGATAACGGATATCCATTAAAGTTACACGCTCATTTTCATCTAACACAAAATTGCCTAAGTCACCTAAACACCCTAAAATGATGTCGGTTACCATGTGACACATGCCTACTGTTTTAGTTTTAGCAATGGATGCATGGTATAACCCATGAAAAATAAAATCTATTGAACATGGTGTTTTACGTAACATTAACAAATCAAGCACAAACTGGTCTTTGGTTTGCACCTTTGTGCTTTCTACGCATCCAAATAAGGCATGGCATAAATTTTTATGAAATAAAAACAAGCCATTATCCTTAATAAGTCTATTAGAGGCATTTTTATTATTGAATTCATGCAAACCAGTGAGTGTTGTCCAAGTTGGCCGGTGATCAAACAGATTGGAAGTAAAATGTTTTCCTTTCAAAGGAAAACCAAACCAATCATGCATTTCTTCAAAACCAAATATAAACTCAGCACCTTGATGTCTAAATTTAAATTGAGTTTTTTTATTGTCTACATAGGCCAATGTAACAAAAAATTCCACAGCCCAATCCCTCCTAATAGGCAAATTCATGACAGAAAATTTCTCCCATTTCATGTATTTGATATATTTATCAAATTGAGAAGTTAAACATAAATCCTTAATCAAATCACTGTCTAAATGCAACATGCCCACATATGTTTTGGTGTTAAAAAACTGAAACTTTTTGCCTTCTTCTTCAGAATATATAGGGAAGGCACACTCAAACCTGGCTTGAAGATACTCAAAAGGTGGTGTTGGCGGAGAACTTGGCTCTACAACTGGTTACTTATCCTTAAGTCCAATGGATTTTGTGCGTACCATGATGGAAAATAGAGAAATCAAAGCTGAAATCACAGTAACAAGTGAAGAAGAAAAAGAAACAACACAGAATCCAGCAAAAACTTGCCACAAAACCAAATGAAAAATAACAGAGGAGAAGAAAACTCAAAACTTTGAGTGAAAAACTTTGAAAACTAGAGAGCAACGTAATATGGGAAGATGAAGGGTTAGGTTAGGGTTTTAACTATATATAGGGGCAGGTGAAAAGGCAGTTAAAAATCTCAAAAATTCAAATACCGTGTCCTATCGTGACCTCGCGACATAGTTGCGCTCGCGACACTGCACGGTATTTGACCATAGCGAGCTCGCAAAATATGTCGCGCTCGCGACAGAACCAATATGCCTAATCTCCCTAGTAATCAGTCACGCTCGCGATATTGTCGAGCGCGCGACAGAAGCCTAATGCCCAATTGAGATGAAACAATCGTGAAGGCGAATGGGCCACGCTCGCGATAGAATCCTGTGATCCCAAACACTCATCATTGTCATGCTCGCGACAATGATGAGATTTACTGACCTTTTTTTTAAACAAATACTTAATTTAAGTAGAAAATTACAACAAAAATAAAGCAAACATAAATACCTGTAAAATACAAAAATAAAAATGTGTAAGTATTCTAAATGAGGTAATAAACAAAGAAAAAGAAAATTAGTTATATAAAAATAAGAGAAAGTAAAATAGATATGAATAACACTAAGCCAATTTTAAAGAGATAAAAGATACCTCTTTACTCTCATACGCTCCATCAAAATAGATTTTACATCGATGCCCAGTAACTTTAAACAAGTCTCCTTTACTATTTTTAAGTTCTAGATATCCATGGTCGAAGACTTGAGTTACTTCAAAAGGTCCACTCCATCTAGACCTCAATTTTCCAGGGAATAATTTCAAGCGAGAATTGAAAAGAAGAACCTTATCCCCCCTCTTAAAACTTTTATATTTAATATGAGCATCATACCACTTTTTAGACCTCTCCTTATATAAACGTGCATTTTCATAAGCAAAAAGGAGCAATTCATCAAGTTCATTTAAATGCAAACATCTTTTTAACCCAGTATCTTTCATGTCATAATTTAAGGTCTTGATTGCCCAATAAGCCCTATGCTCTAACTCAACAGGAAGATGACATGCTTTTCCATACACTAACCTATATGGAGTCATTCCAATAGGAGCTTTGAAAGCAGTCCTATATGCCCATAATGCGTCATCAAGCTTATGTGCCCAATCTTTTCTAGAATTAGAAACAGTTTTTTCTAAAATCCATTTAAGTTCTCTATTGGACACTTATACTTGACCGCTGGTTTGTGGGTGGTAAGGAGTAGCTACTCTATGGTGAACACCATACTTATGCAATAAAGATGCAAAAGAACGATTAATAAAATGCGTACCTCCATCACTTATGATAGCCCTTGGCATTCCAAACCGTGAAAAGAGTTTCTTCAAAAACGAAATCACCACTTTGGAATCATTGGTTGGTAAGGCTTTAGCTTCCACCCATTTAGAGACATAGTCTACCCCAACCAATATATAAGATTTCCCAAAAGACATAGGAAATGGACCCATAAAGTCTATTCCCCATACATCAAAAATCTCAACCTCCAAAATATTATTTAGGGGCATCTCATCTCTCTTCCCTATGCTTCCTGCCCTTTGACACTTATCACATTTTGCTACAAAAGTCCTAGCATCATTAAAAAGGGTGGGCCAATAAAATCCACACTCTAGCACCCTAGAAGCAGTTTTTACTCCACCATTATGCCCCGAATACAATGAGGAATGACAATGAGTTAAAATATCCACAGTTTCCTCCTCACTCACACACCTTCTTATGATACCATCCCCACTAATCCGAAATAAATAGGGCTCCTCCCAAAGATAGTTTTTCACATCACTAAAACACTTCTTTTTCTGTTGCCATGTCAATCCATAAGGTATGATTCCTGCAGCAAGAAAGTTAGCAAAATCTGCAAACCAAGGCACATGCTTATAATTTATTAACATAAGAGATTCATCCGGAAAAGATTCATTGATTTCATGACTATCCCCTAGTGGTCCTTCAGCATTATCTAACCTAGATAAATGATCAGCTACTACATTTTCAGAGCCTTTCTTATCTTTAATTTCTAGATCAAATTCCTGCAATAAAAGAACCCAATGAATCAACCTAGGTTTAGCATCTTTCTTAGCAAACAAATATCTCAAAGCTGCATGATCCGTATAGATTATAACTTTAGATCCTAACAAATAAGACCTAAACTTTTCACATGCATAGACAACAGCCAACATTTCTTTTTCAGTGGTTGTATAATTCACTTGAGGCGGTGACAAAGTATGACTAGCATAGTAAATCACATGCAAATGCTTGCCAATCCTTTGACCTAACACACAACCTATTGCTAAGTCACTAGCATCGCACATAATCTCAAAAGGTAAATCCCAATTAGGAGAAGTGATGATGGGTGCAGCTGTAAGGGCTTCTTTCAAAGAATTAAAAGCATGCATACAATCATCAAAAAATTCAAAAGGTACTTCCTTAACCAATAAATTAGTTAAAGGCTTAGCTATTAATGAAAATTCCTTAATGAATCTTCTATAGAAACCAGCATGTCCTAATAATGATCTTATGCCCTTAAGTGTAGTGGGTGGTGTTAACTTCTCAATCAATTTAACCTTTGCTCTATCCACTTCAATGCCCCTACTGGAAATCTTATGGCTAAGAACTATACCCTCTTCAACCATGAAGTGACACTTTTCCCAATTAAGCACTAGGCTAGTTTCCTCACACCTAGACAACACTCTATCTAAGTTATTTAAACATAACTCAAATGAATCTCTATAGACTGAAAAATCATCCATGAAAACTTCCATGATGTTCTCAATCATATCCCCAAAGATAGAGGTCATGCACCTTTGAAAAGTTGCAGGTGCATTACACAACCCAAAAGGCATACGTATATAGGCGAAAGTGCCATATGGACAAGTAAAAGTGGTATTCTCCTTGTCACTAGGGTATATGAAAACCTGAAAATAGCCCGAATATCCATCCAAAAAGCAATAATGAGAATGCCCAGCTACCCTTTCCAACATTTGATCAATAAAGGGTAAAGGGAAATGATCCTTCCTAGTAGCTGAATTTAACTTTCTATAATCAATACAAACCCTCCAACCCGTGGTGGTTCTAGTAGGAATCAATTCCCCATTCTCATTCCTAACTACTGTCATACCTCCTTTCTTAGGTACACAATGTATGGGACTCACCGAAGAACTATCTGAAATTGGATAGATAATCCCAACATCTAACAATTTGATGACCTCTTTCTTAACTACCTCTTTCATATTTGGGTTAAGTCTCCTTTGCCTATCTGCCCTAGGTTGACAATCATCTATCATATTAATCCTATGCATAACAACATTAGGACTAATTCCTTGCAAATCAGAAATTTGCCAACCTATACTCTTTATTCTCTTTTTAACCACCTCTACTAGCAAAGATTCCTGATTACTAGTAAGTTTAGTAGACACAATGATAAGTAAAGTATGATTTAAACCAAGAAATGCATACCTCAAATGGCTAGGTGCTCTTTAAACTCTACTGGAGGAGGACTTACAATTGAAGGTGGTATAGGTGCATCATTTCGATATAAGCATTATGACCTTGCACCCTCTTGCTCTTCCTTCCCACTAGCTTCTTCCTCAATAACCTCATCATCTATATCTGCTTCATTAAATACTGCTGCAATGCAATCATCAATGACATCTATTCTTATGCATATATTCTCCTCCATGGGGTATCTTAATGCCCTATCCATGCGATATTCTACACTATCATCCCCCACTCTCAAAATTAATGAACCCTCATAGACATCAACCAATGCCCTACCTGTTCTCATGAAAGGTCTCCCTAAAATCAAGGGGCATTTCACATCATATGTAAAATCTAAAATGACAAAATCGGCAAGCAAAATAAATTTTTCAACCTTAACTAATACATCTTCCACTATACCATATGGCTTTTTAATGGACTGGTCAGCTAATTGTAAAACCATTAAAGTAGGTTTAACATAATCTAACCCCAACTCCTTGAAAATAGATAATGGCATAAGGTTAATGTTGGCCCCCAAATCGCATAAACACTTAGGAAACTCAACATCCCCTAAAATGTATGGAATAGTAAAACTACCATTATCTTTCAGCTTAGTAGGCAAATTATTTGTTATGATAGAACTACATGCCTCAGTCAATTCAATGGTTGAAACATCTTCCCAACTTCTTTTCTTAGCAATTAAATCTTTAAGAAACTTTGCATAGTTAGGAATTTGTGTTATAGCTTCAACAAAGTTTAAATTTATATGCACATATTTTAATTTATCAAGGAAAGATTGAAATTGCTTATCTTGATTCTCTTGCTTCAACCGTTGCGGAAATGGTGGTCGTTGTTGAAAAACCCTCGAAATTCTTTCTGGTGCAACCTCATCCATCGCGCTAGCAACAGGTGTCGCGCTCGCGACAGAAGGCTTTTCCACTGCCACTGGCGCACTCGCGACAACCTTCTCACTCGCGATGGTGGCAGTTCCTTCCCCTGTCGTGCTCGCAACAGGTGTCGCACTCGCGACACAAAGCTCATCTTGCTCTTTATGTTCCTACACACTGCCAAACTTGTTAGTAGTAACAAAGTCATTAGGGTAAGATTTTCCTGACCTCAAATTTATGGCCTTGCAATGTTCTCTTGGGTTCTCCTCCGTATTGCTTGGTAAATTTCCTGGCACTCGCGACGGAAGAGCCTTGGCAATTTGCCCCAATTCAACTTCTAAATTATGAATGGAGGAAGCTTGATTCTTGGTTATTTGATCAAACTTAATCTCCATCCTCTTCTGGACCTCCTCTTGAGCATTGAACTTCATATTTATACCCTCTAAAAATCTATCCATCTTGACTTCCAAGGCACCAAACCTATCTTGAGGTTGTTGAAACCCCACAGCCCTATTTTGGTTGCTACTATTCCCCCAAGAAAAATTCGGGTGGTTTCTCCAACTAGGGTTGTATGTATTTGAATACGGATTTCCCCTTCCTTGTCCTTGGATGAAACTAACTTGTTCTTCAGTACTAGCTATACCCAAATTACACCCTTCACTTCTATGGCCTAATTGTCCACATATACTACACCCACTAGGTGGATTACTATCCATACCTAGGCTATTAATTTTCTGAGTCAATTGCTCAACTTGAGCCTGCAAAGCTACTACTGAATCAACTACATGAACTCCCCTTACATTGGAGAAATTTGTCTCCCTAGCTCTCTCGGTTGGCCACATGCAGTTGTTCATTGACATTTCCTTCAATAACTCGAATGCAGCCTCCGTGGTCTTCCTCATAAGAGATCCCCCTGCCACTACATCAATGGTGCCTCGAGTTATTGGATTCACACCGTTATAAAATGTTTGTATCAGTAACTCCCTTGGAAGATTGTGGTGTGGGCAACTCCGCTGTAATTTTTTGAACCTTTCCCATGCCTTATACAAAGATTTAGAGTCATATTGAACAAAAGTGGTGATATCCTTTATAATTTTGGCAGGTTTTGCTAGGGGAAAATATTTTGATAAAAAGGCTTGGGCTAATTGGTCCCAAGTTGTGATAGAGCCCCTAGTAAGGGAATTCAACCAAGCTTTTGCTTTTTCCTTCAATGTAAAAGGAAATAGCCTAAGCTTGATTGCATCCGCCGAAACCTGATGGGGATTTAATTGAACCCTTAGTCTCACTAGACTGCGTATAGGATGAGTAGGGTATCGTTCCAAAGGGAACGAGGTAAATTTTGTATTGAAATTACAAAGACTAGATGGATAGGTAACGAATAAAATAAAGATCATGCATTTAACAAAATATTTAAACTACTTTGGATATATTAAATTAATTTGGATTAAAGATGACTTAAATGATGGTATGAACATACATTAAAAATTATGAAATAGTAATTCATCTAAGAACAAGTTCTAGATAATTATATAAATAAAGTGACTGGAGAATTTAGCCAAGATTCTTTAAAGCAACTCTCGTTGTCAGTAAAGATGTTTTTATTTAGAGTCTATAAGCACTCTCATGTCATTATAGAGATAAATAAAAATTATGAAGCTCTATGCCAATTCTTTTACCCCTCAAAGTGAATTCCTTAAGTCAAATTAAAGGAATTCAATGCTTCAAGTACATTCATTTGTTTTTCCATCAAAGAATTCCAACTCTCGTTGCGAATAAATTGACTAACATGCCAAATATGGTGGCCAATCATACATAACAAATCAAAGCACACAAATGGATGTAAATCATAATTCATGCATAATAAGAATAAATATGTCTTAAACAAATACTAGTGCATAATTATAATGTATAAAGGAAACTAGCCAAAGTATATAATTGAATTAAAGACAAACAAGAGAAAGAAAACTATCTCATGTTCCTTTGGCTTTTCCCTTTGTAATCATCTAATAAAAGCTAAGTAAAAATGTTTATCCAAAATAATAACTATATTTCTCTAAAAAACTAAAACATTGATTTTCCCCTATCTTCAATTAATGCCATCTATATTTATAGAGGGAAAACTCTACAAACATCTCTCTTCATAATGGTTGTGAATGTGAAAAGTTTCCATGGAGGGTCACGATGGTTGGCTGAAAAATCATGTGGAAAAAGATGAAACGTTTGGGAACAGGCGTCATACACGACTCGTGAATGCCTTCACGAGTAGTGATCTTCAACTGTTCTTCCTGACTCGAAAACACAGGCCAACTAGTGAAGCTTTGTCCTGAGTCATGATTCTCCTCACGACTAGTGAAGCCCTTCATGACTAGTGAGCCTCCTCATGACTAGTGAACTCTTGTCCGAAATTCCACCATCTTTTTTATTTTCCTCACACTTTACCAATTTATCCTAAAAACAAACATAAACACATAATTGGACATAAACACATAAAAATACATATAATATTACATACTTAACTACATAAATAAGAGAAAAACACATACTAAAAGGTAGATATTTTTGCATGACATCAAATTCCCCCACACTTAAATCTTGCTTGTCCCCAAGCAAGAGAAAAGTAAGAAAATCTAATTCCAAGTTAAATCAAGGAAGTCAAATTATAAAGTATTGCTCAATTTTTACTTAAAATAAGATTGAGATGAAATCAAATACCTTAAACACTCAAAATATTAGTACATCAAGACTTAAAACATGCATCTTAAATCATCAAGTCATCTAAGTTTACTAAATTCAACATCAAGAATATAAAGTCTCAAGACTGACCATGCTCAAGAAAGAATAATGATCATAAAGCCTAAGATCCTAAGACTATAGTTGCCTTTTTGGACATATAAAAAGCACACATACCTTGAAACCCATCTCATGGCATTTTTAGACTATATATTTTTTTCATTTTTTCTTTTTCTTTTGCATGGGTATACTCTTAAACTTTATCCCATGAATAGCAAGACAATGTAGTAATGGGTGCGTTTTACGCTCCATCCCATACTTTATTAAGCTTTTGGATATGCATCTTGCTTTATTTTATTTTATTATTTTAAATTTTCATTTTTTTTTCATTCATTTTTTTTTTCATTTCCATTAGTCCTCATCCATTATTGAAAGGTAAAGGTAAGTATTATGGCTAAAGTTTCCATGAGGCAATAAAAATCCTAAAATCTTAAACTAAATGAGCATATTCTAACCTTAAAGCATAGTTAGGAAAGAGACTAAACAATCTAAAATGTTGAAAGAAGTAAAAAGAGATAACTTGAAAACATAAAATACATGCCAAAAATCTTGAAAAACTAATCAAATGAGTATAAAAAGTAAATGAATCTTCATAACAACCTATATTACATACAATATGAGCAATAAATATAAGAAAACTCACTAAAAAAGTTAGTCTACGTAAAGAAAAAGATAAACAAACAACAACACACACAAGTACTCCCCCACACTTAGAACACACATTGTCCTCAATGTGGAGAAACAAAACAAACACACAAACAAAAAGAAAATCAAAAATAAACAAAAGCGAGGAAAGAAAAACTCCCCTCAAATCATGTTGAAGGTGGAGGTGAAACAACCACATAGCCCGATTGGGCAATGAAAGCGTCCACCTTGTGCTATGAACTAATTGAGTGGTGGTTTGCTCCAAGGAAGCCAATTGACTTTGGATGGCGGATTGACCATGTAGCAACTGATTGAACATGGAAGTGATGATATTTGAAGAAGATCCAGCAGTTGGTGTGAAAATAGGTGAATGGCTAGGTGTACCCTCCATAGGATCATCACTTTGCCCTAACTCCGTTGGCCTTGACTCTTCCGAAGTAATTTCCATAGCAGCCACTTGGGGAGTAGAAGTACTTGGTAATTCCTTCCAACAAGAACGGTAAATAGGTGGCATGTATTGAAAGGAATTGTTAGTGACTTCTCCTCTTACAAATAAATGCTTAGAAAAATATAAGCATGGAAGTACACCATTATAAATACGCAAATCAATATCAATTCCCCTAGCAATAGCAGCTATGACATGACCATGTGTGATAGGGGACTCCGGGCGACCAACACAATTCAATAATTGTTTGAAAATCCAATAAGACCAACATATAGACTTACGGTTATGCACACACCACATCAAGAAAATTTCATGACTTGAAACTCTATTAAATTCAGGCTTGTTAAAGACAATAGAGGAAAGAATCTTATGCAAAATCCAATATTTTAAATCTGAAATAAACATGAATATGGCCTCTCTAGCCCTATAAGGTGTAGTTAATCCAGTAAGAAAGTTTCAAAAATCATTAGGCCTATAACTCTTAGGAGGGGTACATAAACCGTTTGGGCTAAAGCCAAAGATTCGATGCATCATGAAATAAGTAAGAGTATGATCAACACCATTCAAGCGAAAGTCTACAAGCCTAGAAATATCAGCATTTTCTTTAAAATTTGTGTAAAATTCCAAGACTAAGTCAGTATAGAACTGCTCATGCGTATTTACAAAACGCAAGAGACCACATTGAGACAACATCTCATTGACTTCATCAAGAACACCCACTTGTTCAGGCAAAGAGCTAGGAAAATACTTACATTGAGATTTTGCTCTATCCTTAAGAACAAGGAATCTGTTACCTTCATGGATGGAGGAAAGAGGGAATGGTGAACCAAAGTCTGTCTGTAAACTCTGAAGTGGTGGTTCATCTCCTCCTTGCTGGCTTCTTGAAGAAGATGGGTTCTTTGTTCTCACCATTGATGGAAAATGAAAGAAAGACAAAGAGGAGATATGCAAGAATAGTAATGCAGGAATAGAAATGCAAGAGAAGAACAAGATGAAGAAGAAAGACACAAACGTGAATATATGTCATAGTGAAAGAGAAGAGCAAGTTAAAGAAAAGAAATGAAAGACAAAATGAGTCGTGAAGTGACTCACGATAGTGCACGAGTAAAGGAAAAGAAAAGAACTGTGAAAAGGAAGGAAAGAATAACGGCAGTGTTCGTAGAAAAATTAGGGAGAAAGTGAAAGGAAATGTCGTTTCACAAACCCTAGGTGTGATTTATAATCGATCCCCCCATTAAATTTAAGTTAATTAAGGGCAGTTAATCCAAATTAAAATCGCAAATATGATTAATTATAAGAAATAAGAGTTAAAGAAAGAAATAAAAAAAGAATTAAAAATAAGAACATGAAGTAAAAATTACGACTCGCAGATTGGGAACAGTGTATCACGAGTCGGCATAAACATCACGACTCATGAAAACTGAAGCAATTGTGACACAAGAGGAGATGTTCACGAGTCGGCATGAGAATCACGACTCGTGAAAAACAAAATGTAGGCATCTGAGGAATAGGTTCACGAGTCGGACAACCTTTCACGACTCGTGAAGAATTCTTCTCTGTGCTACGCGTGAAACAGGTTGACGACTAGAACTGAGATTCACGACTCGGTATGCTGCAGCCTCTGGAATACTCGTGAACATGTTCACGAGTCGATCTGCACTCGTGAACAAGACAGTGCTTCATTTTTTTCTGCAAAATCATACCAACCTCGATCCAAAAGTTAAAATTACAAAAGAAAAATAAATCAATTAACATGAAAATGATAAAATACTGAAAATATGACCAGGAATAATCCTAAACAAATAAAATCTAAACTAAAAATTAATCATATTTGCGGTGACTGGACAATAATCATACTCACTAGAAAAATTACAACCTATATTCATTTCTTGCACAATAATCATAGTTTCCTTTATTAAATTCATTTCTTGCACAATCATCTTTTTATTAAATTTATTAAATTCATACATCAAATAACTAATATATATCATATAATCCTAAAGCATCCACTCTTTTGTATCAATCAATAAAAATTTATTTAAACCGTTCCCCGGTAACGGCGCCAAAATCTGATGGGGATTTAATTGAACCCTTAGTCTCACTAGACTGCGTATAGGATGAGTAGGGTATCGTTCCAAAGGGAACGGGGTAAATTTTGTATTGAAATTACAAAGAATAGATGGATAGGTAACGAATAAAATAAAGATCATGCATTTAACTAAATATCTAAACTACTTTGGATATATTAAATTAATTTGGATTAAAGATGACTTAAATGATGGTATGAACATACATTAAAAATTATGAAATAGTAATTCATCTAAGAACAAGTTTTAGATAATTATATAAATAAAGTGACTGGAGAATTTAGCCAAGATTCTTTAAAGCAACTCTCGTTGTGAGTAAAGATGTTTTTATTTAGAGTCTATAAGCACTCTCATGTCATTATAGAGATAAATAAAAATTATGAAGCTCTATGCCAATTCTTTTACCCCTCAAAGTGAATTCCTTAAGTCAAATTAAAGGAATTCAATGCTTCAAGTACATTCATTTGTTTTTCCATCAAAGAATTCCAACTCTCGTTGCGAATAAATTGACTAACATGCCAAATATGGTGGCCAATCATACATAACAAATCAAAGCACACAAATGGATGTAAATCATAATTCATGCATAATAAGAATAAATATGTCTTAAACAAATACTAGTGCATAATTATAATGTACAAAGGAAACTAGCCAAAGTATATAATTGAATTAAAGACAAACAAGAGAAAGAAAACTATCTCATGTTCCTTTGGCTTTTCCCTTTGTAATCATCTAATAAAAGCTAAGTAAAAATGTTTATCCAAAATAATAACTATATTTCTCTAAAAAACTAAAACATTGATTTTCCCCTATCTTCAATTAATGCCATCTATATTTATAGAGGGGAAAATCTACAAACACGTCTCTTCATAATGGTTGTGAATGTGAAAAGTTTCCACGGAGGGTCAAGATGGTTGGCTGAAAAATCATGTGGAAAAACATGAAACGTTTGGGAACAAGCATCATACACGACTCGTGAATGCCTTCACGAGTCGTGATCTTCAACTGTTCTTCCTGACTGTGAACACAGGCCGACTAGTGAAGCTTTGTCCTGAGTCGTGATTCTCCTCACGACTAGTGAAGCCCTTCACGACTAGTGAGCCTCCTCACGACTAGTGAAGCCCTTCACAACTAGTGAGCCTCCTCACGACTAGTGAAGCCCTTCACGACTAGTGAGCCTCCTCACGACTAGTGAACTCTTGTCCGAATTTCCACCATCTTCTTTATTTTCCTCACACTTTACCAATTTATCCTAAAAACAAACATAAACACATAATTGGACATAAACACATAAAAATACATATAATATTACATACTTAACTACATAAATAAGAGAAAAACACACACTAAAAGGTAGAAATTTTTGCATGACATCAAAACCCCATTAATCTTAAAGGTATCACAAATTTCTAAAAAATTTGCCAAATGAGCATTGAGATCCTCATTTGCCAAACCATAGAATTGTATACTATTTTGAATCATTTGTAAAAGCGATGGTTTTATTTCAAATTGGTTGGCATTTATCATGGGTCTTACCACTCCTTGTTGAGCACCACTCAATGCTGGTATGGCAAGATCCATTAATCGAGGTGGATTGTCTTCTTCAGCCATCGTAACTCTTCTATTCCGATTCTTCTTTTTATTCGACTTACGGTTACTCAATAGAAACCTCTCTATCTCCAAATTTAACGGTTCAAGTTCTTCTTGCGAACTCCTTGTACGCGGCATGAACTGTTAAATCCTAAAAATTCACAACAAAACAAAAAAAAATTAAATATCGTAATCCAAAATCATAAATTAAGATTCATAATGTAATAACTTAAATCAAATAGTTCCCCGGCAACAGCGCCAAAAACTTGATATGCTTTTTCTAAAGCTTAAATATCGCAAGTATACGGTGTATCGATTATAGTACTTCAGATATCGATCCCACGAGGAAATGTTGATTTTAATCACCCACTATTACTACTAAATTTTAATCTTGTTTACGGTGTTCAAAAGTGGAAATTAATTCTAACTACTCTATTGCATAAATTAATTAAATCCTACATAAATATAATCAAAGAAGACAATAAATATTATGAAATTAAATAATCATGCATTTGATACCATTATTTTAATTATAATTTTTTAATCTTATTAGTAAGCCAAGTTGGAATATATTTCTAATCCACTCTCTCGACATGAACTAGATTGCCTAAAACATGCAATTAAAGTGCTAATTCTCAACTCTCGTTAATGAACTAGTTGATTTTAATTACACATTTTAAGATTAATCACCAACCTATAGCAATTATCTCCATATGTGATCTCTCTAACTATGCTTTGATAATGAATTTCCTATTAACTTTCAATAAGATGTTGCTCTCGCTAACTCCCTTATTTATGACCATTATGTTGATTCTCAGAAAAGGAATTGCACATTGAAGGTCGTGTTCCTTAACTTATAAAGATACTTATAAACTTTTAATAGAAAATACTACAATCAAAGATCAATATTGTAAATGGAAATAGAAAATTGTCATATATAAACAAGTGCAAACATAATATTCATGTAAAGATTACAAGGAAGAAAAAAAAAACATAAGAACAAGAAGAAGGGGATCTCTCAACCCTTTTCCCTTCACACAAGATGTCTTCTCCCTTGCTTACTTGTCTCCTCTTCAAGTCATCAAAAATTAAACAAAAGTACCAAAAAGAAATTAATGTTCTTAGGATCACTAATTCAAATTCTCAAAAATTCATCCTCTCTAAAATTTGTTCATTTGGCTTATATATGCCTTTCTAAAAGATGTGGCTATTCAAAGATAACCCTTCACAAAAGTTGCCATTGTTCATAAAAAATTGCATCACTTCAGAAATTCAACTGCTCATCCGCACTGTGTCGCACTCGCGATAAGGCACGCCCCTGCTTGGCTGGCTCCACTGGCTGTCGCGACCTCTCCTCTTTGGTTGTCGCCCTTTCGACAATACGCGCTTCTAGCTGCTGGCCTGGTTCTCTTGCCTTCTTGCTGTCGCGAGCTCTCCTCCTTGTCGCGCTTGCGACACCGCCCTTACAACTCTCATTCCTCTCCTTCTTCCCATTGACTCCTTTAAGCTTTAATTTATTCCCTTCTCCTATAAAACAAATAAAACAACTATACACACACAAAACACATAAAAGCAACAAAATATAGATAAAATACCAAAATAATAAACATAATACTAAACAAAACTACACATTAAAACACACTAATTATAAGCTTTTCAAGCTCATATCATTATGTTATGGTCATAATACTCAAATCAAGCATAAATTTGATAAACGTGCTTATCCTGGCATATTTATTGGCTATCCTTTTGCTCAAAAGGGATACAAAATTTTTGATATTCATACTCAACAGATTTATGTTAGTCATGATGTTACCTTCCATGAAAGAGTTTTTCCTTACAAATCCTTGGATGATAATACTTTATTACCTATAATACAATCTTTACCTTTACCAAAACCTATTCATGATATTGATATGTCTACTCTTACCAACCAAATAAATGTTTCAACTCCATCAACTCAAGATGATATCTCTATTGCTTTTACATCTATCCTTGGATCTATTCCTGCCATTGCTATCTCTACGCCTAACACATCCCATATTGGACCTCTTTCACACCGATCTTCATGAGTCACCCAACCACCAAATAGATTTAAAGACTACCATTGTTATAATATCCAAAACTCTTCATCCATAGGTATAGTATTTCCTTTACAACATTTTTTATCTTATACAAAGTTTTATAAAACACATCGCTCTTTTCTTAGTTCTCTATCTTTTGTTGAAGAACCCATCACTTTTTCTCGAGCTATACAGGTTCCTAAATGGCAACATGCAATGAAAGTGAGCTTGCTAAACTCTAGGATACTAACACTTGGTTTCTTATCCCTTTACCATCAAACTACAAACCCATTGGCTGCAAGTGGGTCTACAAGATAAAACGACATTCTGATGGAAGCATTAAGCAATATAAAGCGTGTTTAGTTGCTAAAGGAATTGATTACCATGAAACTTTTGCTGCTGTTGCTAAATTAGTTATTGTTCGAACCTTATTAGTTGTTGCTGCCATCAAGAATTGGCCATTACATCAATTAAATGTACAAAATGCCTTTTTGCATGGTGATTTACATGAGGATGTTTACCTGCTTTTATCGCCTGGCCATCCTAGAAAAAGGGAAAAGAATCTTGTGTGCAAACTCAATAAATCCCTTTATGGCTTAAAGCAAGCTTTTCGCAATTGGTTTGCAAAATTCCCTTTTGCCTTACTATCGATTGGTTTTCTTCAATCTCATGCTGATCATTCTCTTTGCATATTACGCAATGATTATTTATGTGTTTTTAGTTTAGTTTATGTTGATGGTATTTGATTACAGGAAATCATTCTGAAGCTATCATTAATATCATGAAATTTCTTTCTAGTAAGTTTCATGTCAAAGACTTAGGGCATCTCAAGTACTTCCTTGGCCTTGAAGTCATTCGTTCACCTGAAGGAATTTATTTAAGCCAATGAAAATATGTGATTGATCTTCTTCATGACTTTAGACTTACCGGCTCTTGCATTGATGATACCTCTATGGAGCAACATCTCAAACTTGATGGCCCAATGGTGACTTTCTTTCAAACCCTTCCCTTTATCGATGACTTGTTGGTTAACTCATTTATCTCACCATTACCAGACCCGACATTACTTTCACTATCAATATTCTAAGCCAATTTATGCACCAACCTTGCAAGCCTCATCTTGACGTTGCTCATAGATTATTACGGTATCTGAAGAAAAGCCCAGGATATGGTATCTTATTATCCTCCAAAAGTTTGTTACAACTTACAGCTTATAGTGACTCGGATTAGGCTAGTTTTCCAATGACAAGATGTTCTACTATAGGTTTTTTCATTTTTCTTGGGTCTAGTCCAATCTCATGGCGAAGTAAAAAGCAATCTACTATTTTTCACTCATCTGCTGAAGCTGAATATTGATCTATGGCAATGACAACTCGTGAAGTTGTATGGCTTCACACAGTACTCAAAGACCTTGGTATCATTTCATCCACTAATACTACTCTTTACTGTGATAACCAAGTTGCTAACCATATTGCTGCCAATCTCATATTTCATGAACAAACAAAATATATTGAAAAAGATTGCCACATCGTTTGCGAAAAGGTTCAATAAGGGATTATTTAGCTTCATCCTATCTCTACTCATCATCAAGTTACTGACATCTTTACAAAAGCCTTAAAAAAAGATCAATTTTACAAATTACACGGCAAGCTGGGCATTCTCAATTTACATGCTCCAGCTTGAGGGGGAATATTAGTTGTACATATCTGTATATATTATTCTTGCAAATATTTTGTTGTATTATTTGATTTTCTTAGCTTTTTATTTCCTTGTTTATAGCATAATTTTAGGCTACAATTATTTTGAATGTTACCTCATCTTGTATATATACTCTATTTCTTTGAATAAGATAGATAAGTCTTTTCCCACTGTAATAAGAAATACGACCATTTGATATAGAGTCCTTAGCAATTTTACTCGAGCAACTGTTATCATTAAGGTGCAATTCAACAAAATCAAGCTTCAACTTTCCTTTTTTGCCTCTATTTTTCTCAGATTAGGATATTAAAATGAAGATTTATTAGAGCCAAGAGTGCAAAAAGATCGAATTTTTTCTGGTCTTTTGTTTATCGACCTTTAATTCATTTTGTGCTTTACCATTGGAGCTAACTTGAACCAATAACTCATCCGAATTTGGCCTCTAAATAAACTCATCTAAATTAGGTTGTTTTCACAAAAGAACAAAGTCTAGCTCATTAGGAATAAAGCATTTAAATTTAGCAGACACGAAATAATTGTTTAGGCTTGGCCCAAGGTCTGATTTCTCACCATGGCCTATATTCTTCTCCTTAGATGAATTAAAAACCAATAGACCCCTACATTTTTGCTGAGAAGAATCATACTCTTCCACCTCAACCACCTAAAAAGCCAAATCGAGAGAATTGCATTAAGGAATGTGTGCCGTCAAAGAATTACTTGGAGATTGCACCATCCTCGAAGAAGACTTTACATAACTCAAGGTTGATAGAGAGTGATCGGCAGGAAAAGAACCATCGCCTTCCCAACCTGTTGGATTCCGGAGATCAGGCTTATCCAAAATTTTCCCTGTTTCAATAATTTCATCCTTTACAAATAAATCTAGGCAAAAACGTGAAGGCTCTTCAAGGATTTTAAAAGGATAGATGACTCCATCAATTCTAGCTTTAAGAATTTCATCAATTTAAGTGGAAGACGACTTAGCTATCAGAAACCTAGCACTATAGAAACATTTTTCTTCTTAGTATTCACATCATATCACTATAAAAAAATGATTTTACCGACAAATTTTTAATGGCAAAATTTAACTTTTTTACCGATGAAGAATATGCCTTCGTTGGTAAAACGTTGGGTGGTACCAATTTACTAATGAAAAATTCCATCAATAAACATTGCCGATAAATTTTACAGATAGAATTATAAAAAACATTCCATTCATAATTTTATTAAAAATCCGTCGGAATAGTTCATAGTGTTGATCGCTTACCGATGGAATATTCCGTCGGTAAATTTAATGAATAAAATTTTAATATATTTTAATACAAACAGCGACGAATTTGTTTCATCGGTAATTTTGTCGGCAAAAATATTTAATATTAATTTTAAATTTATTAAAATATCAGCGATGGAGTTTTTCGTTGGTAATTTATCAGTAACATATTTTCTATGCAATTTTTTATAATTTTTTTTTGCAAAAATTATATATTTCCCGTTTGGAAATCCCCAATTAAACATAATAAATTCAATACAAAACGTTTAAATTTTAAATTGAAGATATATATTATAATTCAAAATCAATATACAAAGTGCAAGTAATATAAATACAAATATATATTGTGTATAATTAATGTTTTGCATTATTTTATAAAAAATTATCTAAAAATTTATTTATACAAATATTGTGTAAATCACAATACCAAAAATAAAATATCTATCATTATGCAAAATATAAAATTCAACATTCTGAAAGACAATGAAAACTTCAAATTACTAAACATGTTCCAATCAAACAACCATCACGTTCATCAACCTTAAGTCTAAGATTCAAAATCAGGATGACAATTAACTGCAAAATATTACATGTAAACTCAATTTGAGACTTGATGGTTACCTATGATATAGCGTACAGAACAGTCAACAACGCTTCAATAGTGAACATAAGACTCTTTATCGATAAAATCAAATAGCCACAAAAAAATATATCAAGTAATACAAAACAAGTAACAAGATCAATATATCCCAACGACTCCAAGCATTGCAAAAACAACACCAAAAAGTTTAGTAAAAACTGTTTTGCTATAGAATTCCAGTTGCACATGCACATACATGAGGTTGATCTATTCTTTAGATTTGTTCCATCCAAGTAACTCTAATATTAAAAGCTAATTGCAATTTTAAATTTAAAGCACGTTGAATATAAAGAAGAAATATGAGGAAACAAAGAAACCCTACAGTTTTGAGCTATGTAATGAAGGCACATGATTGAGAAACTAGAGAAAACAAATAAATTTATGTGTGCGTATGCAAGCTCTATAATGTAATAAATTATAATATGAAGAATATCCCTTGCTAAGGAAAAGGAAAATATGGACAAAAGAGAGCCAAACCATGTCGAATCCATCACAGCCCACATGATAGAGAATGCAAAGCCGCTCAAAATATTCAAACAGAGAGAAAATGGACAAAAGAGAGACAAACCAGACAAAATAGTAAAATAAATATTAAATACAAGCCTAATGTCTACACCATATACGCATGGTCATTTCTTAAGTTAAGGAAGATTATATACAGAATGCTATATCATATCAGGGAGTTACCTTGTCTTTGCGTGTTCTTAGCACTATACCTAAAAATTTCAAAAATAAATAGAAAAAATTAGCAAATAACACTACAAAAAAATTGATTTATATCTAAAAATTCCAGAAATAAACAGCAGAACTCATGAACATTTGAAAACCCACTGTTTCAGAATTACTTGTATAGTCCAAAGTTTTGTTTAACTTTATTAAACTTAAGTTTTCCATAATAAAAATGTAGAATTTACACAACACACTTCATCCCTGAAGGACGAGATTACACTGTATATATTGCCTTAAAGTGTGAAATCAAATTACATTTTAATCCCTAATAACTGTGCACTTCTTATCAATATTAGTGCAAGGAACAAATTAGTAACTTCTGAAACAGCATGAACTCAATCATTTCTAAAGTCACACCTGATGGGGATTTTGCAATTAAACTTTCCTTAGCAAGTTTTTGTTGATCAAGATGTCATGATCTCATTTGGACCATATTCATACAAGTATACAACAAAGAATGCAGCCATGTAGCTAATGATAATCACCATTAGCAACAACTGCATATCTCTTTAACAAAAACTATCAAATTTGTTAATTTCACACACTGAACAAGAAAAGTTCCTTCTAAGTTGACAGCTATGGCGATTTTAAATAGGATAATACAGAAGCCCAGAGAAAAAGAACCATATTGCAGAACAAAGATGGTATACCTGTTATCTCTCAAGCAATTATCAACAGAAGGTGGCTGCTTGAATAGCTCTTCAGCTTGTACAAATTCATCATTCCAAAGCACAGCTGCATCATTTGGAATAGAAACTTGCACACTATAGACATGAACTAAGCAATTGCCACCAAATTCTTGTTTAGCTTCTGGAAAAATTACATCGAGACTGATGTCAACTCATTTTTCTTGTTTTCCTTGCCGAATAACACGCGCTCAATAGTGTGAGCAAACACAAGTCCCCACAAAAAGATATTATGGAATTTGCCCAAAAACTTTTCAATGAATATACATGCAATCCTTTATGTATCAATCAGCAACACCAGTTAAGCAGTAGTCCAATTAGTTAAGAATAGAAATTCGAAAGAAGTCAGACAAAGAACAACCTATATCACAGATGATCATCTTTAGCACACTTCAGCTCTTTCTAGCATTTGTCATTCAGAATATGGTAGCAATTTTTGGCATCATTTCAACCAAATTTATGTAGCCTGATTCAAGGTTAAAAGAGCTTTTGATGCAAATAGCACTTAAAGGACAGATGTTGATATATGATGCATTGTTGTTCATTGGGAATTTACCCATAAACTAAAGTAATTAAGAGCAATGATATTTGGCCAACATACCCCACACTATCCACCTGGTGTGGAGTGAGTGGAAGAAATAAAGTTCGAAAATTTAATAACACAATAAAGCTTGAAATGGCATGGAAGAAAGTCCCAAGTCCGCAAGGTCATTTATTATAGTCACCTAAATCTCAGTCAATGTATTCATATTATACGCCTGATTCATGAAGAATTAGAGAAAAAAAAAATCAATGTAAGACTACCAGAGAAGATTCTCCTATGACTTCAAATAGATGGTCAAGAATGCAGGAACGAAAGATGAAAAAATTTAACCAGACAAACGTTCATTTCATGCAGCATAATCCACGATGAAAATTATAAACTGAACATCTCAGAGATGCAAATTCAAAACTAAAAGCCACTGCTGAAAGTCTAATGGAAAGATCAAAAAACTTAAAAAATCCTATGGAAGGAAACAAAGAGTCTATGGAAAAAAGTAATACAAATAAACGAAAACGCTAGGAGATTGAAGATTGAATAAAACACAAAAATTAAAATAATCCAATAACTTTCCTAAAACCACAAAATGCCCTTTGACTTGATACGTCTAGGAAGAGAAAAACCAAAAATGTACCCACAATTATGACAACTATACTGATCGAGTGATAGCATCAAAATCAAACACACCTATAGGAGTTCATTAAGACAAACAGGAACAAACCTTTTGTTCTCCCAGAAAAGGAGTCAATATCAGTGGTCAATCCATTTTCTCTTCATGACTCTCCATGTCACAGTACTGCTTAACCTGGGCAACAGTCACATTTTCCTTGTGTCCATGGTCATCAAATGCAAAAATCAACTCAAAAACTGTATTGCAAATACCCTCGTCATCCAAAGAGAAAGAGTATTCAGGCACCTAGAAACAGTTGAGGAATCAACCAAATGTTACTTCAACATCAATGAAACATCCTACAAACCAACTCACGCTTCAAAGGTCTAGAAGTTTCACTTAAAAAAAACAGATAGTATGCAGCAAATTTTGATAAAGCTTCATGGAATTTAAATTTAGCAGGCAAGAGCACAAATAGGTGGAGAAAATAGGGGAAGAACTCAGCACTACTTCGAAGCATCAAATTCCAATAGAGTTTCATGACACATTTTAATAACGTGATGGTTTATCATAGACCAGAAGAGGAAGGATACCAGCTTTGAGAGCAGCCTCAGAGTACCCAAATCTTTAACAATGTTGCTTTGTTTATTTATCACAAGTAGCAAGTATAAAGCCTCTATTGGCTGGTAAACATATCGCACATTCTTAGTCTCAACATATATATGCTTTCCAGTTCCTATCAGCTTGGGAAAGGCTGCAAGAAGACCTTCAATCCTCATACGCGATTAGTCCACAAACTGCCTAGAAACCAGCACTGCATTGAAAGCCAAAATGTCAATAAAGCACCTTTAAATTTATCTTATTACATCGAGTGCTACCTGACGGTGTCTAACAAGTGTACTAGATCGGCTAATAATATAAAAAAATATAAATTAAGACCCCAAATATCGTAGCTAAATGAACATTAATTGCTAAGAAGAATATCTATGTATGAATTAAATTATTATGATATTGTTTTCCAAATGTTTTTGATTTAAAAGTAAAAATTAAACAAAATAAACAATGAAACAAAACAAAAACTAAAAATAAACTAATATGAATTAAAAACAAAACAATAACTGAAATTCTCTTGCTAAAGCAACAATCCACCTTATTTTTTTTGTAATAACTTAATTTTAATAGAAATATCAGTGATTATAGAACAAATTAGATGAAATAAAGTCTGATACCTTAAATCAAGAATATCGTGCATAAGAAAATAATCAATAATTCAAATACATAATTACCTCAAAATAAGAAAATAAGCATGCATTGATACTAAAGAGTTAACTCAAGAACATGCAAATCATTAACTATGTTTAAACAAATTTTTAGTTATTGAATCAATAAACCAACAATCAATTTCAACATAATTAAGGAAAAGAATATGTTTAAAATCAAGAAATAATCAACCGATATTGAAATTAAAGCTCAAAATAAAGTCATAATAATGAAAATATAAGATTTCAAGTATCCATTATCTTAGCAAAATGTGCATAAAAACCTAGGTTCGAATTAAATGGTTAACAAAAAGTTAGAATTATTTCAAATAAACTAAATGGCACACAAATAGAAGAATTTCTAGAAATAATAATAAATAAGGTAAAATTAAATAAATAATTGAATAAGATGATGCATTTTAGAATTCATGTAGTATTCATAAGCACACGCATGATAAAGCATTTAAATAAATGTGATAATAAATAAATAATAATAAAATGTATATGTAACAATAACATTAATAATAATAGGATACAAATAATGATGATGACGATGATGATGATGATTAAGGCTGATTATAGACCGGTTAATTGGTTCATAAGCCAAAAAATTAACCAATCCATATAGATCAAATTTTTTAAAACAGTAACCGTTAATCAGTCCATTACAATCGGTTAACAAGTCCATCGATTTTGATTTTTCGATCTGGTTAACCAATATTTTTGGTTAACCATTACAATTGTAAAATAGAATCATAAAAAATTAAAATTTTCAAGTTACGTAGAAATAAAAATTAAATAATATACATAATTGAAGATATTGTTCAAATTATAAATATAAATTTAGAATGCTCAAAATATTTGAATTTTAAAATTACAAACCAAACACATAATGTCCCAACTAATTCAACAAGTAAAAATACAGTTCAACTTAAAACTTTAGTAATGTGGTTGCATAGTCAACTTTCTAGTCATCAACTTAATCACATTGTAGTCACTCGACTCTACAATTAAGAAAACAACAGTAGGGAATATAAGTGTAAAAATCAAAACCAGCTAACCTAGCCAAGGAAAACAAAACATTAAAATAACACCAGCAACAATAACGCCAAGGTAAAGGGAACAGAAGTTGGATAACAAATCAGCCAATCCTATCCAGTATCTTGTTTATATTAATATTTTCAATTATTAAGCCATCTATTTTATTTGTTGCCAACAAGACATAAACTAAACAATTGTCGAACATAATAATACAAAGAAGATCTTGACAAACCAGTAGGATTAGGAACATAATAATACAAAGAAGATCTTGACAAACCAGTAGGATTAGGAGCTGTGCAGTGCTATTACTAGCTAATGCACATTTGAATATATGATTTCCTCTTTGCTCTTATGAACTAATTATAAATTATTTTTGTTAAATACAAATGGGATCAAGTGGATGTAGAGGTGAAAATGTCAAATAATAAAATGCTAAAACTTGGACTGGCCATAAATATAGAACATTCATTAGCAAATATTAATCTTATAGAAAAAGATATCTGGTAGTCATTATCTGCCTCACTTAATGTCATCAGCGATTATGATTTCACACATTAGCATCCAAATTCAATCAATTACTATTTATTAATCAACCTTAATTGCATACCTTTTAGGGCATAAAATGAACATAATCTAACATATATGCAAAAAGCCAAAATAAGCAATAGAATAACCCATGCAATATAATCTTATAATTATGCCTAATATATCGTAGGATAACCTAACATAATTTATTAATAAATTATTTGAAAAAAATTATCTTTAATTTCGGACTATATTGTGTAGAGTGCCCGAGAGAGTGATCCTATATTAATTTTATGTGAAGAAATTGGGTGAGATCATGGGCTACCCATTTACTCCAGAGTTGGAAACACAATGGGTGTTTCAAGAAATCATAAATCTCTGTAGTTTTCAGCAGGAAGACTACTTGGAAGTGATGCCTAATAATATAGCATTCATGTTTTATGTTTACCATGTATGTATTACACCTTTTCTTTTCTAAATTTTTATTTGCAAAATCTTGATAATTAATGTTGTAGAAACAAGTTATATATTTATATCAAAATATTGCTTCAAACATGGGAAATAATTTAATACAGACGATGATAGGTAAGTAATAAATTATACTCATATTTTCCATCTTTGAAATTATTTTATTGATAAATCTTTAACAAGAATAAGCTGATAATTTTTTGTTAATTTTGTAACCAAATGAAATAAACTCAAATTTATCTTTAAATTTCATGTATAAAAAAATAAATACTTATAAATTTAATTTGATGAAGTCATTTGAACAAAAAAATACAATTTGTAAAATGAGAAATTAATTACCCACTAATTAAATCTAGCTGTGAAAATTGAGATAAGAAGTAGAAATATGGCGAGAAGTAGATGGAAATGGTGAAAGAAAGGAAGATGGTGAGGAACAAAAGCGGTGAGGGAGACTAATGGATGGCAAGAATATGATGAAGTTGAACGACGGCTGGTGATATTGAGGGAGAATGGTGAATTTTGTGAGGGGAGTCTGGGATAGGTTGAAGATATTTTAGGGTTTTTAATTATATATATATATATATATATATATATTATTAAATCGATTGGTTGACCAAAACAATCAATTTTTTCAAAGGCAGATCGAAAATAAAATTGAAATAACTAACCAAAATTGTAAAAAATCGGTTTGGTTAACTATAAAATCGATTCAATTTTAGACCATTTTTTGGCTAACCAATTTTTTTTTATTTTTTTTGCTCAACCCTGACGATGATGATGATATTAAAAAAATTAAAAGGAATTAAATATTTGCATAAATATGTAAATAAAAACAAATAAATAATAAATAATTATTAATTAGGTAAAAGAAATAAATACAAATAAAACATAATAAAAAGATAATAAACAAATAGGAAATAAAGTACAGATAAAAATAATATAAAATATATTAAATCAAATAAAAGATAAAAGAAAGCAGGAGAAAGGAGATGCATAAGAGGAATAAACCAAGGGAGGCAGTGTTTAACAGATAGGAAAGGAAGAAAAAAAAGGGCGAGTCATGGGACCAAACAAATGAGTCACGGAGTAAAGGATGATTCACGCTCAAAGGAAAGGAGAAGGCCGGAGTCACAGATGGGTTGAGCAAGCCATAGAGTGCATTGGGTTCCAAAGGTGATTCATGTCGAGTTAAGTGTGAGTTACCCTAAGACCGTGACTCGCTCATGACTCAAGAATATGAGTCATCCCCAAATCATCCAGTAGCTATTGGAACGACACCATAACAACCAAAAATCATTTAAAAATGGCAAATTAAATCCCTTAATTCATAAAAGTAACTCAAGTCCTCATATTACCTTTAATTGAGTTGCTCCCAACCAAGTGAATCTAGCACCCTTTGGTCCTTTTCTCTCTTTCTTCTTTCTGGTTTTCTTTGAGTTTTAGTAAAACAGAGAGAGTGCTTTTTCCTTTCTCTCGGCTTTTTAAAATTATTTCTCCATTCAAAAAGGTGATTTTCTTTCCTATTTAAATGGACATCATGAGCATTAAATACTTAGATTAGGCCAAAGAAAATAAGGGAGATTTTTTTTTTTTATAAAATTTTAATCTTGTGTGTTTGAATGAAAAGTTAAAATTCTAAAAAAAAGTTCTTGGTCATGGCCATAACAGATGGGCCACCCTAAAAACCCTAAAAATCCATTTATAGATGTAGCTGAGGGTGAGTCATAACCTAATCCAGCAAGTTATGACCTTGATAGGTATGGAAGATGGGCACGGTTCGCTCCTAAAGGTTATAACTTAAAGGTGAGTCACATGCTTAACCTATGACTCAAGGCTATGACTTACCTCTGAGCCTTTCTTAGTGCTTAAACATGTACTTTTATCCCTCTGAAAGAAAAGAAAGAGGCAAAATCTCAAAATATCATTTTTAACTCTTGGAAACAATAAAAAAAAGCTCATAGAATGTTTTTTAAATAATAAACATCGGAGAGGGCCTTAATGCTTTTGTTCTCTAGCTATTTTAGAGCAACATTATCCTTATTAGGTAACTCTAATAGGGGTTACCTCAGGACTTAGTATCTATAGTTGTCCCTAACTTTTGGAGAAGTTAGTGCACTAGTGTCGAGGTTTGCCAACATTTAGAGTGAAAGGATAACAAACACGTACTTGAGGCAATGAGTTTTGATTGTAATGAAAATACACCACTTAAGTAGTGAGTTTCTAGTTTGATAGGTACCATTAGTTCATGAATGTGCTAACCCTATATCGATCATCTCGATTAGTGCCAGCTTGTCAGCATGTGAAATCAAAATGAGTTATTAATGTCTAACTTAACACCAGCTTGTCAGCATGTAGAATCAGAGGGGGAGTTTGATTGACACCAGCTTGTTAGCATGGAGAATCAGAGGGGGAGTTTGATTGACACCAGCTTGTCAACATGTCTAACCATGTTAATTGGGATGATAGTTGCCAGCTTGTCGACATGTCGAATCTCCATTTACTAAACTGATTGATGCCAGCTTGTCAATGATTGGTGTCTAGCAAGTGTATTAGATCGGCCAGTAATATAGAAAAATAAGATTAAGACCTTAAAATATCATACCTTAAGGATTGAATAAATTATGTATTTCAGATTTATAAGTGAGTGATGTGTGAAAGAATTCCCAAGGTTATAGTGATAATTAATTGAGTATACATAAATAAGCAGTAGCTAAAAAATGAAATTAAACTATAAACAATAACACTAAGAACAAAACAGGATTGTAAAAGGTCATAAAATTTAATGATAAACATACTTCCACTAAAGGAACTAACCACCTCAACCCCTATTGCAATGACTTGACTAAAAATAACATAAATGATTATGAAAAACCAGTGTCAAACACATATATCTTGTCTAGAATATCATTCTAAGCACTAAATCCTCTTATTAGGAACAATCTAACATTGAGCATATTAATCCAATTTATAAACTCCTAAACCTTCATTAGACACTTTTTCAAAAGATCCAACCTAAGCCTATTCTTAATTCAACTTTCTTAGTCTCAATTCCACTCTTCACCAGCACATAATTACCTTAATTTTTAGAACATAATCATGCATCAACTTGAGTGAATTATAACAAAAACATGCACATCATAAGTCATAAATGAAATTGACCATTAACCATTAATTTTATATGTTAATTATTAACTCAACAAAACTTAAGAGAAGAATCAGCTCAAGAATTAAGAAATAGCATGCTTACATTGAATTAAAAAGCTCAAATTAAAGCCATTACAATAAAAGCATGAGGGTTTAAGTTTCGCTTAGCAAAAGTAAAGAAACTACTCACTAATCATATTAATAATAACTAAAAAACTAAAAGAAAATATTACAATACACATAAGGTTGTTAGCTTTCATTGAAGTCTTCTCAGAACAACCAATTAGTAGCCTCCAAAACCAAAGTTCTTGCATCTTCAAAACTAGATTTAAAACTTTAAAAACTAACTCTCCTTCTTTTGAATTTGTGCTCCTCTTTTATATTGGTCTTTTATCTACTTAAAATCCTCAAAGAGGAAGAATCCTACTATAATTTAACATGCTTGTCCAGAAAAATTAAAATTTAATCTTGTTTCAAACACCTTACCTCGGTAGAGGAAAAAAACCCTCCACCTAAGAGATTTAAGTTTTCTTATGTCCTTTAGGTTGCCTCAGTAAAGGGAAAAGCCCCTCCATAGAGGATAAGGCCTCTGTTCTTTCATATTGCCATACTTCCCTTGGTAGAGCGAGAATTTCCCTCCACCGAGGTAATTTGCTCTGACTTATCAAATTCTACTTTGTAAAGGGGAAATTCCCCTCTATAAAGGATAATGCTTTTGTACTCTATGAATTTGGTTCTCTAAAAACTTTTAAGTAAAGCAAATTCCTCCTTTTGCATGAAATTTTTACTTTTCTTCAAATAAGTCCCTAAAAATACTAAAAATTACAATTAAATCCACTAACACAGAAATTAAGAAATCAAACATAAAATTAAATAAATTAACACTAAAATAATGTATTAAACAAGATAAAAAATACAAATAATATAGTTATAATTCATAATTGAGCAAAATTGAATAAACCAACTTCTCAATGCAATCAAACTTTAACCAAGAATTATGAAAATCAAAATCATGCTTGGTAATTAACAAGATCATTTAACAAAATTCCAACTAGATTAAGTTCAATCAAGAAAATATGAGTCAGTTTACATGTGTGTGTGCAAGACCAAAATATTTTAAGCATTTTTAAAATCAAAATGCCAATACACCTTATAGTCAAGCTCTAGAATTAATGCACACCTAAGTGTACAAATGCTTTCATGCTTAAAACCCTAGAAATACCATAAGCCTCTCCTTTAACACCAGAACCCGAGGTCATCTCCACTAAACAATTCAAAATCAGACATAAAATCACTAGGACTTAATAGGTTATAATCAGGTTATGGCAACGATTATAAAGAATGGACATAGATAAATAGAAAGAATAGCCACTCTTGGACATAATAGACTAACCTTTCTAAACTTTACTGCACTAACTCAAAAATATACCACTTAACCAAACTTGCTTGCTAAACCCTTTATACTTAAAGCACTATTGAGACAAGATTATTGAAACTCTTCTCAATTTTACAATTCACCACATTTTATAAGTCACAATTCCCTTCCCTTAGAAACACCCCACATTTAAAACTTTGCCATAAACTACTAGTTTTATTTTTAAGATTTCTTTCTTTTCTTTTTTTTCTCTTTTTCTCCTTTTTTTCATATTAGCTTCATTGCTAGTAATCATTGATAATATGGGTTTTCTATTTACTTGACTTCTTAGCAATCCCTGACCATGATACCAAAAAGTTTTTTCCCATTAAACTCTTCAAAATACTTGACACTCAAGCACATAAGCACTCAAACACTCACTCCAGCATACACTTCTGATTATACATTGCAGCAGTTACACATTTTCACTTGTTTTGAGTTCTTTTACGGCGCAGACTATTTTGATCATAACTTGCTACAGGTATCTAATTCATTATTATAATATGTTTCCTGAAAGCTTATTTCAAGATGGACATTTTTTACTGGGGCTTTTCCCTATATAACAGCTCATTTTAGACCTAAAAAATAGTGTTTAAGCTTTCATTTTTAAGTTTGAAATTTTAAGAGCATTTTTCATTTGTTTTTTATTTGCTTAATACTTAAATCTGCTTGCTGAGATTAATATGCATGAATTTTTATGACTTTATTATTCTTAAATATAGGTTTTCTTAGAGTTTAATTTTGAATTAAGTTATATTCATCTGCATTCCATTACTCTCAGCTACCTATTGTTTGGAATTGAACTCTATTATTGGCTTGATATAGGTTACAAAATGTATTTATAATTGGCCTATTTTATTTTGTGCTTACCATAACCAATTAAAATCTTTCTCTTCCTTTTATTTAAGCCCAACCATCACCAATTAGTTTTAAACTTGAGATTATGCATTCACTCATTGTCCATGGTGTAAAATATTGATATTATGCATTGAGCACTCAAGTAAGTTGGCCTAGTTGTATCTTTTCACTTAGTTACCATGCTTATCCAACCTAGTTTACTGCATTATATTTGTCTTAAAGGTATGTTTACTTGTTTGTTTAATTAAACTAATTTCATGTCTCATTTTGGCTTAATTATAGTTCTTTGTGTGTGCTAATATCACTTTGAATACAATGTTTTGTGTTTTAGCTTACATTTTTCTTAACCACTTATTTATCAAAATTCATGCAGTGAGCTAATAGTTTAGCTACTTTGCTGAGGACAACAATATTTTAAAGAGGGGGATAGAGCTCAGCTGAGCTAGATTTTAAAGATTAAATTAAGGGAGTTGTTTTACCTTGCTCTTTTTCTTGCTTATGAATTGTGTTAGTTATTGTGTTGTAGCCATTTTGTTTTTGCTTTAATTGTTTAGTTTGGTTTTTTTAGTTTGCATGTTTAGTTTTTATTTTGTATGTTAGTTTAGTTAATTCATTTATCATATATTTTATATTTAGCTTAGTTCGTTCTAGTTTTTTCTCAAAAATTTAACATATTAAAATTGAACTTAGAATTGAAAATGTTTAAAATTATTGTTTAGCTTTAGAATAAGCATGTTGTTTAATGAATTTCTAGCTAATTTAACGTTCAATTAGACTAATATTTGTTAGTTTCTATCTTTTTGAGCACTTAAGGCCAGTTTTTGAACTTAAGAAAAATAATGCACTGAAATAGTTAAGTAATGAATTTTAGGACACTAGAACCTTCCTATCTCCCTTTAAAGCATAAAATCAACTCAAAATAAGCTAGAAAGTGATTTGGACAATATTTTTTTTGTTGAGCCATATCTTAACTTATTTTCCTACCCTATATGCATATTTATCTCTTGTTAGCCATTTTTGAGCCTAATGAGGTATGCTTAGTGCATACCATATTTATTTTTGTTACACTTATATATTAACCATATAGCCTAAATGCTTTTATCTACCATCTAGAATTGGCCACTCTTGGATTAGATGGATTAATATGAATTGGGTATATCTTGATGGCTGTCGTAAGATATTTTTTTATCTTATTATCAAGAGCTATGGATGAAGTCAAGTAAAAAGTAAACATTCCTTGTTATTACCTATGTTATTATTGTATTGCCAACATTAAAACTAGTATGGAAAAGAAAAAAAAAGAAAAAAAGAGAGAGAAAGAAAAAAAAAGAAATAAAGCTAGCATGTATGGCAATAATCTAAAATGTGGGGTATTTTACAAGGAAAATCAATTGTGACTTCTTCTAAAAAGGACATAAGTTGTGAAATTGAGAGAGTTTTAATAGTTTTCTCTCTCATAAGAGCTTTAAATTGTGAAAAGTTGAGAAAGTTTGGCTTAATTTTTATTCCTTAAGTTAATGGGATGAAATATTAAAATTGTTAGTCTATTTTATCTTGGAGTGGCTATTATTGTGGTTAATCTTTTATCCATTCTTTGATAACCAATACCTTAGCCCCATTACAACCTTTAAAAGATCTAAGTGATTCTAAGTTTTATTTTTGAGTTGTTTAGCGGAGATAACCTTTGGGTTCTGATGCTAAAGGAGAGGCTTATAGTGTTTCTAGAGTTTTAAGTGTGAAACCATTTGTATACTTTTATGTACATTCAATCTAACCTTGACTATGAATTTTTATTGGTGTTTTGATTTTAAAATGCTTAAAATATTTTGATCTTGGACATATACAAGGAAACTAACTCATATTATCTTGTTTGAATTTATTCTAGTTGAAATTTTATTAAGTGCTCTTGTTAATTGCTAAACTTGATTTTTAAATGCATGATCTTTATTTGAGTTTGCTTATTTTGAGGAGTTGGATTATTTTAATTTGCTCGGGGGCGAGTAAAGTCTAAGTGTGGAGTATTTGATAATTGTTAATTTAATGATGTTTTTAGTGTATTTTAAGGTTTTTAATTGAGTTAATTTAGTTGAATTTTAGTTTAATTAGTTAAATTTGTGTTTTAAAGGTTAATTATGAGTTTTGGTATTTCTTAGGGCCAAATTGAAGAAAAAAGGTATTAATTGAAAGAAATGGAAAATTATAGGCTAGATGTGTAATTTTGAGAAATTGAAGCAAAATTTCTTACATTTAGTCAAGAGCCAATTAACATGGCTGAGCATGAAATTATGAGAAGGCTGCATATAAATAAATTGTGTGAAAGAATCAAAAGTCGAAGAATTTTGACAAAAGAGAAGCAAAAGCATGTTTGGTCGTGCACCACAAGGTAGGAATTTACGTTTGGCCGTGCATGGCTATTTAAGCTTATGCATGGCCATTCATCTCAAGAAGGAAAAAGCTACTTAGATATCCATGAGTTTAAGGTTTCTCACAAACGGCAATGTAACATTTAAGTCTTCAACCTACTTGGTTGTGCAACAAAGAATCACAATTCGATGAAAATTCCTAATTAGCAGAGTTCTTTCCTATTCTGAATTGGGAAGCTATAAAAGGAAGGATTCTTCTTCAAAAACTATAAATAAAGGATCAAAACACCAGAACAACATCATCAATAAGAGAGAACACAACAAGCTTTAATTATGATTTTTCTTTAATTTTCTCTCTAGTTTTCCGTAGTTAGTTTTGTACAATAGTTTTCTATTTTCTTAGTTTATTAATCTCTTTATTTTAGTTGTTTATTGTTATTTTATTTTTATTGTAAGGTAGTTTTTCTTCTTTCACTAATGGATACTTGAATTTTTTTTATTATGATGACTTGATTGAGCTTTAATATCAATATCAGTTCATTATTTCTTAGTTTTAAGCATATTCTTATCCTTAATTATATTGAGATTGATTGCTGGTTTATTGGTTCAATAACTAAAAATTAGTTTAGACATACTTAATGATTTGCAAGTTCATGGGTTAACTCTTTACTATTTATACATGATTATTTTATGATTTTGAGGTAATTATATGTTGATAATATTGGTTAAGATTGAGAGAGGAGGAACTAAGAATAAATTGGAGTTGAATTTACTTACAAGAGAGTTCAATGAATGTTTAGGGCTTTAAACTGGATTTTTATGCTAAGTGTTAAATTATTTCTAAAAAGAGATTTTGATGCTTAAGAAATATATTCTTGATTCAAGGTAACAGATTTTATTTCACGTAGTTTTCCATAATCACTGGTGTTCTAATTGAAATTAAGTCATTACAATGAAAGTTAAGGTGGACAGTTCCTTAAACAAGAGAATTTCAATTATTGTTTTGTTTTTAATTCATGTTAGTTTAATTTTAGTTTTTGTTTTTTTTAATTGTTTATTTAGTTTAATTTTTTCCTTTAAATCAAAAACATTTGGGAAACAATCTCATATTAATTTAATTCATACATAGATATTCTTCTTAACAATCCATGTTCCGCTGGGTATGATATTTGGGATCTTAATTTATATTTTCCTATATTACTAGTTGATTTAGTATACTTGCTGGACATTAATCACAAGCTATCAATTTGCCTAGCTTGTATATCTAATCTTGCATTCACTTGATTTATAAAGTTCATAATTTGGGGAGAAGGAGCCACTTTAGCTGCCGGTGCTACTTGATCTTCCTTTAGATTTCAACCAACAGTAATCAACCTCAAGTATTCATCTCTATTTGTCCAATGTTGGCATGGCTTATCCCATTACACCTTCATATTCTTTACCATGCCGAAGTGTATATACTGGAGCTCACCAAGTGGATCCCCCATGTCCAAGTGTTTTACTGCATTTACCATAATGGTCGTGATCCATCCTAAGGAAATCATCTTAACTATATTGGGCTTCCACTACAAACCCTTGATCTTAAGCTAAAGATGGAATGCTCTACCTAGTTTGATACCTTCAACCATACACCTTAATATAGGCACCACACCTTGATTCACTACACATGGGCCCTCAAGACAATTATAAAAGTTAAGGGATAAGAACCTATAGAGGACCTTCAATGCATGATCTCCCAAAGCTTGAGCTTTGGCCCTGCTAGAATTTTATGAAACTGGGTCAATAGGATCTTTAATTACTTCTCAATTCTGACTTGGAGTGAAATTTAGCAAATCCTTTATACTCTCTACCGATAATCACAAGTGCTTGGAAAAGTCAGTAAAAAACATGGTGTAGGTTCTCCATCCAAATTTGAAATGAATCGTACCACAATTATACTTATCCTTGAATTGGCAACTAAAAGATGTAAGGAACTCTCATGCAAGTGATGGATATACCTCATGCAGCTTTTTAATATGGGCATCCCACCTAATGTTGTAAACTAGTATCATGATATTATTCCAAAGGTCGCCAGCTACAATTTCAAGATAGGTTATAGTCAAATATACTAGAGTCACTTAGGTGACAGTTGCAAAATACTCATAGAGTTTATGATGACCCTCATCTACGTAAGAAGGGGTATGTAAACCCGAGGAACTTGAAGCACCATTATGCCTTGCTCATTTTAGGGCCACTACACAATGTAAAGAAAAAAAAAGTGAGTGCATAAAATGAAAGTTTAACACATTATCCTAATATAAACTAGTATAATTTAATCATGCTCAACAATATTAATGGAATTTTTTCAAGTGGTCCAAAAGTGTATATCAAATGTTGGAAGAACATCATGCCATAAGAGGTTGATCTAAAATGGTTGAGATGAAGAAAATTGAAGCAAAATAAATGAAATTAGTCATTGAGGCATTTTATCAAACATGTTGTGTGCACAAATGAATTAATCCATTGTGAAAGTAATCTCAACCATTAACAACTCAATAAATGAAAGCAAGCTTCAATATCAATCAATAAATAAGCAAAAATGCGATTAGAATGAAAGATTGCTTTATATGAACTCAATATATGGCATGTGAAAATCTACATTAAAGAGCATTAAACCCATAAAAGATGCAATTCAAAGAATCCAAACATGTAAATGGCACAATTAAACAACATTAAGAACACTTACTTGAGGAATTGATGAAGAAAAATGTTAAAAAACTAAAAGAAAATTTAAATGCCTCAAAAAAGGGAATGATGAACTCGACAGATGAGAGCAATCTTAGGCTAAAAAAATGAAGTGAAGAAAAGAGAGGGCTAGGTGGAGTAATGAAAGAAAAGACTTCATAGGGATGCTCATTTAGTGGAGGGAAAATTCCCTCTATCAAGGAGAGTGCTTCGGTGTGGGAACCAAAGGGTCCCTTGGTGGAGGGAATTCTCCCTCTACCGAGGAGATCCTTACTGGAATCCTTAAAGCAAAAGACAACAAAACCAAAAATTATAACCATGCTACCTTGATGGAGGGAATTCTCCTTCTACCGAGGAGATTTCTACTAGGAACAAAAATTAAGGTCCCTCGATGAAGGGAATTCTCCCTCCACCGAAGAGATAGTCTCGGGAGCTCTAAGGCCAAAACATAAAATCCAAAATTTTCACAATTTTAAGCTTAACACCTAGTATTTAACTTAAGCCCATTAATTATTTCTCACTTGTTGTATTCATACTCACCTCCAAATTACAAGTTTAATCCACTCAAAGTACCCAAACAATTTAGCATATCAAAACTCTAATTACGCTTGGTCATGAACATAAAGCCAAATTCAATTTGAGTCCTTAGGAGTCTTAAATAAAAGATGATCATACCTGGTCAATACATATCCTAAATATAACCAACTCACCCTTTAATTCATGAATCACAAAACATAAACAAAAAGTAAACTCACACTTTAACAAAGAAAACAAACAAAATGAACGCACAAACAATTCAAAGCAAAAGAAAAGCTAAAGAGTTTAGTTCTAAATTTATAAAGTCTTTAGCTAGACTTTGTAGAACTGCCTTACTTGTCATTGGAAACAAAGGTTGCCTCAGTAACCTCCAATTGAGCAACATGATAAGACTTTAGTCTATGGCCAATAACCTTATACTCAGGACCATCTTTTGGATTGTGATGGTGACCACTCCGAATGCATTGCTTGAAACCACTTGATAAGGCCCAAGCCATCTAGAATTTACCTTACCTGGAAATAAATGCAATCGTTTGTTATAAAGCAAAACCAACATCCTGAGAGCAAATTCTTTTGGATTTAACTTCTTGTCATGCCAATACTTCATTTTCTCCTTGTATAGGGCAGCATTATCATAAGACCATTGTTGAAACTTATCAAGTTCATTAAACTACAAACAACGCTTTTCACCTACACATCTTATATCAAAATTAAGCAATTTTATAGCCTAATATACCTTATGCCCTAGCTCAATCGGAAAAAAACATGCTTTCCTAAAAATCTACCTAAATGGAGACATGCCTATAGGGATTTTAAATGCTGTTTTATAGGCCCAAAGAGACTCATCTAACATTTGAGACCAATCTTTTTCTAGCATAATTGACTATTTTTCTAAGATTGATCTCAACTCGCTATTTGACACTTCCAGTTGCTCATTTACTTAGGGGTAATATGGATTTGTAATTTTATGCTTAACACCAAAGTTCCTAAGCAAGGATTTAAATTGATGGTTGACAAAATATTTGCCTCCATCATTAATAATAGCCCTCGATGCCCTGAACCTAGTAAAAACATTCCTTCTAAGGAATTCAAGTATGACTCAAGCATCACATGTCGTAATAGCTATTACTTCTATCCACTTACTCATATAATATATAGTAACTAGGATGTACTTGAACCCATAAAGTTAATAACCTAAACAACAAAAATTTTAACTTCTAAAACATTATTTATGGGCATCTCATCTCTTTTTGAAATATTTCCTATACATTGACACCTATCATATGACTCTACAAAATATTTGACATCAACAAAAAGGGAAGGCTAAAAAAAAACTTGATTGTAGAATTTTAACCGCTATACAATTCGGTCCATGATGACCTCCAACTTCTCCATTATGACATTGTTTCATTATGTTCACTTGCTCCTCCATCGAAATGCATCTCCTAAGTACTTGATTGAGATATATTTTAAATAAATATGCATCATCCCACAGGTAGTACCTTGCATTCACCTTCAATTTTTTATTTTATTGGCAAGTAAGGTTCTTTGAAAGGTAGCCTTCTGCGAGAAAATTGGCAATATCAGCGAACCAAAGGGTCAAATTTCTTAAGAATAAATTGCACAAATATATCATTAGGAAACAAATCAGAATTTCCCTTATTTCTATATGAGTATGATCCAATCAAGATAGATGATTGCCTATAAAATTTTTTGCACCTTTTTTATCCTTAATCTCTACATCAAATTCTTTAATTAGCAAAATCCATCCTTTAAGTCTCAATTTGGAGTCATTTTTAGCAAAAAGGTGCCTAAGAGCCGTATGATCTGACCACATTGTGACTTTACAACCAAGGAGATATGTCCTAAAATTTTTAGATGAAAACACTATTGCCAATAACTGCTCCGTGGTGGTGTAATTAACTTATACACCAGTGACTGTGACTTACGTAGCAGATGGTATGAAAAACTTTCTCCTTTTTTTGGCCTAAAATTGCTCCTACTGCGTAATCACTAGCATCACATAGAATTTCAAATGGTAATGTAGCACCCCCTATGCAAATACCCCATTATACATGTATCATGAATACTATTAATCATGCTTATGCTACATATTCATTTAATCATCATTTAGCCATTAAACATGCCACATGGTTTCATATGCCTATATGCGTGCTACAAGTCTATTCCTGTTTTCCATTTCATACCTATTAACATGTATACTAGACTATATGAATATTACATTATGTAAATCACATGCACACATATTCTGTCTTAGCTTTACTACTAGTGAGTTACAATATTTCGCATAGGTTTTAAACATAACATAAAATAACTGGCCTTAATACAAAACATATGATAATTGTATTACAAAATATCCTACATCAAGGTTATAAGTCGATGGTTGGCCCTTCCTGATGCAGAGAACGTCCCTCAACAAAAGTCTCGCTATTTGAACCAACACGGATAAAATAACCCGTGCTAAGCTATAAAGCTTAGTGGGAAATATCTACAGATGGATGACCACACACACAGGTCATCAAACATATATATACAATGTATACAATTAATAACATATGCAACATATCATGTCTTTAATACCAAATACTTTAAAGCATAACATATTCTTCCATGTTCCTAATCATTGTACCCAGAAGAGTAACAATTATGCTCATATTCATAATTCTTATAGACGGCAATTTCCTATATAAATATATTCAAATAAAACATAATTCATGTGGTAAAACAACATTATGATCCACAATATCAATCTTTAGTCAAATCACTTTAACTGTTTAATTTTTTTATCATTACTATGAATAACGTTTAGCCTGCCTTAGCTTTATCGGTGGATAACGGGAACTATGGATACACATCGGTATCAAAGAAGGATATCCAAAGATATCAAATCTATAGACCTAAACGGGGCCAAACTATACTGTGGACCGGTCAAGCATACCCAAACGGGGTAGCCTATCAACCTAAACGGGGCTGATCATAATCCAAACGGGATCATACATATACTATGGACCCAAGCGGGCCAAACTATGGCAGCTGCAATTTCCCTATAGGCGCCTATCTATCCATATCTAAAACTGTATCGCAGGTAGAACTATATTCGTGTTCAATTCACATATTAATACTGTATTCATAGTATAATGTTGTGCACATATACATAGTCTTATGTAACTATGAATTTTATGGTGCATAATCAGATATATGCACAGTTCACATGCCAAGTTATACATCTGGCTTATTCAAATCTGTATGACTATATAATTTGCATCATAACATATAGGCATGACATATAATCATCATATCATATACTCGATCATGTTTTCATTAAGCATTTCACATGCTCATAGTCATGCTAATTCATCCTCTATCTCATAGGGCAATTACATTCTATATACTCATATACATAATCATAAATGTACATACCTGTGGGTACATTCGCATATAGTTGATTTATTCTTATGAGCATGTTTCCAACACATATATATATACCTTTATCATTATTCAAGTCATGTGCTATACAACATATCAACATGTTTCCTTATGGGCATATACACATGCCAAAGTCATACTATTATAGTTCCTATTTTATAGCATAGGTACATGTCAATATTTGCACTTCCATGTCATAAGATTTACATGTGTATATATATCAATTTAGCATATGACCATCATGCACAAGACTAATCACATGTATAGGTTAGATATTTCATCACCAGTCTTTATTCATATACATAATTGAATGCATCTGTATTCATATAAATCCTTCATTGAAAGTCATACTACATGTCTTATTCAATTAACTTTACTATCACATAAGCAACTATCTGTCTCAATCAATTTAAAGATCATATAATCAAGTGTAGCAATGATTTGCACAATATTGCAATTTCTGTTATATTGAGCAGTCTAAAACAAGTCTGGATTCAACCCTAGATTACATGTACTTAGAGACAGATTTAAACTTAGGTTTCTTCATATGAAATATAGGTATGGAAGTCTAATTTTCAATGCAAAAAGAATCATTCAATTTTCTGTTCTATAGCTCAACTTATGAGCAAAACATTCCAGACAGGTCATTCAGTCATGAAGGGGAGTTCGACTAGAGAAGGGCTTCACGAATGAAGCAAATAAGGCAAATCTCACGACTCGTGAAGGAGTTCACGAGTGGAGAAGAAAGGCTATACATCACGACTAGTGAAGAATCTCACGAGTGGAGAAGAAAAACTGCACTTCACGACTCGTGAAGAGCTTCACGAGTCGGACTAATGTTCACGACTCGTGAAGTCATTCACGACTCGGCAAGAACAGTTTTCTTCTTCAACCTCACATCTATAAAATTTCATAAATTACGTAAATTGAGTTCTGTAAATCCCATCATCCTCACATGCAATATGAATAGCCTAAATTCCCATACCTTAACCGATAAACCCAAAGTCTTCAACCTCTATCAATTCCTTTTCCTTTGTTTCTTCTTCCTTCCTCTTCTCCTTCACAAATACCATAACCGTCATCATTTAAATTTCCAGCAATTACATTGTTCTAAGTTAACTTGAAAAGAAGAAGAACATGAAGATGATGGAGGGTTAAATTAAGAGTTTGATTACCTTAATTTACTGCATTTTACTCTTGCTTAAACAACAAACATCATCCTCAATGCATTTGAGATAAAACATTGGAAATCAAAAGGAAGAAGAAGAAGATCTATTTTTCTGGTTTTTCACTCTTCACTGCCGATTTCTCACTAACACTTGACACCTCCAAATTCCACTAACTGAAGCCTTTTATACCAACTTAACAATCCCCTCTTTAGTCCCTTGAAAAATTGCATGTCAAACAAATGGCACAAACCTTTATGCATGCTATAATATGACCCCTCCACTAACTCTTTTTCTTAATTCAACCTATCAATTAATTCAATCTTCCAAATTAACCTTGAATTAAATGCTTTTATTCACAATTGGCCACCAAAATGCCATAATTACAAATTAACACCTATTTACTTCAATTACATCCTCAATTACTATTAAACCATATTCTTATATTTTATTTTCATGCAATTAACATAATAGCATGCTAATTTATCCCCTTAACTTAATCATACAAATATGCAAAATTAAATTAGGGTCATGTTAGGGGCCTTACAGGTAAACTCTAATTCAATGATGCTATGATGAGTGTTCTGATTAACTTATGCTTCAACAAATTAAAAGCCTGCAAACACTTATCACTAAAGTTAAATGCAACATCTTTAAGCAATAAATTCGAAAGTGACTTAGCTACCTTAGAAAAATCCTTAATGAGCTAGCAATAAAAATCAACATGACCAAGAAAACTTCTAATGTCTTTAACACTCATAGGGGGAGGTAATTTACCAATCATATCTACTTTTACCCTATCTACTACAATTTAACTTTAAGATATTTTATGCCCTAGAACTACACCTTCCCTCACCATAAAATGATGTTTTTCCCAATTTAGGAAAAGGTTTGTTTCTTCATACCTTTGTAAAACCAATGAAAGGTTAGATAAACAAGTCTCAAAATCATGGTCATATAATGTAAAATCATCCATGAAAATCTCCATGAATTTTTTAATGAAATCATAAAAAATGGCCATTATACACCTTTGAAAAGTGGCAGGGGCATTACAAAGACCAAAAGGCATTCTTCTATATGCAAATGTACCATAAGGGCATGTAAATGTGGTCTTTTCTTGATCTTCCAAGGCTATAGGTATTTACATATACCTTAAATAACCATCTAAAAAGCAGTAAAAACTATTATCCACCAACCTCTATAACATTTAATAAATAAAGGGTAAAGGAAAATGATCCTTCCTAGTGGCATTGTTTAACTTTTATAGTCATACACACTCTCTATCTCGTCACTGTGCTTGTAGGGATGAGTTCATTTTGTACACTGGTTACTATAGTCATACCCCCTTTCTTAGGTATATATTTGATAAGACTAACCTAACGACTATCAAAAATAGGATAGATAATACCTACATCAAGCAACTTAAGTACCTCCTTTTTCATCACTTCTTGTATTGCTTGGTTGAGTCTCCTTTGGGGTTATACCACTGGCTTGAAATCACTTTCCATGGGGATTGTATATGTATAATAACTAGGGCTGATTCCCTTGAGATCGAATGTCTCCTAAGTAATGGCTCCTTTATGTTTCTTCAACATCTCAATAAGCATTTCCTCATCCAAACTTGTCAAAAGAGAAAATATACTAACTAGTTTTGCATTTTCCTCTAAATCACATATTATAAATGTTATGGAAGGGTTTTATTTTATAATTTATTTCTCCTTTAGGAGAGTATGAATACTCTTCTTTAGTGCCTTCCTCATCATGATCTTTTTCTAACATTTTTATAAGTTCTTCCTCTTTCTCTCCTATTTGCTCTTTACTCTTAGAATGCATTAGACAACCTTAAAGCTTATCCTCCAATAAAATTTTTGCATGCTTCTCATCGACACACTCTTAAACACCATCAATAAAAAAATGGATTCTTTAAAATCATAGGAATGGTGTTGTATCACCCTATTGACATTGAATACAATCTCCTCCTTATTAAATCTCAAGGTCACTATTTTTCCATGTACATTTATAAAGGTATTCACCATGTTTAAAAATGGCATTCCTATAACCAATGGTACCTTTTTATCCTTTTCTATGTCCATCACCACAAAGTTTACTGGAAATATGAAATTTCCCACTTTGACTAACAAGTCCTCTACTATGCCATTTGGCCTCATTACATACCTATCCATCAATTATAGCGGCATTTGGATTTCCTTGATATCCCCTAAATTCAAATTTCTACAAATAAAATAATGCATCAAATTTATACTAGCACCAAAATCACATAGAGCATTCCCAACAAAATTTCTACTAATTTACATGGCAATGTCAAACTACCTGGATCTTTTAATTTTTTCAGGAATTTTGTTCATTAATATATCACTACAATTTTTAGAAAATTACACTATACCTATACCCTCTATCTTATTCTTATTAGAATATAGCACTTTCAGGAATTTAGCATATTTAGGCATGGGTAATAAAGCTTCAACAAATGGTAATTTTATGTGCAACTTTTAAAACATATCCAAAAATCGAGCTAACTATTTATTAAGTTTTTCCTAGCTAAAGATTGTTAGAGAGTATGCCCTAGAGCCCATGTAATAGGGATGTTTTTCATATGTATGAATTTATATTCTTAATAAAAGGCATCATTCATTTATTAATACTATGTTTAAATACATGATTTTGTAAATCTTAAATTAATAAATGAAGTCCTACATATTATAAATACAGTATAAAGGCAATCATGAAAGTGTTCATGATATGAGATGTCTATTGCATGCAAATGTGTTAATATCTAAATATCCCTAGTCATAGAATTAACAAGATAAGGATATTATTAATTCGAACAGACTAGCACATGTTATGCTTCTTGAATGGTTCAAGCAGTGGTTCTCATAATTGTGATTATGGAAGATAATCAAAGCTAACATGTGGATGCTTGTTAGAAGAACAAGTTCATTAGAGACCTGCATAGAGAATTCTCAAATGAATATTAAATCTATGTCAGTGAGGAATCTCTTCATAGCGGTTGTGCAAGTATCCTTAGACTTGAGATCACCAAAGTTATCTTAAGTAGCAAGTGGTATACTTTAACTCCATAACTGATTACTTCCAACTGGGAGTGAACATAGTTAGGAGATTGGGTATATCATGACCTACTTGAAGATAGTTGAGTGATTGACAAAGGATTCACCATCCCAGATTTAACAAGGGAAGTTATCTCGCATGATTCTATAATTGCCTTGTTCAGAGAATCTCTGGCTAGAATAATATGCCAAGATGGATGGAGATCCATGGAGGGCATTTTAGGAACAATGGTTAAATTAATAGAACATACATAATTAGATTTATATGAGTTGATAGAAATTCATACTCAGAATCTAATTGAGATAAGAGTGGTGAAAGGAGTAATTGCACGGTAACTGTTTCTATGGAAGGGTACAGTCAAACCACATGACTTTCCTGATATTTGGGTAGTCATGATGCCTAGCTAGAGGCCAATCATGACTTGTATAATGATGTATCAAAATATCAATAGAGATTGATAAAATGATATAAAGGAGTTTAAATCATGTGAGTTTTTGAATAGAACTCACAATTACATATTATACTGCCAACATGGACAGGAACCCAATAGGTCACACACATATAGAGAAAAGGGTAAAATGGTAAAATGACAAGAATAATAATATTTGATATTATTATAAAGGTAGAGAGGAGAATATGATAATAATTAATTAAAGAGTTTAATTAATTATGATCAAATAAAATTGTCCGCGGAACTTTTGAGAAATGTTCTATAAATTGAACCTAAATGAAATAATGTATTTCATGATTAATTATTATTGTCTTATAAGTGTTATAAGACTACTATAAGTGTTATAGGACTGATATAATAATTAATAGGACCATTGGAGAAATTATAAAGGGCCAAAGGAATGAAGAAGTTAGAGGAAGCCCTCCAGAAGAGGGCTACATGCCAACTCCATACAGAAGGGCTTGAAGGGCTTTTTCTTGGACCAAATTAATTTATATATGTTACATAAGTGTTATGAAACTCACTTATTTAATTTGGTTGGTTTTGGAATCCATTTGGGTATTTAAATCCAATTAGATGCACAAAGGGCCTAATTTGTGGATTTTGTGCATGGTCTTTTATGAAAAGATTTAATTTGGATTTAATTAAGCCCAAATGATTATGATTAATTCCAGAGGCCCAATTAATAATTCTCCAGCAACTTTAAAGAGCCCAATCTCATTAAGGAGTTGAAATTTTAACCTAACTATAAAAGGCCAACTAATGAGAAGTAGGGTTAACTGATTAAAACAAAAGGAAAGTCTTTTTCTTTATTCTCTCTCCCTTTTTGCGCCAACTCCAAGCTAGCTTCTTGGAATTTCGGCCAGCCCTAGTTGAACACCAATTTTGTTGGTTCAATTTACCCCTCTCTAGTGTGGATTAAACATTGGAGGTGTTCGATTTTGGACACTGTGGTTTGCGACAACCCGGTGCGAAGTAAAATCAACTGTTCAACAAAAATCAAAGGTGATTTTTCTTATTCTCATATAGTTATATTGTGTATTCATGGCAAGATCAGATCTAATGGTTAAAAATTTTAAAATTTCGCTCATGTATGTGATGCATGTAACCGTTAAATTCCAACATGGTATCAGAGCCACGGTTTTGCCATGGATATACAATTCTATATTTTTCTGCGGAATAAGTTTTGTTTTGTTTTGAGTTATTTATTTCATGAACTTTAAAATATTAGATTTGATTGTTCATGAATGAGAAATATTGATTTCTGGTTGTATGTGTGATCAAATAAATTTGGTGGAAACAAAAACGAATTTTTTGAATGATTAAGATTAGGGTTTGGCATGAAACTCATTAGGGTTTGGCGTGAAACCCTAGGTAATGTAGGGGCTGTTCTAATTTAATTTCTTATGGATCCATTTAAAAATCATTTAGATGATATTTTATGTGTTTAATATGTGATATTAAGCCGTAGGATGGAACAGAATTAAAATTGAACAAGTTTTGCATGAAAACTAGTTTTGTCGAAAAGTTCGATAAATTGGTGTTCTTCGTGTGTTCTTGATGTGTTCTTGGTTAGAACGACTTTTGATCTTCTAAATCTGATATATATTATATATTAAAGTATTTTTAATTAATTGGATTAATTAAAATGGGCCTTAAATTAATTTGATTAATTTTAATTTATTAAAACCACTTAATGGGCTTAATTATGTTTACGGACTTGGTTTAAATTAGTGAATGACTTGGTGGGCCCAAGGAGCTGATTTAAATTAAACATTATAAATATTAATTAAGTTTATTAATGGGTTTTAAGGGCTGGAGTGGGCTTGGCTCATTCCAAAAGGCCAAAATGGTCCAAAAGACACAAAACTAGTTTGTGTGTGAACATAGTTAGGGTTTTTCTTCTGTGGGTTTCGGCCTACATTTGTTTTAAGCCCAAAATTGATTCTTTTAATTATTAAATATAATTAATTAATTAAATAATCAATTTATAATTAATTAATAATCAATTGGATTGATTATTAAGACAAGAACACATGCATGCAAAAAGGTTTCCTAAAATGAAAGTTTCCAGAATGGAAAAAGTTTTCTAATTTGATCACATCATTAAAATAACTCAAAATATAGTTTCAAAGGTTGAAACAAAGTTAGTAATCCATTTCTTTATGCATTAGAAAGGCATATAAGGGTGTATGATTGGCATGATGGATAGTTATGGACAAAGCCCAATGTGATTGAGCATTATGCATGTTTTGGCCCAATGAGGACTTTCATGTCCCGACTACTTGTTTTTTGTTTGTATTTCATTTCAAATTGTAATATGTAATTAGATTACTTAGATTAGAATTAGAAATAGAGATGGAGACCAATATTAAGGAGCAAGATGGGCCGGATGGAGATCCAACAAGCTTGAAGATAATGTAATTATTTTTCTTGTTTGAATCATGCATACTACCTAGGTGTGACCTTTTGATTTCCCTCTTGGCTCGGGGAAATCAACCATGTATGATGAGACTTAATTAACTAAAACCCTCAAACAAATACTAAGGTATATAAGCCTTCCATTAATTTGAGGAGAACCAGAGTTCTTTATAGTGTGGGTTGTTGACCACAGTCAAGCTCACATTATATCGAATATGTTCAAATCTAATTAAATGGGTCATCTTAGCTAGCCCATTAGTTTGTTGACCACAGTCAAGGCTAATGGTTCTAGAGGTAAGATTAGGAAATGCATATATGATATACATGCATCAAGAGTTGATAACCTAATGATCCAATAGTTGTGTAGAGACACAATTGGTATAGAGATACCTACCTTTTAAGGGTATGAAATTTGACTTGTTGACCACAGTCAAGGTCAAATTACATATCAAGGATTGGATATTGGCCCACAAAGAAAATCATCGGGTTTTCTCGGATTATATAGTGAGGGCTATTAATTCGCAATAAAATAGTGGGAGTAAATGGATTAATTAAAGACCTTATTAATGCATACATATATATGAACATACTCTCATATCTTTTCTTTTTCACATCTAGGTCATCATCATGAGCACATCAAACATTAACATACGATCAATCTTGGATAACAAGCTGGTTGGCAACAACTATTCTGACTGGATCAGGCAAGTGAGAATTATTCTCAGGGCTGAAAAGATCCATTATATCTTGGATAAAGATCCACCACCACTTCCATCAGATGATGCCATTGATGAGATCAAAGGCATTTATCGAAAATACATGGAGGATAGTGAAACAACAGCATGTCTGATGTTGGGTGCTATGTCCTCAGAGCTTCAGAAGCAACATGAAATGATGGATGCTAGAACCATCATTTTGCATCTAGAGGAGCTTTATTCTTCTCAGGCTAGAACTAAGCAATATGAGATTGCTCGAGCTCTATTTAGCTGCAAAATGGTGGAAGGCACTTCAGCTGCTACTCATGCATTGAAGATGTATGGGTATATTGAGCATTTGAGTAGACTTGGCTATGTTATGGATAATGATCTATACATAGATTTAATCTTGTACTCGTTGGCTCCAAGTTATGCACCTTTCGTGCTTAACTTCAACATGAACAAGATCCAAGTATCCATTCCTGAGTTAATCAATATGCTCAAGACAGCTGATGGATCATTTAAGAAGGATCCAAAAAGTGTCATGGTTGTCACTTCTGCTAAAGGCAAGAAGCAGAAGAAGAAGAAGATAACCAAGGCGCAACCAAAGAATGGTGGGATCTCCAAGAAGAAGGTTGCCAAGAAAGAGAATCCCAAAGGAACTTGCTTCAATTATGGAAAAGATGGTCATTAGAAGCATAACTGCAAGGCCTATCTAGATTCTCTTAAGGAGAAGAAGCAATCTGTTGCATCTACTTCAGGTATTCATATGATTGAAATTAATACTTATTCTATTGCTTCTAAATAATCTTGGGTATTAGATACCGGATGTGGATCTCATTTATGTAATGATCTACAAGGGCTTAAAAGCTTTAGAAAAGTTGGAAAGGCAGAGATATGTTTGCAGTCAGCTACTGGACAGAACATCTCTACAACAGTTGTGGGGACTTACTATTTGCCTCTTCCTAGTGGATTAGTACTGAAAATTAAATAATTGTTATTATGTTCCAGCCTTATCCAAAAGTATTATTTCTTTCATTCGTTTGATGAACGATTATGATATTTCTTTGAAGGACAAATGTTGTTACATTTTTAAGAACAATATGTTTTGTGCAAAAGCTATCATTGAGAATGGTATATTTGTTCTTGATTTAATTAAAGAAGTACATAATGTGAATACCAAGAGAATGAAACATGATAATCTGAATACCTCATACTTATGGCATTGTCGTTTAGGCCATATAAATGAAAAACGCATGGCCAAGTTACACAAGTCAGGTGATTTGGGATCATTTAATTATGAATCATTTGATACATGTGAATCTTATTTATTGGGAAAAATGACAAAAGCTCTAAAGGAGAACGAGCTAAAATGGTTTTGGACTTAATACATTCAGATGTATGTGGTCCAATGACTACACACGCCAGAGGAGGTTACTCCTACTTCATTACTTTCATAGATGATTATTCCAGGTTTGGATACATCTATCTAATGAAATATAAGTCTGAAGCATTTGAAAAGTTCAAAGAGTTAAGAAATGAAGTAGAGAAACAACTTGGCAAAAGTATTAAAACACTTAGATCAGATCGAGGTGGAGAATACTTAAGTCAAGAGTTTCAGGATTATCTTAGAGATAATGTGATTTTATCTCAATGGACTCCTCCATATACACCACAACACAATGGTGTATCTGAAAGGAGAAATCGAACACTATTAGATATGGTTCGATCAATGATGAGCCGAGCGGACTTGCCTAAGTCTTTTTGGGGATATGCACTAGAAACTGCTGTTTATGTGTTAAACAGAGTTCCTAGTAAATCGGTTGATGTTACTCCATATGAGATGTGGAATAACAAGAAACCCACGCTTTCTCATATGAAAGTATGGGGTTGTCCTGCTTATGTGAAGAGGACAATGTCAGACAAACTGGATGTTAAGTCTAACATAGGTTTATTTGTGGGATATCCAAAAGAAACGTTTGGATATTATTTCTATCATCCCTTAGAACAAAAAGTGTTTGTTTCAAGGCATGCTGTCTTCTTGGAAAAAGAGTTTCTCCTACGAGAAGACAGTGGGAGTAAAATTGAACTTGGTGAAGTTCAGGACCTACAAATAGAAGTAGATCAACCGATTGAACCCGAAACTGAATTTCATAAAGATGAGATTGCAGTTGAACCTGATTATACATAAAATCCTAGAAGGTCTACTAGGATGCGCTCTATCCCTGTGAGATATGGATTTCACATAGACTCGGACAGAGGCATAACTGTAGTAGAGGACAATGAGCCTACAAGCTATCAAGAAGTTTTGAACAGTTCAGAAAGTGATTTATGGCTTAAGGCTATGCAGTCTGAAATGGACTCCATGTATGAGAACAAAGTATGGACTTTAACTCAACCACCTGAAGGGATAAAACCCATAGGGTGCAAATAGGTCTTCAAAAAGAAGACTGACATGGAAGGTAATATAGTTACCTATAAAGCTCGCTTAGTAGCAAAAGGTTATCGTCAAAAAGAAGGTATTGACTATGACGAAAATTTTTCTCCTGTAGCGATGCTTAAGTCTATAAGAATACTTTTAGCCATTGCAGCTCATTATGATTATGAGATTTGGCAAATGGATGTGAAGACAGCTTTCCTTAATGGAAATCTTACCGAGGATGTGTATATGACACAACCAGAAGGATTCACATCAGGAAATGGCGAAAAGGTATGCAAGCTTAAAAGATCCATTTATGGATTGAAGCAAGCCTCTAGGAGCTGGAACATATGATTCAATGAGACAATCAAAGAGTTTGGTTTCTCACAGACTGAAGATGAACCTTGTGTGTATAAAAGGGTCAGTGGGAGAGCAATTGTCTTCGTAGTTCTATATGTAGATGACATATTGATCATGGGAAATGACATTTCTCTTCTCCAATCTGTTAAAATATGGTTATCCAAGCATTTCTCCATGAAAGACCTTGGAGAAGCATCCTATATTCTGGGAATAAGGATCTATAGAGATAGATCCAATAGGTTGCTAGGTCTTTCTCAGAGTACATATATAGATAAAGTATTGAAGAGGTTCAATATGGATCTCTCTAAGAAAGGGTTTATACCCATGGTGCATGGGAAACACCTTTCTAAGTTTATGTGTCCACAAACACTAGAGGATAGAGAGAGCATGAATAGAATACCATATGCATCTGCAATTGGTTCTATCATGTATGCTATGTTATGTACACGTCCAGATGTAGCATTTGCTTTGAGTGTTACAAGCAGATTCCAATCTAATTTTCAAGAGGAACACTGGGCAGCTGTCAAGAATATTCTTAAGTACTTGAGAAAGACTAAGGATATATTCTTGGTATATGGAGAGGGCAGTTTGGAAGTAAATGGGTATACAGATGCCAGCTTCCAATCTGACAAAGATGATTGTAAATCACAATCTGGTTATGTGTTCATAATGGGAGGAGGAGCAGTTAGTTGGAAAAGTTCCAAACAAGAAACAACTGCTGATTCCACGATGGAAGCTGAGTACATTGCTGCTTCAGAAGCAGCCAAAGAAGCAGTCTGGATCAAAAAGTTCATAACCGAACTAGGAGTGGTGCCTAGCATTATTGATCCGATTCCTTTATATTGTGACAACAATGGAGCCATTGCGCAAGCAAAGGAACCACGGCCTCATCAACGATCCAAACATGTTCTCAGATGCTACCATCTCATAAGGGAAATAGTAGCTAGAAATGATGCGAAAATAGAAAGGGTTCCCACAGATGACAATGTGGCGGATCCCCTCACTAAAGCACTTTCCCAGATAATGCATGATCACCATATAAATAGCATGGGTCTGAGACATATGAGTGATTGGCTCTAGTACAAGTGGGAGATTGTTAGAGAGTATGCCCTAGAGCCCATGTAATAAGGATGTTTTTCATATGTATGAAATTTATATTCTTAATAAAAGGCATCATTCATTTATTAATGCTATGTTTGAATACATGAGTTTGTAAATCTTAAATTAATAAATGAAGTCCTAGATATTATAAACACAGTGCAAAGGCAATCATGAAGGTGTTCATGATGTGAGATGTCTATCGCATGCAAATGTGTTAATATCTAAATATCCCCAGTCATAGAATTAACAAGATAGGATATTGTTAATTCGGATAGACTAGCACATGTTATGCTTCTTGAATGGTTCAAGCAGTGGTTCTCATGACTGTGATTATGGATGATAATCAAAGCTAACATGTGGATGCTTGTTAGAGGAACAAGTTCATTAGAGACCTACAAAGAGAATCCTCATATGGATATTAAATCTATGTCAGTGAGGAATCTCTTCATAGCGGTTGTGCAAGTATCCTTAGACTTGAGATCACCAAAGTTATCATAAGTAGCAAGTGGTATACTTTGACTCCATAACTGATTACTTCCAACTGGGAGTGAACATAGTTAGGAGATTGGGTATATCATGACCTACTTGAAGATAGTTGAGTGATTGACAAAGGATTCACCATCCTAGATTTAACAAGGGAAGTTATCTCGCATGATTCTATAATTGCCTTGTTTAGAGAATCTCTGGCCAGAGTAATATGCTAAGATGGATGGAGATCCATGGAGGGCATTTTAGGAACAATGGTTAAAGTAATAGAACATACATAATTAGATTTATATGAGTTGACAGAAATCCATACTCAGAATCTAATTGAGATAAGAGTGGTGAAATGAGTAATTGCACGGTAACTGTTTCTATGGAAGGGTACAGTCAAACCACATGACTTTCCTGACATTTGGGTAGTCATGATGCCTAGCTAGAGGCCAATCATGACTTCTATAATGATGTATCAAAATATCAATAGAGATTGATAAAATGATTTAAAGGAGTTTAAATCATGTGAGTTTTTGAATAGAACTCATAATTACATATTATACTGCCAACATGGACAGGAACCCAATAGGTCACACACATATAGAGAAAAGGGTAAAATGGTAAAATGACAAGGATAATAATATTTGATATTATTATAAAGGTTGAGAGGAGAATATGATAATAATTAATTAAAGAGTTTAATTAATTATGATCAAATAAAATTGTCCGCGGAACTTTTAAGAAATGTTCTGTAAATTGGACCTAAATGAAATAATGTATTTCATGATTAATTATTATTGTCTTATAAGTGTTATAAGACTACTATAAGTGTTATAGGACTGATATAATAATTAATAGAACCATTGGAGAAATTATAAAGGGCCAAAGGAATGAAGAAGTTGGAGGAAGCCCTCTAGAAGAGGGCTACACGCCAACTCCATACAGAAGGGCTTGGAGGGCTTTTTCTTGGACCAAATTAATTTATATATGTTACATAAGTGTTATGGAACTCACATATTTAATTTGGTTGCATTTGGAATCCATTTGGGTATTTAAATCTAATTAGATGCACAAAGGGCCTAGTTTGTGGATTTTGTGCATGGTCTTTTATGAAAAGATTTAATTTGGATTTAATTAAGCCCAAATGATTATAATTAATTCCATAGGCCCAATTAATAATTCTCCAGCAATTTTAAAGAGCCCAATCTCATTAAGGAGTTGGAATTTTAACCTAACTATAAAAGGCCAACTAATGAGAATTAGGGTTAAGTGATTAAAACAAAAGGAAAGTCTTTTTCTTTATTCTCTCTCCCTTTTTGCGCCAACTCCAAGCTAGCTTCTTGGAATTTTGGCCAGCCCTAGTTGAACACCAATTTGTTGGTTCAATTTACCCCTCTCTAGTGTGGATTACTCATTGGAGGTGTTCGATTTTGGACACTGTGGTTTGCGACAACCCGGTGCCAAGTAAAATCAACTATTCAACAAAAATCAAAGGTGATTTTTCTTATTCTCATATAGTTATATTGTGTATTCATGGCATGATCAGATCTAATGGTTAAAAATTTTAAAATTCCGCTCATGTATGTGATGCATGTAACCGTTAAATTCCAACAATTAATGGGTTTTAAGGGCTGGAGTGGGCTTTCCTCATTCTAAAAGGCCCAAATGGTCCAATAGATACAAAACTAGTTTGTGTGTGAATACAATTAGGGTTTCATTTGGTGGGTTTAGGCCTACCCTTAATCCTAAGCCCAAAATTGATTCTTTTAATTATTTAATATGATTAATTAATTAAATAATCAATTAATAATTAATTAATAATCAATTAGATTGATTATTAAGGCAAGAACACATGCATGCAAAAAGGTTTCCTAAAATGAAAGTTTCCAAAATGGAAAAAGTTTCATAATTTGATCACATCATTATTAAATAACTCAAAAGTTTGTTTCAAAAGTTGAAAAAAAGTTAGTAATCCATTTCTTTATGCATTAGAAATGCATATAAGGGTGTATGATTGGCATGATGGATAGTTATGGACAAGGCCCAATGTGATTGAACATTATGTATATTTTGGCCTAATGAGAACTTTCATGTCTCAGCCACTTGTTTTTGGTTTGTATTTCTTTTCAAGTTGTAATATGTAATTAGATTACTTAGATTAGAATTAGAAATAGAGATGGAGACCACTATCAAGGAGCAAGATGGGCTGGATGGAGATCCAACAAGCTTGAAGATAATGTAATTATTTTTCTTGTTTAAATCATGCATACTACCTAGGTGTGACCTTTTGATTTCCCTCTTGGCTCGGAGAAATCAATGTAGTGAAGTCCATAATATACCATATTTGTATGCTTATATTTATGTGATAGATATAGGATGCATACCAATGTATGCCAACCATGTATGATGAGACTTAATTAACTAAAACCCTCAAAAAAATACTAAGGTATATAAGCCTTCCATTAATTTGAGGAGAACCAGAGTTCTTTATAGTGTGGGTTATTGACCACAGTTAAGCTCACATTATATTGAATATGTTCAAATCTAATTAAATGGGTCATCTTAGCTAGCCCATTAGCTTGTTGACCACAGTCAAGGCTAATATTTCTAAAGGCAAGATTAGCGAATGCATATACGATATGCATGCATCAAGAGTTGATAACCTAATGATCCAATAGTTGTGTAGAGACGCAATTGGTATATAGATACCTACCTTTCAAGGGTATGGAGTTTGGCTTGTTGACCACAGTTAAGGTCAAATTATATATCAAGGATTAGATATTGGCCCACTAAGAAAACCATCGTGTTTTCTTGGATTATATAGTGAGGGCTATTAATTCGCAATAAAATAGTGGGAGTAAATGGATTAATTAAAGACCTTATTAATGCATACATACATATGAACATACTCTCATATCTTTTCATTTTTAAATCTAGGCTATCATTATGAGTACATCAAACATTAATATGCAATCAATCTTGGATAACAAACTGGCTGACAGCAACTATTCTGACTAGATCATGCAAGTGAGAATTGTTCTCAAAGCTGAAAAGATCTATTATGTCTAGGATAAAGATCCACCACCACTTCCATCAGATGATGCCATTGATGAGATCAAAGGCATTTATCGAAAATACATGGAGGATAGTGAAGCGGCAGCATGTCTGGTGCTGGGTGCTATGTCCTCGGAGCTTCAGAAGCAACATGGGATGATGGATGCTAGAATCATCATTTTGCATATAGAGGAGCTTTATTCTTCTCAGGCTAGAACTGAGCAATATGAGATTGCTCGAGCTCTAGTTAGCTTCTGAATGGTGGAAGGCACTTTAGCTGCTACTCATGCATTGAAGATGTATGGGTATATTAAACATTTAAGTATACTTGGCTATGTTATGGATAATGATCTATACATAGATTTAATCTTGTACTCGTTGGCTCCAAGTTATGCACCTTTTGTGCTTAACTTTAACGTGAACAAGATCCAAGTATCCATTCCTGAGTTAATCAATATGCTCAAGATAGCTGATGAATCATTTAAGAAGGATCCAAAAAGTGTCATGGTTGTCACTTCTGCTAAAGGCAAGAAGCAAAAGAAGAAGAAGATAACCAAGGCGCAGCCAAAGAATGGTGGGATCTCCAAGATGAAGGTTGCCAAGAAAGAGAATCCCAAAGGAACTTGCTTCCATTGTGGAAAGGATGGTAATTGGAAGCGTAACTGTAAGGCCTATCTAGATTCTCTCAAGGAGAAGAAGCAAGCTGATGCTTCTACTTCAGGTATTCATTTGAGTGAAATTAATACTTATTCTATTGCTTTAAAACAATCTTGGATATTAGACACCGGATGTGGATCTCACTTATGTAATGATTTATAGGGGCTTAGAAGCTTTAGAAGAGTTGGAAAGGCAGAGATATGTTTTTAGTCAGCTACTGGACAGAACATCTCTACAATAGTTGTGGGGACTTACTATTTGCCTTTTCCTAGTGGATTAGCACTGGAATTAAATAATTGTTATTATGTTCCAGCTTTATCCAAAAGTATTATTTCTTTTAGTTGTTTGATGAACGATTATAATATTTCTTTACTGGACAAATGTTGTTACATTTTTAAGAACAATATGTTTTATGCAAAAGCTATCATTGAGAATGGTATATTTGTTCTTGATTTAATTAAAGAAGTGCATAATGTGGATACCAAGAGAATAAAACATGATAATCTAAATACCTCATACTTATGGCATTGTCATTTAGGCCATATAAATGAGAAACGCATGACCAAATTGCACAAGTCAGGTGATTTGGGATCATTTGATTATGAATCATTTGATACATGTGAATCTTGTTTATTGGGAAAAATGACAAAAGCTCCCGTTATTGGTAAAGGAGAACGAGCTAAAATAGTTTTGAACTTAATACATTCAGATGTATGTGGTCCAATGACTACACATGCCAGAGGAGGTTACTCCTACTTTATTACTTTCATAGATGATTATTCCAAGTTTGGATACATCTATCTAATAAAATATAAATCAGAAGCATTTGAAAAGTTCAAAGAATTTAGAAATGAAGTAGAGAAACAACTTGGCAAGAGTATTAAAACACTTAGATCAGATCGAGGTGGAGAATACTTAAGCCAAGAGTTTCAGGATTATCTAAGAGATAATGGATTTTTATCTCAATGGACTCCACCAATACATGAGTTTGTAAATCTTAAATTAATAAATGAAGTCCTAGATATTATAAACACAGTGCAAAGGCAATCATGAAAGTGTTCATGATATGAGATGTCTATTGCATGCAAATGTGTTAATATCTAAATATCCCTAGTCATAGAATTAACAAGATAAGGATATTATTAATTCGGACATACTAGCACATGTTATGCTTCTTGAATGGTTCAAGCAGTGGTTCTCATAACTGTGATTGTGGAAGATAATCAAAGCTAACATGTGGATGCTTGTTAGAAGAACAAGTTCATTAGAGACCTGCATAGAGAATTCTCACATGGATATTAAATTTATGTCAGTCAGGAATCTCTTCATAGCGGTTGTGCAAGTATCCTTAGACTTGAGATTACCAAAGTTATTTTAAGTAGTAAGTGGTATACTTTGACTCCATAACTGATTACTTCCAATTGGGACTGAACATAGTAAGGAGATTGGGTATATCATGACCTACTTGAAGAATAGTTGAGTGATTGACAAAGGATTCACCATCCCAGATTTAATAAGGGAAGTTATCTCGCATGATTTTATAATTGCCTTGTTCAGAGAATCTCTGGCAAGAGTAATATGCCAAGATGGATAGAGATCCATGAAGGGCATTTTGGGAATAATGGTTAAATTAATAGAACATACATAATTAGATTTATATGAGTTGACATAAATCCATACTCAGAATCTAATTGAGATAAGAGTGGTGAAAGGAGTAATTGCACGGTAACTGTTTCTATGGAAGGGTATAGTCAAACCACTTGACTTTCCTGATATTTGGGTAGTCATAATGCCTAGCTAGAGGCCAATCATGACTTGTATAATGATGTATCAAGAATATCAATAGGGATTGATAAAATGATTTAAAGGAGTTTAAATCATGTGAGTTTTGAATAGAATTCACAATTACATATTATACTGCCAACATGGATAGAAACCCAATAGGTCACACACATATAGAGAGAAGGATAAAATGGTAAAATGACAAGGATAATAATATTTGATGTTATTATGAGGGTAGAGAAGTGAATAAGATAATAATTAATTAAATAGTTTAATTAATTATGATCAAGTAAAATTGTTCGCGAAACTTTTGAGAAATGTTATGTAAAATTGGACCAAATTGAAATAATATATTTCATGATTAATTATTATTAGAATATAAATGTTATAGGACTAATATAATAATTATTAGGTCCATTGGAGGAATTATAAAGGGGCCAGAGGAATGAAGTTGGTGCAGAAGCCCTTTTGTAGAGGGCCACACGCCAACTCCCAGACAGAAGGCCTTAATGGCCTATTTCTTAGACCAAGTTAAATTATATATGTTACATAAGTGTTGTGGAACCTACATATTTAATTTGGTTAGATTTGGAATCCATTTGGATAATTAAATCCAATTAGTTGCACAAAGGGCCTAGTTTGTGGATTTTGTGCATATTCTTTTATGAAAAGGTTTAAATTGGATTTAATTAAGTCCAAATAATTATAAAGAATTCCATAAGCCCAATTAATAATTCTCCAGCAATTTTAAAGAGCCCAATCTCATTGTGAAGTTGGATTTTTAACCTGACTATAAAAAGCCAACTAATATGGAATTAGGGTTAAGTGGTATAACACTTAAGAAAGACTTCTTCTATTATTCTCTCTATCCTAGCCACCCAAACCCTTGCTAGCTCTAGGTTTTTTCGGCCAGTACTTGTCCTCTACCAATTTGTTGGTTCATTCTATCAATCTCCAGTGTGGATTACTCATTAGAGGTGTTCAATTTTGGACACTATGGTTTGCGACAACCAGGTGCGAAGTAAAATCAACTGTTAAATAAAAATCAAAGGTGATTTTTCTTATTCTCATTAATATGAATATTGTACATTCATGGCAAGATCAGTAACATTGGTTAAAAATTTTAAATTCCGCTTATGTATGAGATGCATGTAACCGATAAATTCCAACAAAGATGGATATGGATAAGGCAATTTAGACTCATCAACATTAGAAATAATCTTTTCCTTACACTTACCTTTTTTCACAATAGTAGGCAACTCATTATTAAATTTAGGTTTAGACATACTTTGCTTCATTGTTGGTTCCATTGGTTGTGAAACATTCTTACCTTTTTCAGCCTCTTTTACCTATTTTCTGCTTCTCAAAGTGATTGCTTTATCTTTCTCCTTTGGGTTGCAATCCATATTAGATGGGAATGTACCATGAGTTCTATTGGAGAGAGAATTTGCAAGTTGCCCGAATTGAGTTTATAAGTTTCTAATGGAGGCATCTTAATTTCTCATCCAAACATCCTAAGATTTCCATCTAGCATATTGACTGGCTATAATTATGGATTTTGTGGTTATAAAGCTAGCAAAAATCTCTTTTAAGTTAGGTTTTCTAATTGAGTATGTTAAGGCTTTAGTTGCAATCCTGGTGGTTGATAGGGTCGAGCTTGGTAGATGGATAGATAATGTGTTGGGGCTTGTGCTTGATTTAGCTATTGAGTATAAAGGGCTATATTTTATGAAAGGGGGCCTTAGGTTGAGGGTTTGATGTAGAAGCATAATTTCTTTCTCTCCATGAAAAGTTAGGGTGATTTATCTACCCAAGGTTACAAGTAATGCTATAAAGATTTATAGCATTAACATCCTCCACTACTGCACCTATACCTGCTCCAATCTTAGTTTCAGGTGTCCCTTGCATTGCCCTACAGGTATCACTCCCTTTAGATAAGGCAGACACATTATATACCTTTAAAACACTCAACTCCTTCTTTAACAACTCCAACTAAGCCCTTCATATTACAACTTCATCTACACTATGTACTTTTTTCTTCTTTTATGTAGTCCTTATGTTCATCCATTGAGCTTCATTGTGGTCATCTCATGAAGGAGTAGTGAAGAATTTCTAAATTTGATTTCTTTTTTTTTTTGCATTTAGGAATACAGGTATTTATACAGATTTTAAGTTACAAATTCAAATAAAAAATGTCAAATAATTCTGCTAACCAACTCTTCTAACTAAGTTAAGAAATAGGAAAAATATTCTCCTACAAATATACTCCTAAAATTGTGTTACTAACAGCTATCAACAACTATAATGGTCAATGCAGAATTTATTGTTATATAGAAAAAAATTTTCTAGATTTTCAACACTCCCCCTCAAGATGGTGAATAGATATTTTCCATTCCCATCTTGCATGTAATGTCTTCAAAGTGGGAAGTAGGCATTCTCTTAGTTAAGACATCTACCAATTGATTATTTGATGCTATATACGGAGTGCAAATCATGCTGCTGTCCAGTTTTTCTTTAATAAAATGCCTATCTACTTCGATGTGCTTTGTACGATCATGTCGCACTAGATTGTGTGGAATATTGATGGCTGACTTGTTGTTGAAATAGAGTTTTATAGGTCCTTCCCACTTGATTTTAGGGTCATCAAGTATTATTTTGAGCTATAGCAATTCACAAACTTCATGAGCCATAGCTTTAAACTCTACTTCAGCACTTGATCTTGAAACAACTGATTACTTCTTACTCCTTCAAGTCACTAGGTTTCGACCAAGAAATGTACAATATCCTGAAGTTGATCTACGATCTACAATAAAACCTGCATAATCAGCATCATTATATGCCTCTATGAACAATTATTCATTTTTCTTGTACAAAATTCTTTTACCTGATGTCCCTTTGAGATAGGATAGAATTATGTTGATAGCCTATAAGTGTTTCTTTCTTGGATCATGCATAAATTGGCTTACTACACTTATGACAAATGCTATGTTCGATCTTGTATGGGAAAAGTATATTAGTTTCCCAACCAACTGCTAATATTTTCCCTTATCTACTGTGCTATCATTATTCCCTTCACTCAATCTTAAGTTAGGCTCAATAGGTGTGCTTATTACCTTGCATTCGAGATTGCCTGTTTCTTTAAGAAAGTCTAAGACGTACTTTTGTTGGGAAATAAAGATAACTTTACTTGAGTATGCCACCTCAATGCCTAAAAAATACTTTATTCTTCCTAGTTATTTAATTTCAAACTCCTTTGTTAAGCACTTTTGAAGTTTTTCTCTTTCAATTTGATTATTCTCGGTGATGATGATGTCATCTAGATATACAAGGAGAGCTATAACTCCTCCTCTTGAATATTTTATGAACAAGGTATGATCTCCTTAACCTTTTTTGTATCGTAATGCTAGCATTACTTTAGTAAATCTTATGAACCAAGCCCTTGGCAATTGTTTTAATCCATATAAAGCTTTCTTTAACCTACACACTTTCTTTTCAAAAACATTTCAATGAAACCCGGTGAAGGTTCCATGTACACCTCTTCTTCTAAATCCCCACGTAAGAACGCATTCTTAACATGAAATTGTTGTAAACACCAACCAAAGTTGGCAGCTAAAGACAAAAGGACACGCACAATATTCATTTTTGTTACGGGTGCAAAGGTCTCTTGATGATTTACCACATATGTCTGTGTATATCCTTTGGTGACCAACCAAGATATATGCCTTTCTAATGAACCATCAACTTTATATTTCAAAGCATACACCCACTTACACCCCACTAATTTCTTTCCTTTGGGCAGGTTTATAATTTACCAAGTCTTATTTCTTTCTAGGGCATTCATCTCTTCTTTCATATCTTGTAACCAATTCTTATTTCTAAGTGCCTCTTGTAGTGTTTATGGGATTGAAATAGAGTTGATTGTGGTAAAAAAGTTTTATGCTATAGAGAGAGTGTATGGAAAGATACAAAATTTGAGATTGGATGCTTAGTGCATTCATTTGTTCCTTTTTGAACAGTAATAGGCAGGTCTAAATCATTAAATTCATAAGGAGCAAAGTCAAAATGAACACATAAAGTAGCAAGATTTTCAGTACCTGATTGTGGTTCAGATTCTTGGACTTGCACAAGCTCAGAAATATGAATTTTCTTCCTTTAGTAGACCTTGAGTGGTGTATTAAGATTTAAATCAATTTTTCTCTCAACTCCAAGATCAGGTTTAATTTCTTTACTAGTATGTTCACCTTTAAATTCAAATTCAGGTTCAGGTCCATTGCTAGCATGTTCTCCTTTGGAATTAAGTGTATGGTCAGGTTCGAAAGACTTGAAGTTTAGTATGGGACTTTGAAAATCAAGGAAAAATTCTTATCTTCCTAAGAACTCTCCCCCTAGAGATGAGGATTGTTACTTTGAAAGTAAGGTTGATTTTCAATAAAAGTGACATCCATGGAGGTAAAAAATTTTTTTTAAGGAAGATGATAACACTTGTATCCTTTCTCTATGTTTGAATACACCACAAAAATACATTTTAATGCTCTTGGATCAAGTTTCCCTCTTTGGTGTGCATGAACAGTACAAAGCAACACAACCAAACACTTTTGGTGACAATTTGCAAGAGACATTACAATCAAGGTATAAAAAATAGAAAAAGTAGCAATGGGACTCTGATTATTTAGCACTTTGGAAGGTACTTTATTTATCAAATATGTGGTAGTTAAAATAGCCTCCCCTTAAAAGGTTTTTGGAACTTTATATTGAAACAAAATTACATGTGTCGTATTGAGTAAATTTTTTATTTTTTCATTCAACAATCCCATTTTGTTGGGGTGTGTCAACACAAGATGACTCATGTATTATACCCTTCTTTTTTAAGAAAGATGAGAGAACTTGGTTAAAATAGTCTTTTGCATTGTCCAATCTTACTTTTTGAATCAAATTTCCAATTTGCATACAAATCATTTTATGAAACATTGGAAAAATATTGCTTGCTTTTGATTTTTCTTTTATAAGAAATAACCAAGTAGTTCTAGAACAATCATCAATGAAAGTGACAAACCATTTTGCTCCAGAAATACTAGAAACTCTATAAGGCCCCCAAATATCAGTATGTATCAAAGAGAAAGGTCTAGTAAATCTTGTATTACTTAATGGAAATGATAGTCTATAATGTTTAGCAATTTCACATGTATCATAATGAAAAACACTAACATCTTCATTCTTAAAAAGTGAAGGAAACATGCTTTTAAGTAAAATAAAAGATGGATGACCAAGACGAAAATGATGAAGCCAAATTTTAGATTTATTAGGAGATAGGTTACTTGAGGAGTAGGTGAGGGATAACTGATTATTGTTGTTATTGTTGCTACTCATTTCCTCAAGATAATAAAGCCAATCTTTCACCTTAGCAAGTCTAATCATCCTCCTTATAACCAAATCCTGAAAAACACAGTGAGTAGGATAGAAAGTTACTTTACAGTTTAGATCTTTGGTAATTTGATGATGGATATGAGATTAGAGGACAATTTTGGCCCATGCAACACATTATTTAGAGACAAAGAATTTGATAGATTTATTGTTCCTTGGTCTGCAACAGTTATAGGTGATCCATCCGCTACAGTAAATTTTCTATTTCCAGGATATGGATTGTATATTCTAAATCTGATTGGGCTGTGAGTCATGTGGTCTATGGCTCCCGAGTCAATGACCTAAGAACCTAAAGAAGACATACCTGAGGCACTTAAAGTATAAGAATTAAGGTACTTACCTGATTGAGCCAATGAACACGTACTAGAGGTCTTTTCAAGGGAATTTAGGAGATTTCTTAGCTTTCCAATTTCTTTTTTGTTGGATTTTAACGGTTACATGCACCACATACATGAGCGGAATTTTAAAATTTTTAACCATTAGATCTGATCTTGCCATGAATACACAATATAACTATATGAGAATAAGAAAAATCACCTTTGATTTTTGTTGAACAGTTGATTTTACTACACACCGGGTTGTCGCAAACCACAGTTTCCAAAATCGAACACCTCCAATCAGTAATCCACACTAGAGAGGGGTAAATTGAACCAACAAATTGGTGTTTAACTAGGGCTGGCCGAAATTCCCAAGAGCTAGCTTAGGAGTAGGCGCAAAAAGGGAGAGAGAAATTAAGAGAAAAGACTTTCCTTTTGTTTTTAATCACTTAACCCTAATTCTCATTAGTTGGCCTTTTATAGTTAGGTTAAAATTCCAACTCCTTAATGAGATTGGGATCTTTAAAATTGCTGGAGAATTATTAATTGGGCCTCTGGAATTAATTATAATCATTTGGGCTTAATTAAATCCAAATTAAATCTTTTCATAAAAGACCATGCACAAAATCCACAAACTAGGCCCTTTGTGCATCTAATGGGATTTAAATACCCAAATGGATTCCAAATCCAACCAAATTAAATATGTGAGTTTCATAACACTTATATAACATATATAAATTAATTTGATCCAAGAAAAAGTCCTCTAAGCCCTTCTGTATGGAGTTGGCGTGTGGCCCTCTTCTGGAGGGCTTTCGCCAACTTTCTTCATTCCTCTGGCCCTTAATAATTCCTCCCATGGTCCTATTAATTATTATATCACTCCTATAACACTTATAGTAGTCTTATAACACTTATAAGACAATAATAATTAATCATGAAATACATTATTTCATTTAGGTCCAATTTACAGAACATTTCTCAAAAGTTCCGCGGACAATTTTATTTGATCATAATTAATTAAACTCTTTAATTAATTATTATCATATTCTCTTCTCTACCTTCATAATAATATCAAATATTATTATCCTTGTCATTTTACCATTTTACCCTTTTCTCTATATGTGTGTGACCTATTGGGTTCCTATCCATGTTGGCAGTATAATATGTAATTGTGAGTTCTATTCAAAACTCACATGATTCAAACTCCTTTAAATAATTTTATCAATCTCTATTGATATTTTGATACATCATTATACAAGTCATGATTGGCCTCTAGCTAGGCATCATGACTATCCAAATGTCAGGAAAGTCATGTGGTTTGACTGTACCCTTTCATAGAAACAGTTACCGTACAATTACTCCTTTCACCACTCTTATCTCAATTAGATTCTGAGTATGGATTTCTGTCAACTCATATAAATCTAATTTTGTATGTTCTATTAATTTAACCATTGTTCCTAAAATGCCCTTCATGGATCTCCATCCATCTCGACATGTTACTCTGGCCAGAGATTCTCTGAACAAGGCAATTATAGAATCATGCGAGATAACTTCCCTTGTTAAATCTGGGATGGTGAATCCTTTGTCAATCACTCAACTATCTTTAAGTAGGTCATGATATACCCAATCTCCTAACTATGTTCACTCCCAGTTGGAAGTAATCAGTTATGAAGTCAAAGTATACCACTTGCTACTTAAGATAACTTTGGTGATCTCAAGTCTAAGGATACTTGCACAACCGCTATGAAGAGATTCCTCATTGACATAGATTTAATATCCATATGAGGATTCTCTTTGCAGGTCTCCAATGAACTTGTTCCTCTAACAAGCATCCACATGTTAGCTTTGATTATCATCCATAATCACAGTTATGAGAACCACTGCTTGAACCATTCAAGAAGCATAACATGTGTTAGTCTATCCGAATTAACAATGTCCTATCTTGTTAATTCTATGACTAGGAATATTTAGATATTAACATATTTGCATGCGATAGACATCTCACATCATGAACACCTTCATGATTGCCTTTGCACTGTGTTTATAATATCTAGGACTTCATTTATTAATTTAAGATTTACAAACTCATGTATTCAAACATAGCATTAATAAATGAATGATGCCTTTTATTAAGAATATAAATTTCATACATATGAAAAACATCCCTATTACATGGGCTCTAGGGCATACTCTCTAACATTTTTTCTTGAATTCTCCTATACCAACCTAGATGGATTTTTTTTGGGTTTGGTCTTCTCCATCAATTAAGTGGGCTTTCCTCCTTTGAATCCTCCTTTACAGCTAAGGACTTGTTTATTCCTATGGAGTTTAAAGCAATCCTCTCGCATATGGCGTGGTGTTTTGCAATATGTGCACTAAATTGTGTCTTTATTTGACTCCATATGCCTATTACCTATCCTTACTTCTTATTGGTTGACTTTATAGAAATCATTGCTAAGCCTTCTAATGTTTTAGGTTGCAACATGACTTATCGCCTATTCTCTTCAGCTCGGATCAATGATATTGTCTCATTCAGAGATTATCTTTCCTTCCCTAATATCTGGACTTTGACCTAATCATACTCCACGTTCAGACCTGCAAGAAAGTCCTAAACTCTATCCTTTTCGATAAAGCTTTTCAAGGTAGCTGCATCTTCACTACACAACATCTCAACACACCAATATTGATCCATTTCCTGCCATAGGTTTTGCAGAAGATTGGCATATTGAGTAACAGAAAGGTTTCCTTGTTTAATGGCTGAGATCTTTGTTTTGATCTCATAGATTAGGGCAGCATCTCCTGCCTTTGAATAGGTCTGCTGAATAGTAGTCCATATGTCTTTATTTGTTGGTAGGAACATGCAAGTATCACTTATTTTTGGTAACATGGAGTTCCATAACCATGGTATGACCAAAGAATCTTATTGATCCCGGGCAGCAAATTTTGGATCACCATTTTTCGGTTCAGTTCCAAGCAAGTGGCTAATTTTGCCATTTTCTTTGAGAAATATTTGGACAAATTGTGACCACTTCAAATAGTTTTTTCATTAAGCCTATAGGCTGCCTGGATCTTCTGTAAATCCCCTGTGTGTGGAATATTTGAGGTCTTTTCTGATTTGGTATGGAAGTTTATTTTTGATGTTTTAATTTCAGACATGTTGGAGGTTTGAAAGAAAATTTGGCAATAAAGGCCTAGTGAAAACTTCAACAATGAAGGTTGGAAATTACACTTGGCAATAAAGACTTGAAAAGAAGAAACTACCTAGCAATGAAGGCTAACAAGAAAAGGTCCCAAGAGCAAAAGCTCTAATACCATGAAGAATTTCTAAATCTGAATTCTTATTTTTGCATATAGGAATATAGGTATTTATACAAATTTCAAGTTACAAATTCAAACAAAAATTGTCAAATAATTTTGCTAACTAACTCTACTAAGTAAGTGAAGAAATAGGAAAATTCTTCTCCTACAAATGTGCTCCTAAAATTTTGTTACTAATAGCTATCAATAGCTATAATGGTCAACAGAGAATTTATTGTTGTATAGAAAAAAATGTTCTAGATTTTCAACAAGTAGGAAAGCTTCCTCTGGTATCTTGTTCATGAAACTTCCACCAAAAGCTACATTTAGGAGAGACCTAGTTACTTGATTCATACCTATATAAAAAGTAGACATTAGTCTATGCATAGCAATTTCATAGTGTGGATAACTTTTTAAAAGTCTCCTAAATTTTTCCCAAGCCTCATGAAATGGTTCCTCATAAAGCTGTTAAAAATTATAAATATTATTCTTAATGGTGGCTATTTTGGTTGGTAGGAAGAATTGGACTAGGAACTTCTCCTGCATTTGCTCCCGTGATCTTATTGATTGGTTTGGAAGCATTTGTAACTAGTCCTTTGCATTACCAATAAGAGTAAATGAAAATAATTTAGGCCTAATAACATCTATAGATACATTTGGAATTTGCACTATACCACTTATTTCTAGAAAGATATCCAAATGTTAAGCTGGATCTTTAATCTCCATTCCTAAAAATAGTTCTTCCAGACCATAGTGATAGTGGCAGGTTTTAGCTCAAAATGATGATTTTGAGGTAGCATAATGGTCCTGTGCTCCTAATTCCACCTCAGAGTAGTATAGTCCCTTAAAGTTTTTGGTCTTATCCCATTCCCTTAGACCTAATTTTGGTTAACTTACCCTTCAATTAAAGGTGATGGATCATTGAGATGAGGATCATCACGTGGCTCATCTAGTTGGTTCATGTTGAGTCTTTATAGTCTTCTAATCCTACTTAATGTCCTCTTAATTTTCGATCAATAAATAAAATTGGGTCATCTCTTACCAAAAACTATTGACACTTTTAAAGAATAAAAGAATAAAAAATTTAAAGACAATAAAAAGAACACATAAAAATTCACTTTAAAATCGAAAACAAACACCAATCTTTGATAACAACATTAAAAACTTGATCGGTATCTATCAAATGTACTAGATCGGCTAGTAATATAGAAAAATAAGATTAAAATCCTGAAATATCATACCCTAGGGATTGAATAAATTGTATATTTCAAATTTATAAGTGAGTGATATGTGAAAGAATTTCCAAGGTTATATTGATAATGAATTGATTAAACACAAATAAATAATAACTAAATAATGAAATTAAACTATAAACAATAAATTAAAGAATAAAATAGGATTATAAAAGGTAGTAAAATTCAATGATAAACACACTTATACTAAAGAAACTATCCACCTCAACCCCTATTGCAATGATTTGACTAAAAATAGCACAAGTGATTATTGAAAATAGTGTAAAACATGGATATCTTATTCACAATATCATTTTAAGCATTCAATCCTCTTATTAGGAGCAATCTAACACTTAGCATATCAATATGGTTTTTAAACTCCTAAGCCTTCATTAGATCCTTTTCTAAAAGATCCAACTCAAGCCTATTATTAATTCATCTTTCTTATTCTTAATTCCACTCTTCACCAATATGGAATTACCTTAATTTTCAAAACATAATCATATATCAACTTAAGTGAACTAAACTAAAAACATGTATAACATAAGTCATAGATGAAATATTACCATTAACCATCAATTCAATCCATTAATCATCAACTCAAAAATACATAAGAGAAGAATTAGCTTAAGAATTAAGAAATAACACACTTGCATTGAATTAAAAAGCTTAAATCGAAATCATTACAATAAAAGCATGAGAGTTCAAGTTTCTTATAAGTGTGAATTAAACTATATTATTAATGTGTGTTTAGTGTATTTATTATGTAATTTAGTGTTAATTTTGTTAAATTAGTGTTTAACTTCTTAAGTTAGTATTTTATGAGCTTAATTGTTTAATTTGGTGTTTTTAGGTGCTTAATTAAAGAAAAGAAGAAAATTGAAGGATTAAAGAGGAATTTCAGCTTTGCCATGTTTTTAAAGAATTGAGGAATTGGTTTTGTGGGTTATAAAACCATGTCACTTTGTGGTGTGAGCTATAAGAGCAAATACATGATAGAGTGATATTTTACTCTGTCGAGTGAGCCAAGCCACAATAAGTTTAAATCGGTGGATTAAAAACACACTCTACCGAGTTAAATAATCCGATTTGCTATTGGATTACTCTTCTCCTCTGAAAAGGGAGTTATTTAATGGAATAAAAAGTCTTATACTGAATAGGAAGTTGTTTAATGAAATTGAAAATCTTATGACGAATAGGAAGCCTAAAGCCACCAATACTCCTTTTCAAGCTATAAAAGCACACCTAAATACTAGAAAAGAGGAAAGAGGGACGAAATTTGGTAGAGTAATTATGTAGGGACTTTTTTTAGTTAGTTTTATGGTTTTTATTATTTTTCTTAATTTCTATAATGTAGTTTAGGTTTAATTTTTCTTAGTTTAGTTTTCAATTCTTGTAAAGATTCAAGCTTTTTCATGGTGTGCTGAGAAGTCATCAAGAGCAAGTTTGAAGCTTTATGAGTATTCTATCTCTTTATTTAATTTTTCTTTTATTGCATTCATGTTTGGTAAGTAGTTCTTTTTCTTTTGTTGAGGGAACTTGAACCCTTATATTTCTTTATGTAATGACTTGGTTTGTTCTTTAATCGGATGCAGTTTGGTTATTTCTTAATTCTTGGGTAGAAATCCTTATCTTGAGTTATATTTATGTTGATTGTTGATTTGTTGAGAAATGGTTAATAATCAACTGTAATATTGGCTTAAGGTATGCATATTCATAGTTTAACTCATTTATTTGATGCATTGTTATTTTCTGAAAAATGTGGTAATTGTGTATTAATTTTAGGTGAATTAAAGCTATGAAGAGGTGAATTAAAAATAAATCAAAGTGAGATTTCTTGAGTAAGGGACTAATAGATATTTAGGAGTACAAGAACAAGATTTTTATGCTGAGTATTAAATTGTTCAGAGTAAGGGAATTAGATGCTTAGAAAGATATTCTGAAAAGGTATCTAAATTTATTGCCAATTTTACATAATCAATTGTATTATATTTAACTAAGTTATATGAATGAAAAATTATGGTAAAAAGTCCTTCAGCAGAAGTATTTTAGTTATTACTCTATTTTTAATTGATGTTAGTCTGCTTTTTGTTTTTGTCTTATTTTATTATTAATTTAGTTCAATTCTTGTCTTTAAAATTAAAAACTTAGGGAATAATCCTCGATTAATTTAACTTACTTAAGGATATTTGGCTTAGCAATTCATGTTTCCTTAGGTATGATATTTGGGATCTTAATCTATATTTTCCTATATTACTAGCCGATCTAATACACTTGCTAGATACCGATTAAGTTTTTAGCACCGTTGCTAGAGAACAATAATATTGTTTGTTTGATATCTTTGATTGAGTTAGTCTGAGATTTTTATTTTATTTTTTTATTTTTTGATTTGGTGATTGATCTTTGTAGGAAAATCTGAGATATTCTTCATGATGATGCAAGATAAAGTCCAAAACTATGAATTATTCCTTTTAAAACAACAAATGAATGATTTAATGAGAGAAAGTGAGGAATTAAAGCTCTTTCGTGCACATTCTCCAAGTCCTTATTCACTGCCATCCTTTTTTGAAGAGTATGATTCTCCATGGATTTGAAGAGCACAAATGGAAGACTTAAGGAGAGAGAATCAAGAATTGCAATATTCAAAAGAGGCTTGTAACTCTAAAAATCAATTTCTTCTGAGTAAGGATACTAAATTTTGGGCTGAAAGAGAAGAATAAGAGATTACATTTAGAAGTCAAGAGGAAAAATTTAGAGTGCAAGAAGAAAAGTTAAGGATTTAAGAGGAAAATTTTAGAAGTTAAGAGGAAAAGTTTAGAATTCAAGAAGAATAGTTAAGGACTCAAGAAGAGACAATAAAAAATCAAGATAATTTATTGAGGGTTAAAGAAGAAGGAATTGAAAGATTAGAATATAAATTAGAAATCTTGAGCATTACAGTGCAACGTCAAGGTGATAATGGTAAAGAGGAGGATACAAATCATTCATTAATGGTGGATAAAGAAATATATAGTTTTAAGGTGCACAAAGAAGAAAAAGAATAATTCATATTTAAAGACAAGTGATGTGGTCATTTAAAGGGTGTATTTGAACCTCTTATGGAGAATTAATCACTAGAGGGGCAAAAAGTGTTCAATTCTTAAGTGGAAGCATTGAATTCAATCTATTTGAAGATTTTATTTAGGTTAGAAGAGCCGATAGAGTTCATATTTGAAGAGCCAAAGAAGGGGTTATACTTTATTGAAGACATGGAATTTCCAGCTTTATTGAACTATGACAAGTTTCTTTTACTAAAGGGAGAAAATGAAGAGTATAGTTTAGAGAGACCAATATTTGGATCACAAACTTGGCCTATAGAGAGTAACATAAGTCGAGCTGGGACTCGATAAACCAGAACTCCTCTAACCGTTCTCTTTAAATTTTTGTAAATTTTTTTTATTGAGTTGTGTTTTATTTGTTAATTTTTTTCTTTCTTCTTATCTTTGGTTTAATTTCATAGACTTTTATAGTTCAATGAAAGTTTTTTATTATTTTCCTTGAGTTTATTTTGGTTGTGTCTTCCAATTCATGAGTTTAAGATTGAGAGGTTAAAGAAGAAGCCATTCCTAATGAAATTTGTGCTTAAGGATCATATTTAAATTAGCATATGCTTCTAGGATTATTAAAGTGCTTGTATTAATTTTAGGTTGCCAATAAAAGGAAAATATAATTTACTTGAACCTACTTTGTATGTATTGTATAATGCTTAAGTTTTTCATCCAAGTAAAGTAGGAAGGAAATCAGACTTCTAGTTCATAACAAGGCTCTATTATATTTTATCAGTAGAAATAATGGTGCAAACAAGGCAATATAATAGTTAGCAGACATTGAAGTTTACCTTGTAGGAGGTGGCACATATTTGGATTCAATTTATGCAATTAGAAGACTCAGTTGGGAGAGATTTTAATTTTAATTGATGGAGAAATTTATTGGCTTTTTAGTGTTAATTAGGTGAATTTTTGAGTTGACTCTTCAATTTTTACAGTGAGGGAATTGTTAGTAATTTTCTTGTTTGCTTGTTTTCATTCTAAAGGCTCATCACTCCGTGGAGTAATAACCTACTGCACCGAGTGGAATCCCAACTGATGGAGTGATTTTTTTCTCCACCGTGTGTCATTTGAATAAAAAAAGAACAAGCTAAATTAATTAAGTTTTTTTTTTATGAAACTATGGCATATAGGGGAGAATCACTTGGTAGAGTGATGGATCACTCCACCATCACTTTACCAAGTGATTCCTCTTTACATGCCCAATTTTGCATGCTTAATGCCTCACTCACTCACACACTCCACCGAACTTCATAATTTTGCCTTGTTTTTGCGCTTTCTTGTCGCGTGCTTCAATTGCTATTAAATCTCCATTTGTGTTTCATCCAATTGATAAAGTACATTTAAATTAGCTTTGATATCTCTTTAATTTCATTGCCATTTACATATTTTATTTTACATAAAATGTAGTCATATAGTTACTTTGGCTTAAATTTTTGCCTTGTTTATGACTCTTTTTGTGCTTTCTATAGTCATAGCTGCATTGTCTGTAATAGATTGTATTTATATCAATTTGGGTTGAGATAATTAAAATTGTATAAGTTATAGCTTTGTTAAGATGTGCACACAACATGTTCGATAAAATGTCTAAAATTTCTAAGTTACTAAGTTTAACTATGCACCTAGTTTTTCTTCATCATACCCATTTATATTCCTCCACTGAGTCTCACTCAATATTCAACCAAATTTGCACACTTTCACCTAAGGCACTCAAGGTTTAGCTTTAGTTTTACATCATTTTTATTTTCATTGCACAAAGTAAACATGCCCATAACTTGTTTTATCTTTTCTTTTGCATGTTTATATTGCATGGATTGAATTGGTATAAGGTTGTAGTCTTGAGTTCAAGTCATGTTTCTCTTACATCCCATTATTGTGTAAGAATGACCATTGATTTCACTTGTTAGATAACTATTGGTTGAGATTAATTTCATAATACCTTAGTTATTTTGTGCACACAATAAGTTCAATAATTGGCCTCAATAACTAAGTTTAACTCTTTTACTTCATTTTTCCTAGTCTCAACCATCTTGCACCAATCTCATATGTCATTTTACACTTTTTATCTACTTTTTGCTCACTTGATATAGTGCATTTGAAATTGATGACCTTGAGCTTTATTTGGCTTATTTCTCTTGGGTTGTATTTTTGAACTTTAACTTTTAAAACATTCAATTTTTGGCAGTGTGACTTATATAGAGGCCCTTATGAGAACAAGGAATGTCATTGCTCCTAGTTCTTCTAGATTATGCATTCTACTTTTTATTGATCTGAGCACTTTTGTGGAGCAATTTTTGATCCAAAAGACACATTTCATTACCACCACCTCCATTTCCACATAAGTTTAATCTCCCTTCGCAGAGGATGACAAAATTTTAAAGTGGAGGATAAAGCCTAGCTGAATTTGGTTTTACAATCAGAAATTTAGGAAAGTTCTTTCATCTTGCTCATGAATTTTTTTAGTTACTTTGTGTTAGTTGTTTGACTTTTTTTCTAGTTGTTTAGATGATTTGTAGTTTTCATGTTAGTGCTATAGTTAGTTCACTTTATTATTTAACTTACATAAAGCTTAGTTTGCCCCGTTTTTTTTCAGAATTTGAACAAATTAAACTCGAACATCAAATGTGCATAAGTCAAGTCTTTAGTTTGGTAGTAAGAAAAGTAGGTTGTTCAATGAAATTTTGTGCTAGTTTATTACTCAACTTGGTTTATAATTATTAGTTTCCACATTGTGAGCACTAAAAGGCCAGTTTTAAATGGAAGAAAAATCAGTGCATTGAAATAGTTAAGTAAGGAATTTTAAAACACTAGAACCTTACTCATCACCCTTTAAAGTATAAAAGCAACTCTAGTAACTTAGAAAGTGATCTAGGTAAATTTTTCTTATTGAGCTAATAAAAAGACTGTTTTCTTACCTTTTGATATAATTGACCTTTGTTAGCCAAGTTTAAGCTTAATAAGATTTGCTTAAAGCATACCATGTTTTTTGTTCTTATTACACTCATCTATTAACCATATAGCCTAAAAGCTTTTATCTACCCTGTAAAATTGGCCACTTTATATTTGGATGGATTTACATTTATTGGGCATTGTAATTAAGTGTGATGAGAAAAGTTATATCATTTAGGGTAAGAATTGTAAGAAAAAGTCAAGTAGTCTTAAAAAAAAGAAGCTAGTCTTAAAAAATAGAAAAAAAATTAAAAGCTAGCATATATGGAAAAATCTTAAGTGTGGGGTATTCACAAGAGAAAAAATTGGTGACTTCTTAAAAAATTTAAAATTGAGCAAAATGAGAGGCATTCCAGTCTTATTTTTTCTGTTTAGGTGTGTTTAATGTTTAAAGGGGTGTGAGTAAGCAAGCATGGAAAAAGGAATTATGCTTAGTAGTTTAAAATTTTTGAAAACAGGACTTATTCAAGTATAAAGTGGCTATTTCTCTTTAAGTATCTACTATCCATTCTTTGACAGCCAATCCTTTAATCCCATTACAACCTAATAAAGATCTAAGTGATTCTATGCTTTGCTTTAAGTTGTTTAGCGGAGATGACCTTTAGGTTCCGGTGCTCAAGGAGAGGCCTATGGTGTTTCTAGAGTTTTAAATGCTAAACTACATGTATACTTAGCATACATCAATTTTAGAGCTTGATTATGAAGTGTATTGGTGTTTTGATTTTGAAAATTGCCTAAAATTATTTTAGTCTTGCACACACACATGGAAACTGATTTTTATTTCCTTATTTGAGGTTTTTCTAGCAAGAATTTCATTGAGTGCTCTTGTTAATTGTTGAACTTAGTTTTGGATTGTATAAATCTAATTTAGAGTTTGATTATTCTAAGAAGTTGGTTTGTTCAGATTTGCTTTAGGGCAAGCAAAGGCTAAGTGTGGGGTATTTGATAAGTATGAATTATACTATATTATTAATGTGTGTTTAGTGTATTTACCGTGTAATTTAGCGTTCATTTTTTTTAAATTAGTGTTTAATTTCTTAAGTTAGTATTTTATGAGTTTAATTATTTAATTTGGTATTTATAGGTGTTTAATTGAAGAAAAAGAAGAAAATTGAAGGATTAAAGAGGAATTTCAAATTTGCCATGTTTTTAAAGAATTGAGGAATTGGTTTCATGGGTTATAGAACTTTGTCACTTTGTGGAGTGAGCTATAAGAGCAAATACATGGTAGAGTGATATTTCAATCAACCGAGTGAGCCAAGCCATAATAATTTTAAATCGATGGATTAAAATCAAACTCTACCGAGTCAAACAATCCAGTTTACGATTGAATTACTTTTCTCTGTTGGAAAGGAACTTATTTACTAGAACAAGAAGGCTTGTGCTGAATAGAAAGTTGTTTGCTACAATTGAAAGTCTTGTGCAGAATAGGAAGTTTGAAGCCATTAAAGTTCCTTCTTTGCAAGCTATAAAAGCACACCTAAATACCAGAAAAGAGGAAGGAGGGACGAAATTAAGTAGAGTAATTATATAGTGATTTTCTTTAGTTAGTTTTAATGTTTTTATTATTTTTCTTAATTTCTTTAACATAGTTTAGGTTTAATTTTTCTTAGTTTAGTTTTTGATACTCGTAAAGATTTAAGCTTTTTACTAGTGTGCTGAGAAGTCATCAAGAGCAAGTTTAAAGCTTCTTGAGTATTAGTAAGTAGTTCTTTTTCTTTTGCTGAAGGAACTTGAACCCTTATATTTCTTTATGTAATTACTTGGTTTATTTTTTAGTCGGATGTAGTTTAGTTATTTCTTAATTCCTGAGCAGAAATGCTTATCTTGAGTTATATTTTCATTGATTGTTGATTTATTGAGAAATGGTTAATAATCAACTGTAATATTGGCTTAAGGTATCCATGTTCATAGTTAAACTAGTTTAATTTGATGCATGGTTATTTTCAAAAAAATATGGTAACTGTTAACTTTAGGTGAATTAAAGCTATGAAGCGGTGAATTAAGAATGAATTAAAGTGAGATTTCTTGAGAAAGGGCCTAACAGATATTTAGGAGTTCATGAACTGAATTTTTGTGCTAAGTATTAAATTGTTATGAGTAAGGAAATTGGATGCTTAGAAAGAAATTCTAAGAAGTTATCTAAATTTATTGCCGATTTTCCATAATCAATTGTATTATCTTTAACTAAGTTATGTGCATGAGAAATTGAGGTAAAAAAGTCTTTTAGCAGAAGTTTGTTAGTTATTGCTCTATTTTTAATTGATGTTAGTCTGGTTTTTATTTTTGTTTTGTTTTATTTTTAATTTAATTTAATTCTTGTCTTTAAAATAAAAAACTTAAAGAATAATCTCAGATTAATTTAAGTCACTTAAGGTTATTTGGCTTAGCAATCCATATTCCCTTGGGTATGAAATTTGGGATCTTAATCTATATTTTCCTATATTACTAGCCGATCTAGTACACTTGCTAGACATTGGTCAGTTTTCCTAAGAAAAAGTAAAGAAATAACTCACTAATCATACTTAAAAAAACAAAAAACTAAAAGAAAAAATTATAGCACGCATAAGGTTGTTAGCTTCCCTTGAAGTCATCTTAGAACATCCAATTAGCTACTTCCAAACTCTAAGTTTTTGTATCTTCAAAACTAGGTTTAAAACTTAAAAAACTAACTCTCCTTTTTCAGAATTCATGCTCTTCTTTTATAGTGGTCTTTTGGTCTTTTTAAAAACCTCAAAAAGGAAGAAATCCTGTTGTAATTTAACTTTCTATTCAAGAAAAATCAAATTTTAATCATGTTTCAAACACCTGGCCTTGTTAAAGCTAAACATTCCTCCATCGAGGGAATTTAAGTTTTTTTGTGTCATTTGGACTACTTCAGTAGAGGGAAAAGTCCATCCACAAAGGATCCGTAGAGGGAGAATTTTCCTCCACTAAGGTGGGTAATTTCCTATGACTCATCAAATTTTCCTCTATAGAGGGAAAATTCCACTCAATAGAGGAGAATATTTCTGCACTCTATAAATTTGGTTCTTCAAAAACCTTTAAGTAAAGCAAATTTCTCCTTTTGCATGAAATTTTTTCTTTTCTTTAATTAAAGCCCTAATGACACCAAAAATTACAACTAAGTCCATAAACATAGAAATTAAGAAATTAAACATAAAAATAAACAAATGAACATTAAAATAACATATTAAATGCACTAAAACATACTAATAATATAGTTATAATTCATAATTATCAGTCAGCATATCGCATCAGTGTTGACACCTTATGAATGCCAACTTGTCAGCATGTCTACATGAGGTTAGTTTTTTGCACAATCTAGATTTATAAGGACTTTATTTTAATTTGATTGTCTAATATTTGCAGTGTTTTGAAAGTTGTGATGGGGATTTCATAGTATGGAACTGTTTGAAAATTTCCCTATTTGAATGGAATAGAGTGATGGATTAAATGATGGTATATTACTTGAGCTGTCAATATTTTAAATTTTTATCTTTTCATACATTGTGATAGTACATGTATGTGAGTGACTATTACTTTTTTTTGTTATCATGTTTTTGCCATTGTTGTGTTTTTTTCCATTATTAGTAATATTTTTAAACTAATGCATTTAAATATCATTTAAGATTGCCCAGAAATCACGCGAAGAAATGATACTAATTCAATAAATGTAAATACAAATAAAAGCACATAAAGGTTTCATACAATGCAAAGTTAGAATACATCTCCCTAAAAATATCCTAAGGTTTCATCTCTAGCAACTCAAATCTGGAGGGCCTGGCAATCAAAATAGGGGGCCTAATATACGAGAAGGGTCTGAGATGGTTGAGTAGCTGAGATGGCCCTGCCTGGAAAGGGTCTAGAGGTAGTGGTGGAAGATTAGAGAATCGAAGCAAGGGAGAAATTTAAGTTGAGTTTATGAATTTATGTAGACAATCAAAAGATTGATAAGTAATCCTAATTCTTGATGCAATAGAAAATATAAGCAAGCAATTTCTCACTAATCTCTCTAAAGAAATTCAACTAAGCTAAGAGAAAACTCTCAAAGTTTATAATTGATTCAAATTTGAAGTTTAGAACCTAAGTTAGCCTATTTATAAGGTGGCTAACCCTAATTTACTCATAAAACCCTAATTCAAATACTAATAAGGCCTTACACATGATGTGGTCAAATTTTCTTGGGCTTTTACAAGCCAAATAAACCCAAATTAATAAGTCTTAAACACACTTGAAACAAAACTAATTAATAAACCTTATAGGCCGAAAATTAAAGTACAAAATAAAGACTAGTTAAAATACAAAATAACTACAATAAACCTAACTTGAAAGCCCATATGCCTAACCCATTGAAATAAAAATTAAATAAGTCATGTGGCCTTTTAAACGAATCACATGACTTGTATAACTAAAGCCCAAAATTGCAAAAGCCCTTGAAGGCTTAAGTTTTCCCAATTCCTTCTCTTGCTTCTATAAGGTTAAGTACTTTATGCTTGCCTTCAAGTTCTCCATAACTCTTCTTAAAGACATTTTCATTAAGTTCTTGAGTAACAAAGCCTTGAACATAAGATGACATGGACATCTTTATCTTCTTAGCATGCCTTCTTATAATTGGACCACTAGGCATCTTTAAGGGATCATTGGTTGATGGTGGATTCGTATCATTCCCTCCCTCCTCAAAAAGATTTATCCTTAAATCTGCAACCATATCAAAAGAAGAAAGGTCAGACACATTAAAAGTAGAAGAAACACCATACTCACCTGGCAAATCTATCTTGTAAATATTATCATTGATGTGCTCCAAGACTTGAAATAGACCATCACTATGTGCATCCAACTTGCTCTTCCTTTGATTTGGAAACCATTCCTTACAAAAATGCACCCAAACCCAATCTCCAAGGCTGAATACCATTTGTTTCCTTCCCTTATTTGCTCTCTCAATAAACCCCTGATTCTTCTTCTCAATATTTGTTCTGGCCTTCTAATGCAAGGATTTCACTAATTTCACCTTTCTATTACCATCAAAACTTGAAATCTCGTGTAAAGGCAATGGACAAAGATTAAGCATAGTTAGTTGGTTAAAACCATAAACAAGCTCAAATGGTGAAAAGTGAGTAAAAGAATGAATACTTTGAAGGGATATCACATGGCATAAATATAACGATCATGCAGCAAAAAAATTAAAACTATCGATCATACAAGCCATGCAATAATGACATAGAATCGAAACAAGTAATTTTAGGGTTTTTTGAGCAAACTTACATCCTTGAATGCACTTTAAAACTTGATTTTTGAAATAACCAGTATATAAGATGGACTTATATACCTTAGATCTCAATCTCCAATGCCAAAGGTACTGCCTTTATGCCACACCACTCTATGTTCACGCAAACACTTGCAAAGTCAGCTTAAAATGAGAGTGTTATCTCTAACCTTTTGAATTTGGCAATGAGTATTGAATGAAAGCACAAGATTTGATCTTGTTTTTCCTCTAGGGATTTCAATGGTTGCCCAAAATATAAGAGAAGAAGAAAGAATTCTTTCCCCTTGAAATTGCAGCAAAGAGAGAGAGAGAAAAACCTAACTAGGTCAAAATCATTTTAATCAATTTTTATCACTTCTTTAAGCATCCCTTTAGATGCCGAAATCTACTAGGTTTAGTTAGTAATTTTAACCTCCATCTCTTCCTAATTAAGTGATCTAAATTAATTCAAATTCCTTTAGTATTTTAAATTCAAATTAATTTAAAATGGCATTAGTTATTCAATCAAAGTCCACCACTTAATTAGGGATTTTGCACATGCAAAAATTCACTAGGATTCTACCTTGAATTCCGGCCACACTCTCTCCTAAATAAGTGTTGTACCTTGATTCAAATGCTATTAGGATTTAAACTCAATTACCTTAATTATTCAAAGATAATTAATTAATTAAAATAATCCTAGTGAATGCCAATTTTTCCTCTCTCATGGACCAAAGTCCATTTAGCAATTTTTGATACCCATTATCCACATTCATTTGACTTTAAATAAAAGCCCAAATTAATGACCAATACTTTATTTTAATTATCTTAAGCCCAATGCTTTGTGTTCGATCCTATAGGTTTATTTAATATTAGCAATGAATTAATAAATAATCCAAAGGCTATATATATTCTCTAGCAAATTATTATAGCATTCCAAATTAAATGAAAATGCAAATGGCATTTACTGACCTAATGCAATTTTGCATAGTCCCTTACCCATAAATATCATAATTAATATAAGGCATGGAACTAGTCATCCTTATATATATTAACTCCTTTCTTGATACTCCAGTGACACTGAACTCTCAGATAAATAATGATTACTTATTTTTTCATCTTGGTATGGCCATACACTTCTCTGTTCACTGATCAAGTGGCCTGTGATTTTTTTTCACTTATCGAGAGGGGTAATCCCTTTACTTCCCTTATGCTTTCTAACATGAATTAGTGTATGCCCAATCATACCCATACTTGTCACCCTGTTATGAGTATGTTAGGTGTATGTCAAAGTACACAGTAATTCATCAAGAGTTTCATAGAGATTTTATGTCTAAGAACTCTAATGCAAAAATTGCAATTGAGAAACACTTATGACTTGTACCATATAATGTTCTCATGAGCGGATCGAATCCAGATACCATGTTCTAAATATGTATCTATGGTCTCTGATTGACACTCTAGTCCTTATGATCCATAAGATAGAACTCAACAATGACTGACTAGGGATATTTAGAATGAAGTCTCAAATATTTCAAGGTCTTACAACCATGTGCCTTACCAATGGTAACTTAAATTGAAACAAAATTCTTAGATAGTTCTATCATTTGATATGCACAGGAATACAATAGATTAAAAAATGCCTCATTTATTAACTTGAGTGCTTTTTAACAATGCATTGGGGCTAGGGCGTACACTAACAATCTCCCATTAGCACTAGTCCCAATTGGGCATAGTCCTAAGACCAAACACTCTCAAATGAGCTCCATGCAGATTTGGATGCAACTATTTTATCAATGGATCTGCTACATTATTTTCACACGCTATCTTGCTAATCTTGACTTCCCCACAGTTAATGATCTCTCTGATTAGGTGGTACCTGATGAGTATGTGTTTGAATTTGTTGTTTATGGGGCTCTTTTGCCTGTGCGATTGCCCTGTTGTTGTCACAAAATATTTCTAATGGATCTAGGATGCTTGGGACCACTCTTAATCCAAAAATAAAATTTCTAATCCAAATAGCCTCCCTTACAGCCTCACACATTGCAATATACTTAGATTCTGTAGTTGAATCGGCTATGATCTCTTGCTTCGAGCTTTTCCAACTGACAGCACCATCGTTCAAAATAAAAACCAAACTAGATTGCGATCTTGAGTCCTAAGTGCTAGTCTGAAAAGCAGCATTGGCATAACCTTGTATGATGAGCTCTTTTTGACCACCATACACCAAGAAGTGACCCTTAGTCTTCGTAGGTACTTTAGAATCCCATTTACAGCAGACCAGTGTTTCTCATCAGGGTCTTGCTAAAATCTACTGGTTATATTAGTGCATGAGCAACATCCAACCTAGTATATAACATAGCGTACATGATAGATCCAATAGGACATGAATATGGGATTCTATTTATGCTGTCTCTTTCCTCTTTGGTTTTAGGACACTGTTCTTTAGTCAAAGGAACTCCCAAAGCCAAAGGTATGTACCTTTTCTTTGAGTCTCCAATACTAAAATGCTTTAGTATGTTTGTACTTTTCTTGACTTAGTCCTAAAAGTATATGCGATCTATCTTTATAGATTCGAATACCAAGTATTGTCTCGGCTTCACCTAAGTCTTTCATTGAGAAACACTTTCCCAACCATTGCTTAACCTTTTACAATGTTGGAATGTCATTCCCAATGAGAAGGATGTCATTCACATATAAGACCAAAAACACTATTATGCTCCCACTAACCTTCTTGTACACACAAGGCTCATCTTCATTCTTGATGAAGTCAAATTCTTTGACTACTTCATCAAAATGAAGGTTCCAACTCCGGGATGCTTGCTTCAATCCATAAATGGATTTTTGAAGCTTACAAACCTTCTTAGGATGCTTGGGATTAACAAAACCCTCAGGTTGTGTCATATACAAATCCTCGAGGAGATTGTCGTTAGAGAAAGTAGTTTTGACATCCATTTTCCATATCTCATAGTCATGATATGTAGCTATGGCAAGCAAGATCCTAATGGATTTGAGCATGACTACAGGCGAAAAGGTCTCATCATAGTCTGCACCATGAGTTTGTCGAAAACCTTTAGCTACTATTCTACCTTTGTAGGTCTTATCAGCTTAGAGTTTAAATATCCATTTGCATTCAATTACCTTAGCACCTTCAGGTAGATCAACCAAGGTCCAAACCTGGTTATCGTACATTGATTGTATCTTAGATTTCATGGCTCCAAGCCAATTTTCAGAGTCAAGGCTCTCCATAGCTTCTCGGTAGGTAGTTGGATCTTCACGATCCACTAACTCAATAGTGTAACTATCGATAATTAGAAATCCGTATCTCTCAATATCCCATCATACCCTATCGGACCTTCTAGGTTCTTATGCAATGGGTTCTTATGCAATGGGTTCTTATTACACAACTGGTTGTGAACTTGATCCCATTTCTAACTCATCCTCTACAGGAGTTTGTGGCACTTGAATTTCTCCAAGTTTTACTTTACTCCCACAGTCTTTCTTGAGAAGGAATTCCTTTTCCAAGAAAACAGCCTTGCGACCAACAAACACTTTGTTCTTGGCTTATGAGTAAAAATAGTATCCTTTTGTTTCTTTGGGATAACCCACAAATAAGCAAACAATAGATTTGGACTCTAGTTTATCAGATGTTAATTTCTTAACATGTGCTTCACAGCCCCAAATCCTGAGAAATGACATATTGGGCTCTTTCCCAATCCATACCTCGTATGGTGTCTTCTCAACTGCTTTAGTTGGAGTACGGTTCAGTAGAAACACAACAGATTCTAATGCCTAACCCCAAAAAGAGACATGAAGATTAGCTTCACTCATCATTGATCGAACCATGTCCAATAGAGTTCGATTCCTCCTTTTGGACGCACTATTCCATTGTGGTGTTCCAGGAGGAGTGAGCTGTGAAATAATTCCACACTCCTTCATATGACCATCAAACTCTTGACTTAAGTATTTACCACCTCGATCTGATCGAATGGCTCTTATACTTTTGCCAAGTTGGTTTTCTACTTCGTTCTTAAACTCTTTAAATTTTTTAAAAGTTTAAGACTTGTGCTTCATTTGATAGATGTAGCCATATCTACTGAAGTCATCTATAAATGTTACAAAGTAACTAAAACCACCTCTAGCCTATGTACTTAATGGTCCATATACATTGGTGTGTATTAATCCCAATAAGTCACTAGTCCTCTCACCTTTCTTGTTAAAAGCACTCTTTGTCATTTTCCCATGCAAATATGGCTCGCATGTGTCATAAGATTCCAAATCAAATGAACCAAGCACTCCAAATTTGTGGAGTCTTGAAATGCATTTTTCGTTTGCATGTCCTCAGCGACAATGCCAGAAGTAAGTAGGGTTCAATTTGTTTGATTTAACCTTTTTTGTATTAATGTTGTATATGGATTCTCTGTTTTGTAGATCAAGGATATAAAGGCCATTTTGTAACATAGCAATGCCATATAAAATGCCTTGATGATGAATATGAATATTGCCATTATTAATAACAAAATCAAATCCATCAATATCCAAACATGAAACTGAAATAATGTTTCTGCTCATAGCAGGCACAAAATTACAATTTATTAAATCTAAACATAATCCAGAAGGTAAAGTGAGTCGATAGTCGCCTATCTCCATGGCCGCAACTCGTGCTCCATTCCCTACATGGAGGTCCACTTCACTCTTCCCTAGTAACCTTCTATTTCTTAGCCCTTGCACATTTGAACAAATGTGAGAACCACAACCAGTATCCAATACGTAGAAATAGAAAGGTTAATTTCAACAACAAAAATACCAGAACAGGATTCCTTGGCTCCATTCTTCTTTTATTCTTCCTTGAAGAGAGCATAATTCTTCCTCCAATGCCCTATCTTGTTGCAACGGAAGCACGTGCTTTCACTCTCTTTAAGCTTTTATACCTTGGGCTTGGGTTGGGTCTGATGAGGTACACTCCCACTAGACTTAGGTCGTGCCTAGTCATTCTTAGGTTTTGCCTTTCCTTTCCCTTTTCCCTTAGTGGATCAATTCTTAATGCTCCTTTAAACCATAAGTATGGGATTGGTCTTTCGAATGTTTTCTTCAGCATTCTTAAGCATCCCATGAAGCTTGGTAACTGTCTTGTTCATTGTATGCATGTTATAATTAATAACAAATGGATCATAATCATCAGTCAATAAACCTAAGATCAAGTCAGTGGCTAATTCCTTTGGGACTTGTACCTTAAGCTTCTCAAGAGTATCAAAATACCCTTTCATCTTGAGTACATAGGTACTAACAGGAGTATCTGTAGCCATCTTACAAGAAATCAAGACCTTTGTTGTCACGAACCTCTCATGACGAGCTTGTTCTTGGAACATCTCCTTGAGGTGCACCATGATTGCATAGGCCTCTTGGTCCATGAATTGCTTTTGCAACTCGGGAACCATAGTGGCTAGCATCAGACAGGTCACATCATTGGAGTCACTCTTCTTAGTCTAAAAGGTTTCCCTTTGAGCTGCAGAGGCATTCCTAGCAGGTTCATCGGGCAAGGGTGCATCCAAAACATACGACTTCTTTTCTTGCTTAAGAACAATTCTCAAGTTTTGAGACCAGTCTATGAAATTTTTGCCATTTAGTTTGTCCTTTTCTAGGACCAATCGCAATGAAAATTTGTTGTTTGAAGAAGCCATTTTTCAATCTACAATAATATAAATTTAGTAAGATTAAATGAGATCTTAATAAAATCCCACAAACCGAATTAATATCCCTTTAAAAAATTCACGTTATTGATTTAATGTGGGCCAAGATTCACTTTTCACAATAACTCATTAGTTAAGTTGAGCTTGTACAGCTAAAGAGTTAAGTTACTTAGGTAGGAAAACTCCAATCATGTCTCGTACATGACTCTTGCATCAAATGGACTAACATCTTAAGATATTATAGCACTACCCATTTATTCGTTGCCCAGGTTCGGGCATCCTTTTCCATGTTAAGTCCAACCTACATTCACAACCCATGCCTCACAAAGATAATCGGGCGCATCTAGGACTTCTAGTCTACATGATCGATGATCGATGTCTTAACATGTTTCGAATTAGGGAGGCAAATTTGTGACTTACTATTTTAGGAATTCATTTTATTACGGTTTATATGGCGTACGTATTGTCATCCATTCATAGCATGTATATAATTACATAAAGTAAAACATGAAAAATATGGGCCCAGAAACCTACAACTAAAATTCTATACTATTACATATGAATCTTTAAGTTGAGCTTCTCCACTCTGGTGGGCTTCGTCTTGATTTATAAAGTCTTCAAATAAATTCTATACTAAGAAATAAATGAAACTTTTACAATAATCCATAATGGCACACAGGCCATATTTAATTACATAACCCAGGGCCGGCCCATGAATGCACCATGCATATTCATCACACAAAACAAGCAAATAAATATACATAACATTCATGGATAAAAGAAAGTCCAATTTTAATTAATTAAGCCAAGCCCATTAATGGAAATTATGTACTTATGCTTTTAAGAGAAGACCCTTTGATGGCCCTAGGCTGAAGCCCATTGGACTAAATCCTCTTATCGAATAAGATTTCTTAAAAGCCCAAAACACATACTAGTTAGATTTGTGCCATAAATCAATTCTAGTATAATTTTCAATTTTGTCATTTTTAATATTATGTCATACAATCCATAAATATTAAAAATACAAATAATATGAACCAACATGAATTAAAACAAAAAAATTCATGAAGAACATATATCACATACGGCATTAATAACAAAACAAACAAACAACATGAAACTAGTGGTTTAATGCTCACATAATGCCACAAACGATGCACAAACACTTAAAATGATTTTATGAGCTATTTAATAACTTAAATAAGGTCATAAACATTAAGTTAAGGTTTTGTTCAGATCTGATCTAATTGTGTTTTTGTCATTTAAATCAAAACAAAACAAACAATGTTGATTAAACATGCAACAAACACAAACTAGTCATTATTTTAAGTGATTTGTAAATTAATCAATTAACTTGTCATGGACCAGAATTAAAAACATTTTTAAAACATGTCCAGACCTATTATTAATATTTAAAAATCACTTACAAACATGCCAAACATGTTTTACATTAAAATTTTGAGAAACTAGATGTTTAAAACGCATATCATGCAAACAAGCACCTAGTTTCATAATTAACATGTACATTCAGGTATACATAATTAAAACATACCATGAATAGGTATAAGAACATCTTAGGATAGTATATTAACATTTCATAATAATTATAATACCTAATTAATAAATTAAAATCGTTTTTACATTCAACGAATACAAGAAAACTCAAAACAGAAAATTTCAGCATCACGTTTTATGTAACGAACGATTTTTAATCAAGTTGTAATGCATCCAAAGCACTAAAAAAAGCATGATTAGGCTCAAATACTATTGAAGGGATATCACATGGCATAAATATAATGATCACACGGCAAAAAAATTAAAACTATTGATCATACAATCCATAAAACAATGACATAAAATCGAAACATGCAATTTTAGGATTTTTTTAGCAAACTTACATCCTTGAATGCACTTTAAAACTTGATTTTTTTAATGACCAGTATATAAGATTGACTTATATACCTTAGATCTTGATCTCTAATGCCAAAGGTGCTGACTTTGCACCACACCACTCTATGTTCACACACACACTTGCAAAGTTGACTTAAAATGAGAGTGCTAGCTCTAACCTTTTGTATTCGGCAATGAGTATTGAATGAAAAAACAAGATTTGATCTTATTATACCTCTAGGGTTTTCAATGGCTGCCCAAAATACAAGAGAAGAAGAAATAATTCCTCCCCCTTGAAATTGTGGCAAAGAGAGAGAGAGAAAAACCTAACTAGGTCAAAATTATTTTAATCAATTTATATCACTTCTTTAGGAATCCCTTTAGATGCCAAAATCTACTAGGTTTAGGTAGTAATTTCAGCCTCTATCTCTTCCTAATTAAGTGATCTAAATTAATTCAAATTCCTTTAGTATTTTAAATTCAAATTAATTTAAAATGGCATTAGTCATTTAATCAAAGTCCACCACTTAATTAGGAATTTTGCACATGCCAAAATTCACTAGGATTCTACCTTGAATTTCTGCCACACTCTCTCCTAATTAAGTGTTCTATCTTGATTCAAATGCTATGAGGATTTAAACTTAATTACCTTAATTATTCAAAGATAATTAATTAATTGAAATAATCCTAGTGAATGCTGATTTTTCCTCTTTCATGGACCAAGGTCCATTTAGCAATTTTAATACCCATTATACACATTAATTAGACTTTAAATAAAAGCCCAAATTAATGTCCAATAATTTATTTTAATTATCTTAAGCCCAATACTTTGTGTGTGATCCTATAGGTCTATTTAATATTAGCAATGAATTACTAAATAATCTAAAGGCTATATATATTCTCTAACAAGATATTATAGCATTCCAAATTAAATGAAAATGCAAATGGCAGTTAGTGACCTAATGCAATTTTTCATAGTTCCTCACCCATAAATCTCATAATTAATATAAGGCATGGAACTAGTCATCTTTATATATATTAATTCTTTTCTTGATATTCCAGTGACACTGAACTCTCAGATAAATAATGATTACTCATTATTTCATCTTGGTATAGCCATACACTTCTCAGTTTACTGATCAAGTGGCTGATGATATTTTCTCTCTTATTGAGAGGGGTAATCCCTTTACTTCCCTCATGCTCTCTAACATGAATTAGTGTATGCCCAATCATACCTATAATTGTCACCCTATTATGAGTACATTAGGTGTATGTCAAAGTACACAATAATTCATAAAGAGTTTCACAGAGATTTTAGGTCTAAGAACTCCAATGCAAAACTTGCAATTAAAAAACTCTTATGACTTCTACCATGTAGTATTCTCATGAACGAATTGAATCCAGATACCATGTTCTAAACATGTATCTATGATCTTTGATTGACACTCTAGTCCTTATGATTCATAAGACAGAACTCAACTTATCAGAGAGAGCATGCTAGTCTTAATTCATTGTTATTCCCGTAACAATGACTGACTAGGGATATTTAGAACGAAGTCTCGAATGTTTTAAGGTCTTACAACCATATGCCTCACACATGATAATTTAAATTGAAAAAGTATTCTTGGAAAGTTCTATCATTTGATATGCACAGGAATATAATAGATAAAACAAATGCCTCATTTATTAACTTGAGTGTTTTATAACAATGCATTGGGGCTAGGGCTTACACTAACATACTTATATTATAAGCAAATTCAATGAAAGGTAAATAATCTTTCCATGTTTTCAGATTCTCACCCACTATAGCACGAAGTAAATTTTCCAAAGTTTTATTCATTACTTCTATTTGACCATCTGTTTGTGGCTAACAAGTAGTAGAAAACAATAACTTTGTGTCCAACTTACCCATAAAACATGCCAAAAATATGAAAGCAACTTTGTGTCCCTGTCTGAAATAATGGTGCATGGAAAACCATACAAACGCATAACTTCTCTAAAGATTATATCGCTAATATTAGCAGCATCATAACATTTATAACAAGCAAAAAAGTGAGCCATTTTACTAAACCTATCTACCACAACAAAAATTTTATCACTACCACACTTAGTTCTAGGCAATCTAGGCATAAAATCCATAGAAACATTAGTCTAAGGAGAACTAAGTACAAATAAAGGCATATACAAATTATGGGGCATAGTTTTAGACTTAGCTTACCTACATGCAACACATGAATTACATACATTTTCCACATCCATGCGCATATAAGGCCAATAAAAATGCTCATTCAACATGTCATAAGTCTTATACACCCGAAAATATCCCATCGATCCCCCACAATGAGACTTTAATACAAGCAAATCATGCATAGAACATTTAGCCAAACAAAGCTTGCTACTTTTAAATAAAAACCCATCATGCCTATAAAATTTATCAAAAGCTTGAGGTTCACATGCTGCATACACATTACCAAAATCAAAATCTCCAACATATAGTTTTTTAACATGCTCAAAACCAAGAAACTTAGAACTAAGTGTAGAAATTAAAAAATATGTCCTTGACAATGCATCAGCAACAATATTATCTTTTCCATGCTTGTATTAAATAACATAGGTAAACTATTCAATAAATTCAAACCATTTAGCATGCTTTTTATTCAATTTACTTTGTTCCTTCAAATGTTTGAAGGACTCATAATCGGTATGAATGAAAAACTCCTTAGGAAGAAGGTAATGTTGCCACACATCCAAGGCTTTTACTAAGGCATATAGCTCCTTATATAGGTTGAATAGTTGAGTTGGGCTCCATTAAGCTTCTCACTAAAGTAGGCAATTGGTTTCTTCTCTTGCATCAACACTGCCCCAATACCTACACCAGAAGCATCACATTATATTTAAAATGTCTTATCAAAGTTAGACAAAGATAAAATAGAAGTAGAACACAACTTCCCTTTTAAAGTATCAAATGCCTTTTGTTATGCTTCTCCCCACTTGAATCCAACATCCTTCTTGATGATTTCTGTAAGTGGTGCAACAATGGACGAAAAATCTTGCTTAAAATGCCTATAAAAACTTGCTAATGCATGGAAGCTCCTTCCATTAGAAATAGTTTTAGGAATGGGCTATTCTTGAATTGCCTTCACTTTTTCTTCATCCACTTCAATTTCCCTGTGCACTCACCACAAAACAAAAAAACACAAGTATATCTATGCAAAATGTGCATTTCTTAAGCTTAGCATACAACTTTTCAGATCTCAAAGCTTGTAAAACTAACCTAACATGCTTAATATGTTCTTCATAAGACTTGCTGTAAATGAGTATATCATCAAAGTACATAACAACAAACTTCCCTAAATATGCATGCAATACATGGTTTATAAGCCTCATAAAAGTGCTAGGGGCATTAGATAGCCCAAATGGCATAACCAACCACTCATACAAATCATATTTAGTTTTGAAAGTTATTTTCCACTCATCACCAGGTTTCATTCTAATTTGATGATATTCGCTCATTAAATCAATTTTAGTAAAATACATAGCACCATATAATTCATAGAACATATCATTTAGCCTAGGAATGGGATGTTTATACTTTATAGTGATTTTATTGACCGCACGGCAATCAACATGCATCCTCCATGTTCTATCCTTCTTAGGCACCAAAAAAACTGGCACTGTGCATAGACTCATGCTTTCCCTCACCAATCCCTTTTCCATGAGTTTTTCAACTTGTCGTTGCATCTCCTTAGTTTCCATAGGATTGCTTCTATAGGCTGGTCTATTGGGAATGCTAGATCCTAGCATACATTTAATCTGATGTTCTATCCCTCTCAAAAGGTAGTAATCCATTTAGCATCTCTTTAGGAAAGACATTAGAATACTCCTACAATATAGAAACAAAACTAGGAGGCAAAGAATCAAGATTAAGGTTAGTGTTAGAAAATAAAGTTTCCTTGTAGATGAGAAGGATTAATAGTTGTCCTAAAACTAAAACACTTTTAACCTCTCTTTAAAAATTCTATTTTTGCCTTCCCCTTTGCTTGTTTTCACTCACCAATGGGCCATTTATTTGTTTTGTTTCTTTTCTAGCCTCTTTTCCTTTTTTTTCTTTTCTTTTTCTCTTTCTCTCACCCCTTGGGATGAAACCTCCCTCCCCTTTACTCATTTGGCCGAAGCCTCTTTCTCTTTCTAAAAAATTTTCATTTTTTTTTATAAATCTCTTGAGGAGATAATGGAGCTAAAACAACCTTTCTACCTTTATAAGAAGAAGAAAATCAGTTAGTGTACCCATTATGAATATCTTGTCTATCAAATTGCCAAGGCCTCCCTAAAAGCAAATAGCCTGCCTGCATAGGTACAAGATCACATAAAACCTCATCCTTGTACCATCCAATTGAAAATGGCACTCTAACTTGATGTGTCACCTTAACTTCTCCATTATTATTTAACCATTGTAACTTATAAGGTCTAGGATGCTTTTCACATGCTAAGTTTAACTTCTCAACCATACTTGCACTAGCTACATTCATGCAACTCCCTCCATCAATAATGATTGTGCACACTCTCCTATAAACTAAACACTTAGTGCGAAATATGTTCTCTCTTTGTTCTAGGCTATCATCTTTAACATTCAAGTTTAAAGCTCTCCTAGCAACTAAAGATATCCCCAATTTCAACAAATAACAACTCCCCTTTACTATCACAATCACTACAATCTTTTAAAGGAAGCATTTCATTATCATTATGCTCAGATTCAAAAGTAATTTTCCCATCATCCCTAGCTATTATTACCCTCCTATTAGGACATTCACGTGCTACATACCCTTTACCTAAACATTTAAAACATTTAATTTCTCTACTAGGGGTAGAAGTACTAAAGTTACCTTTAACACCCTTATTTGGAATTTAGGGACCTTTTCTTCTTTGGGTGTCGAATCTGCCGTTTAGGGTTTAGATACCCTAAAGTCCTTATTCTCCTCCTTTTTGGTATATTTAGATGCCAAAGAGTGGTTTGAGTTTTTGTTGGTCTTACAGAAGCCTCCACTCTTCTTTTGCTTTTCAATCTTCATTTCAATGTGCAACATTTCTTCCATAGAGTCATGTTTGTATAATTCAAGGGCATCAGCAATATCATTGTTTAGCCCACTTAGTAACCGAGCCATAGTGACCTCCTCATGCTCCTCAATGTTTACTCTCACCATGCACATTTCCATTTCCTTATAGTAATCCTCCACTGATTTTGCTCCTTGTACAAGCCTATGAAATTTTTGATATAATTCTCTAAAATAGTGTGAAGGAACAAACCTTTTTCTCATGGCTTCCTTTATGTCTTCCCAATTATTAATGGGATGCCTTCCCACCTTTCTTCTACTCAAATTGAGTTGCTCCCACCAAAACACTGTGTAATCAGTGAACTCCATAGCTGCAAGTTTCACCTTCTTTTCTTTTGAATATTTGTTGCATTCAAAGATCATCTCCACCTTTCTCTCCCACTCTAAGTACTTTTCTGCACTATTTTTGCCTTTGAAAGGAGGAATCTTGAGTTTGATGTTTCCCAAGTTTCCATCTATCGTTATGCTAGCCTTCTCTCCATCTTCATTATCATAATCATGCATTACATGTTGTTCAACAATTTAGTTTCTCCTTGCTATCCTTTTAGGTACATTGGATGTACTTCCATCATGCCTCTCTTCTATCCCATCTATCCTAAGGTTTAACTTTTCAATCCCCAATGAGTGTTTGATATAGCATCTTATTATCGGGTACATTTATATCATCCTCTTGGGATATTCCTTTCCCATTAAATTCTTCAGTCATGGTGTATTTCCTGCAAGAAAATGTTAGATAAAAACCTCACAAGCACTCCCTCATGTGTTTTACACTCAAAGAATGTCACTCTCTCATGTTTCACATAATTAAGGCTTTTACCCTCTTAATGTCCTCACACTCTATTGCCTTTTTCCTCTCAAGCTTGTAACATTAAAATTGCACTTTTGAAAATAAATCACAAATCAAAAACTTGAACATGTTTTAGAAAACAAGGAAATAATAACTAACAACAAAAAAGATAGCTCAAAACTAGAAAAAAAAGACACTAAAATACTATGGAGGTGATACATGGCCAAGAGTGGTGTATCACTTGATGATAAGAAAATTAGAGTATTGGACAAAAAAGATACTCTAACAATGTAATTGGAACAAAAGGTAGCTTAAAACAAAGAAATAAGCAACAAGAATCAAGGAAAATGACAATATGGATAAAATGAATTAATTTAATTCATTACAAAGTAAACCAAATATAGAACCTAAATATGCTATCCAACAAAGAAAAGAAATTGACAAGATACAAATTTAAACTAAATAAAGTAGAAAACATGCAAAACAAAACATTTTAGAGCCCATTTGTTCACTATGCCAAATGATGTAACAAGCTTGATTAATGTGTCAACTTGTGTGGAAAATGGCGGCAAAAAGATGGCAAAGTGATGGCAAAATGATGGTGAAGATTTCAAAAATGATAACACAAATGGTGAAAAAGTTTTCAAAAATGGTTACACAAATGATGGCAAATGTTTCCAAAATTGGTTACACAAATGATGTCAAATGTTTTCAAAAATGGTTGCATAAATGATTGCAAATGTTTTCAAAAATGGTATTACAAATGGATAGCAAATGATGAAAAAAAATATTGGAACAGATGGATAATAAATGGATAGCACAAATGTTTGCCAAGTACAAATCTTTATCTAGCTAGAATTAGGATTGTAATTCCAAATTAAATATGGATTAGGATGTTTTTGAAAGCCTAAATCCAAAGCAATAAGGATTAGTTCTCCTATTCTTTAAAGGATTCCCAAAGGTGTTTGGAAAAATTTAATTGCTTCCCTTCTCAATCCTAACATAAAAGGATTAATTTTCCTACTCACAAAAGGATTTGGATTTTTCCTTTGGTTATATAACCTCCATTTGCCTAATTGTTTTTCTAAATATTTCCTTCTATTTTCTTCTCTTTCACATTTTTCTCTCTTCTTTCTTTTTTTTGGTATAAACAGTACCGTGAACAGTGATGATAAATAGTATGTGAACAGTGATGATGAACAGTACATAAACAATGATGATGAATAGTAACACAATTTTTTTCTTTTTTTATAAAGGAAATAACAACTAAACAAAAGACTATCAAGATTCGGTTTTCAAGCCAATGAAAAATACGATTCAAGTTCAGTTTCAAAAAGGCTTTTCAATGAATCAAGAACAAAGGTATGTAAAGAACAAGGCTAATTTAAACACACAAAGAACACAAAAATTAGAATGTTACTAATACTAATTTTGGCATGCATATAAAGAAATTCAAAGAAAGAAACACAAACCTGACCCTAAGATAAATAGGAATTTACCTTACTTTTGGCTCTGATACCAAATGATGCCGAACCCCAAAATTAAAGAACCCGAAACTCCTTGAACATATGTTTTGATTTCAAAAGACAAAGAAGACAAATACCCTCCCTATTGAACCACCCAAACAACACATGAATGGAAACGCAAATAATTGGGATAAGAAGAATAAGAAAAATGCCACAATCAAATGATTAATAAGTAATCCTAATTCTTGATGCAATAAAAAAGATAATCAAGCAATTCCTCACTAATCTCTCTAAAGAAATTTGGCTAAGCCAAAAGAAAACTCTCAAAGTTTATAATTGATTCAAATCTGAAGTTTACAACCTAAGTTAGCCTATTTATAAGGTGGCTAACCCTAATTTAATCATAAAACCCTAATTCAAATACTAATAAGGCCTTACACATGATGTGGTTGAATTTCCTTGGGCTTTTACAAGCCAAATAAGCCTAAATTAATATGTCTTAAACACACTTGAAACAAAACTAATTAATAAATCTTATAGGCCAAAAATTAAAGCCCAAAAGAAAGACTAGTTAAAATCCAAAATAACAAAAATAAACCTAACTTTAAAGCCCACACGCATAACTCATTGAAATACAAATTAAATAAGTCATGTGACTTTTTAAATGAAGCACATGACTTGCATAACTAAATCCTAAAATTGCAAAACCCCTTGAAGGCTTAAGTTGGCCCAATTCTTTCTCTTACTTCCAAAAGGCTAAGTACTTTATACTTGCCTTCAAGTTCTCCATAACACTTCTCAAAGGCATCTTCATTAAGTTCTTGAGTAACAAAGCCTTGAACATAAGATGACATGGCCAACTTTAGCTTCTTAGCATGCCCTTTTGTAATTAGACCACTAGACACTTTAAAGGATCATTGGTTGATGGTGGATCCGTATCACTTATATTTTAAGTAACATAGTGTAAATACCAAATTTTTTTGCATGATATTGTAGATAATCGAAATACCTTGTATGTGACGACTTAAATCTAAACATTTTATTTTCATACAAAATGTAGATAATCTTTAAATTTAAATTGCATTTTTATGTTTGCCATTACACCAAGCATGAGTAATTCAAATATTGTGATTGGTTGGTGGCCTTATTGGCTTGTGCTTGGTTGTATGTTATTTAAATGCATTTTGTATAGGAAGGAAGTGTCATTCCTAGTTGGAATGCTATCAAATTTTTATCTTGTTCTAATATCCTCGTAAAGTGTGAAATGTTGATAATTGTGTTGTTTGGTGGCCCTAAAGGCCTGTGATTTGATATTTTTTAAATATATCTTTTATGGAGTGAGGTGGTTCCATTCCTAACTAGAATGTTGTTGAATTTTTTTCTTATTTTTAATATCCTCATAAAGCATAAAATATTGATAATTTTGTTATTTAGCAGCTTTGAAGGCCTGTGATACATTTTTTGCATGCAAATACCTCTATCTATGTAGAAGGCAGTATCTTTCCTAGCTGAAATGCTACTTGAATTTCATTTGATGATTTCTCATAAAATATTCAAGACATGTGCATCTCATTTTATGCATAATTGTTAAAATTATGTGTACACTTCTTGTGTAAATTATTTGTTGATATTGAATTAAATATAATCCTGACACTTTGACTTGCTTATAACTTCAATAGAATATTAACTAACATATAATATTTTTGTAAGATGCCTTATAGGATAGCACATCCCTAGCCATCCCAACCAGTGCCAGATTATATAATGCCCACGACCAACTCCAGTATAAGGTGTGTAGGTTCATGTCTAGGCAATTCATTGAGAAGTTTGGATTGATCTAGGAGGCAGATAAACTCCTAGCTAGAACAAGTTGGACAAAGTTCTTCACTTTGGCATACAGGACATATCTAGACATGACTAAAGAGGTCTTAGCCACTCTTTGGTATGTGGGTATCAGTGGTCAAACATCCAAGAAGGGGTGATATAGTTCAAGGCCTTTGAGATACCATTTAGTATCACCTACTGTAGATTCATAGAGGCCATGGTGCTTCCTAATGGGCCACAATAGTCACATCACCCATGGTGATGGATAGGGATAGATGAAGGGCTATGACTTTGCTAGGAGTAGTATATGATTCAGGCAAGACAAAAAGCATGTTGCTAACTCTTCAGATCTACAAATATTTCCAAAAGGTGTTATCCATTTCTTACCTTAGATGAACTGGGAGTTGAGGTAACATAACTCAGCAGACATCATCAACTTGTAGGGGATATAGGAAAGGCACCCCATAGATATCACACATGAGATTGTCTCGATATTGACCATGGTGAGCACCTCTTTAGGGACTCAGGTATGTGTGGGAGGAGTCTTCACTAGACTGTTTATATTCCTCTAACTAAAGAAAGATCGCTTTGGAGATCCAGTCCTAGAAGGCATGCATATTAACCTATAGGTAGCCATCACTATGATCATGGTAGAGACTATAGATGGCTAGAGGGCCAGTATAGGTTGCTCACACTGCCAGAGATCTAAAAGAAGCTTGACCTTGATCCTATAGTCCCGGATGGAGCGAATGAGGAGGCTAGGCAAGGTTAGGTGGCAAATGAGATACCAGTAAAACCTCAGACACCTCTAGAGTAGCCACATCAACAAAATGGTCTGCCAGATGAGCCTCACAATATACAGGAGCCATAGGGGGCAAACATTGACTCAAATTATAAGTTTGATGTTGAATTTGACATACAAGATCTTCTGGATGGCTCACCATAGACCGGTATACCCTAGATCCCCTAGTAGACACCAAAGATCATCAACTGTGAGATTTTCTCCATATGGGCATCCTGGAGTATCATCTTCCTCAACTCCTCCACCTTATGAACACGTAGGGGTATCCACCTCGATTTCACCTCTACTGTCAGTGCCACCATCTCCTACATAGAAACCTATGATCACTCACCAGATGACAGTCTCCCTAGACCATACCAGTAGCTATCCAGACTTTATAGATAAAGGTTTAAAGCCTCATGATAGATATGCATACTGTAAGGCACAGATTTGATGAGTTTTTATAGGTAGTTGATGATTCCATTACCCAGCTCAGAGATCAGAGTAATTAGATCGAGATCATAATTTTTGGGACTAGATAGGCTATGATCGAGACTTACAAGGAATTGAAGAGGTACACCAGGTAACTAAGAGGAGACTTGATTAAATACTTAAAAAACCATTCTAGAGCAGTTTATAATGTAGGATAGGGATCAGATAGACTAGTGGGTGTTATAGTACAGTTTTTACAGCCATTGACACTAGTGATATCGGGCTTCAGCTTCATGTTTGAGCAGAAAGAGAAGCAGCCACCTCAGTACCTCAGGCCATGGTACCAACCCAACCTCCCAGACCACCAGCTCATAGGCCACCATCAGGGCTAGCCTATTGTAGGGCACCTGGAATAGAGCCATCATAGTGAAATATCATATTTTGTATTCATGGAGTTTTCCTTTTGTAAAATTTTTGATTTATATAATTAATTTTTATTATATTATGTTATTTTCATGTCTTATTTCACTTATTATGTTTGAAAAATAAAAGAATGGGTAATGATGAAATGTCATAAAGTTAAAAAGATCATTAATAAATAACCACACCATAATAAGACATGGATAATAAGGCAAGAACTAAAATAACAAAAGAAAAAAGGAAAAAAATCAAATTTAATAAGCATCACACTGATATTCAAACACTTTTTACAACAGGTACTCGAGGGTCCTCATTAGAGGATAAATATTTTATCCCTTAAGCAGGGACACCATAAGAAATTACCTATACAGGTTGAAATAGGAGAGATGCATAGAAAAGAGAAGTGTTGATATTCTCAAATTTTGAGAGAACCTTTTTCATATTTCAAGGTTGGGGTTGTCCCCACCATTTAGTGGAACATGAGATGTTTCGACCTGAATACCTCCAAAGTTATAAGACTGATAATTGACAATAAAGAACTATTTGGTGAGGGGTGAAAGCTTGATGATAATTTAGATCTTGGAAAGATGCAAAAAGGAGCACCAACCACCTTGATAATGATGGTTTTCCCTATATTCGGCAATTTATGGACTAATAAAATAGTCATTGGGAACTTTACCAAAGTAAGTCCAAACATCTTAGTGACACTTCACAGATGTATATGTGCCAGAAATCTCCTTAGTGGAACAAATACACGTTTTTAGGAATATCCGCATCAGAGCATTACTTAAAGAGGAATAAGTGATTAAATATCCCAAAAAGAACAACCAACAAGTCAGCAAATGAATAACATAGATCAAATACTACTCTAATCACCTCACTTAATATTGTAAGTCCACTCAAATTTCAACCAAATATAATAAGCCATCTTAATTCTGCAAGCTTTATGCACAAATCAGACGTGTTCAAATAGCTCATGCCTACAAACTGGCACTACTCTGATGCTCTTCACCAATTTCATTCTGTATAGCCCAGGCACTAATCAACTACGATCAAGTTAACCTGATCCTGCATGCCCTAGGCGATGATTAGAGAAAACCTTTTTATCACAATTCTATATGCTCTAGGTTCTAGTTAGATAAGTGGAGACTCACTACCTTTAATGGAGCCAGCCTCAAGCCATCTAAATTTTGTATGCCCTAAGTGCTAATCAGATGCATTCAAATAATTTGATTCTGCATAACCCAATCGCTAATCGGAGATAATCAATTTATCCTGATTTTGCATACCGCAGATACTAACAAAATAGATAAAAATAGGAATAATGCATTGATAATCTAACAATAACTACCTAACCAAAAGATTCACTACCTCAGGTACGTATCTTTTCCTTTTACTATGAATTTTGGTTTACTTTGGCATTAGTGCACCAGTTCCCCCAAATTGGGTGTAGTTATAGGCATCATAACCTTAGGTAGCCTAAATAAAGGTTACTTAATGATGAGGAAATAGCATATACTGATAAAAAAGTTTGGATCTTGGAGCTCTAATCTTAAATTTTCACTTTTTTATCAAGGACTTTTATTATTTTCAAATATTTTTAAGTGTTTTATTAAAATATACTTGAAAACCTTATTTTGGACTCCCAATGGTGACAAACAACCATCTATCAACTAAGGGATGACTATGTATAGGCCTCTTCCTCTGCTGTAATCTCAAATAGGGGTAATTTGGGAAAATTTGATGTTTAGTGATTAGGGATGCTTGTCCCTCACTCGAAACCCAGTTTTCCTTTTTTTTTTAGTTTTTAAAAAGGCAATTATAATTCAAAAGGATTTTCTTCTGGATTTATAGAGGTTATGGCTCTAAATCTAAAGGGATTTTATTTAGATTTTAACCAAAACTCCTTTCTAAGTATAAATACAAATTTTTAAGTTTTTAGAAAGAGGGAAAGATCATTTTTTTCTTGAAGAGCCACCATTAGAGAAGAAGAATAGTTTCTTTCTCTCTCTTTCTTTCTCTCTCTCTCTTTACGATTGAGTTCTAACAATTTTTGTTAAACACATACCACATATAAATGAATTTTATATTTATTTTTCAGATCAAGGATCACAAGTCAGAATAAGAGATCTAGACTATATTTGCTATAAAGTCAAAATATCTCTTAAGGGTAATATTCTAGGCTCTTTTTCTATTTTCTCTCTTTTGGATTTAATTAGCATGATTATGTGATTCTTTTTTGCATATAGGCATGTTCTAGTCATTATACTTGAATAATATATATTTATGTATAAGGTATGATTCATTTTATAGGTGCTTTAACATAATAGAGGCATGATAAGTATTTTGATATTCGTCCATTATTATATATGTAAAGCTTGATTTTTATTTCTCTTAATCCTATAAATGCATGATTTTTTTTATGTATTTCATGTATATTTCATTGCAAAGACATATTTTGACATAATTTAGGTTGCATAAATGTATGTTAGAAGTAGAAATATTTAATATATGTTTTTTGCAATTTTCCTCACATTGCTCTGGTTTTTTATTCTATCTAGAGGTGACAGATATGAAGATAGGCTAATGGATGGCTATCTATCATTCGAAGGATGGCATGTCCTTAGCCTGTCTCTCCATCCCGTCCCTTGCTCCTTCTTTTAGCTGTCCCTAACTCGATTGGCCATCCCTAGGTATTTTTGAGGCATTATTTTGTATACCCTATGCCCTTCATGTAACTTTTTATTTTCTATAGGTATAATATAATATTTATGCATAATTTAACATGTCGTTGCTCCTGTACAACATATATTTATGCTCGAATCAATTCTATTTATGTAAATACTTTTGTGATTATTTTGTGATGTCTTATACTAATTTAGTTGCTTTATGTGATTTGTTTAGCAATTAGGTGCATTATGGTTTCGAAGGATTCATGGTTTTTTACACAGGAAATTATGTTTGCCTAACTAGTTACTATCTCCATTCTTCAGTGATACCAATTACCTTAATGATTTATTCTCGTCATTATTTATTATTCATTTCTGATGTATTATTTTTTGAGTTATAATAGCTAGTAAAAAAAGATTTTTATCAAGTACATTAAAGGCACTTAAAACATTTTCTATCAAATAAATTAGGTTTTCCCAAAAATATGGACCAATGTCCAATTTTTTAGCCCAAATTCACAATAAAAGCATTTTGTAAATATGCATGAGCGAACCAATGTTCCCAACTTGAATTAAATTCCCATTTTATGTATGTATATATATTAGTCTTGTTTTGTATCATTCTTTGTGATGATTTGCTTTTGTAATAATCTAAGTAGGACTTTATTTATTGCTTTCTTTACTTAATTGGAATGTTTATTTATTCTCTTCCATAAATGCATTATGTGAGAGAGGAAAATGGATTGATTTTAAAACTTAATTATGAACTGACATCTAACCTAAATGCTTAATAAGAGTGATGTCTCGAACAATAATATCTGATCGGGCATCAAAATGAGGTTGAGAATCTATTCCCAACGTTCTGTTGGGAGGTAACTCTATGACACCTGCCTCTTTGAGCCCACTTATAGATGGCTTTCATGGGTTTGTCGTTAGCAATAAATTGGATTTAACCTTTTTTTTATTGTGAAATGGCTAGTTTATGATAAAAGCAAGCCCCTTTCGACATTGAACCTTAAAAATGAGCCTTCGAGAGTGAACCCAGAAACAAGCAAAGGCTCCGATACATGTCACAACTAGGTTAAGTCTCATTTGGAGTTATTCCACCAGCTTGAAATTACTTTCTATCAGTATCCGATGTGTATAAAAATTGGGATTAATTCCCTTCAAGTTATATGTCTCCCAACCAATGGCTCTTTTATGCTTCTTCAATACTTCCATAAGCATCTCTTCTTCCAAGCCTATCAATAGTGAAGAAATAATTATTAGTTTTACATTATCATCTAAAAATACATATTTTAAATGTGAGGAAAGGGTTTTAAGTTTATAATTATTTTCTCCCTTAGGAGGGGATGGTTCATCCTCCTTTATGCCTTCCTCATCATCATGCTCTTTCTCTAGTTCCTTTATCAACTCTTCTTCTCTCTTTCTGACTTTCTTCTTGTTCTTGGATGCATCAAACAATCTTGAAGTGCATCATCCAATAAAATATCTTCTTACTTCTTTTCCACAAATTCTTGAACACCATCCATAAAGCAAACAGGGCTCTTTAAAGTACTAAGAAGTTTGCTTCTTCATCTTATTGACATTAAAAATCATTTCTTCCTTATTGAACCTCAAAGTAATCATTTGTCCATGTACATCTATCAATGTCTTCACCATGTTCAAAAATGGCCTTCCCACTATTAATGGCACCTTACGATCCTCTTCTATATCCATCACCATAAAATCTACTAGAAATATAAAATTTCCCACCTTCACCAATAAGCCCTTTATTATGCCCTTAGGCCTCTTTACAAATCTATCCACTAATTATAGTGTCATTCTGGTTTCCTTGTTATCTCCCAAATTTAATTTCCTGCAAATTGAATAAAGAATTAAATTTATGTTAGCATCCAAATCATATAATGCATAACAATCAAAATTTCCTCCTTACTCATATAGCAAAGTGAAACTACCAAGATCATCTAAATTTTTAGAATTTTTGTTCATTAAAATTGCACTACAATTTTTAGATAAGTGAACCGTTCCTACACTCTTTAGTTTTTTCTTGTTAGAATATAGTTTTTTCTCATATTTAGGCATGTCTAATAAAGCTTCAATAAATGGTAAATTTACATGTAACTTTTTAAATATGTTTAAAAATCCAGTTAATTGTTCATTATACTTTTCTTTTCGAGTTAGAGATGGATAAGGCAACTTAAAATCATCAAGTATAGTAAAAATAAGCTTTTCCTTACCCTTACTTTTCTCAACAACAAGAGGTATCTCATCATTAATTTTAGATTTAGAAATACTTACCTTCGATATTGGTTTCACCACTTTAAAAGAATTATTACAATTTTTAGCTTCTTTTACCTCTTTCCCACTTCTCAAGGTGATTGCCTTAGCTTCTTCCTTTGGATTTCGATTCACATTTGATGGAAAAGTACCTTGAGTCCTATTGGAGAGAGAATTTTCAAGTTACCCAACTTGAGTCGCTAAGTTCCTAATTGAGGCATCTTGGTTTCTCATCTAAACATCCTGTGATTATAATCTAGCATCTTGACTAGCCATGAATGTGGACTGAGTGGTTATAAAGCTAGTAAATATCTCTTCTAAGTTAGGTTTCCTTTCTTTTGAGGGTTGTGATTTTTGTTGAAAATCTGGTAGTTGATAAGGTTGGGCTTGATATATGGATGGGTAATATGTTTAGGCTTGAGCTTGGTATGTTGATGGTTATTGCTATGGAGAGCTACATTTTTGTTAAAGGAAGCCCTAGGTTAAAGGTTAGATGTAGATGCATGGTTCCTTTCTTTCCATGAAGAGTTAAGGTTATTTCTCCACCTAGGGTTATAGGTATTCCTATAAAGGTTCATAGTATTTACATCTTCCACTACTGAACCTAAGCTTTCTCCTATCTTAGTTTTACGTGTCCCTTATGTTCCTCTATATATGTCACTCCCTAAAGTAGGCATATTTTCCACTTTCAATCCATTTAACTCCTTCTTCATCAACTCCATTTATGCCCTTAGCATGGCTACCTTATCTACAGTATATACTCCTTGCTTCTTTTGTGTAGATCTAGTAATTGCCTATTGACCATCATTTATGGCCATCTCATCTAGAAGTAAAAAATCTTCTTTAGGTATCTTGTTCATGAAACTTCCACCATAAGCTATATTTAGGAGAGATCTTATAGTTTGATTCACGCCTATATAAAAACAAAACATTAGTTTATGCAAAAAAATTTCATGGAATAGATAGCTCTTTAAAAGTCACCTAAATCTTTTCCAAGCCTCATGAAAAGGTTCCTCATAAAACTATTAAAAACTATGAATATTGTTCTTAATAGTGGCAATTTCGGTGATGGGAAAAATTGGCATAAAATTTTTTTTTGTATTTGCTCTTAGGATCTAATGGATTAACTTGGTAGCATTTACAATCAGTCTCTTACCTTACCAATGATAGTAAAAGGAAATAAGTTAAGCCTAATAGCATCCATAGACTCATTTGCTATTTGCATTATATCACTAATCTCTAAGAAAATATCCAAATGCTGAGCTGGATCCTCTAGCTCCAATCCCGAAAGTTGATTCTTTTTTACCATGGTAATGGTAGCGGGTTTTAGTTCAAAGTGTTGATTATGAGGTATCCTAATGATCCTATGCTCCTCATTCCATCTAGGGGTAGCATAATCTCTAATGGTTTTAGGCCTAAACCCATTCCCTTGAGCTTGGTTATTCATGTCTATAGGTGGTAGATCATTTATAGGTGGGTCATAAATGTTATTAAGGTTATTATACTCCTGATCTTCCAAATTAATATTGATTTGCCTTGATCTCTTGATCCTATGAAATGTGCCCTCAATTTCAAGGTCAATAGGTAAAACTGGATCGCCTCTTACCATAAACTACCAACACCTAAAAAGAACAAAAGAACAAGTTAAATAAAAGAATTAAAATAGAAAGAAAAGAAGAAAAACACAAAAAAATCACTTTAAAATCTAAAAATAAATAAAAAAATGCAAAATTCCCCCGACAATGATGCCAAAAAGTTGACTAGTGTCTAGCAAGTATACTAGATTAGCTAGTAATATAGAAAAAATATAATTATGACTCCAAATATTGTACCCAAGGAAAATTGTGTAAGTGTTAAAGAATTCAGATTTTAGAATGAAAATTGTGTGTAAAGAGTGAAAGAAATCATAAGTTTTATAATGATGAATAATTAACTAAACTAAAAACAAAAACTTGAATAACTAAAGTAATGAAATTAATGCAAGTAAATAGAAACTTAAGTAAATAAACCTAGACTTAAACAAAGCAAGTAATAAAAGTTGGTAAAATTTAATAATAGAGACAACTTATGCTAAAGAACTATCCATCTCAACTAATATTGCAATGACTCAGTTAAAAAAACAAGTGATTATTAAAAAAACCAGTTAAATAAAGCCAGATAGCTTATTCAGACTATAATTCTATGTATTAAACCTTCTTATTGGGAATATTTCAATTCCTAATATAAAAATCTTGTTTTAAACCCCAAGACATTCAAACCCCAAGACATTCATTAAACTCTTTTTCAAGTAAACTTAACTTCAATCTATTCTTAGTTCAACTTTTCTCAGTTTAAATCCACTCTTACCAGCACACAATTATCTCAAATTCAGAAAATAATTATGCATAAATACTAATGACTTAACCTAAGAACATACATATCATTGATCATAATTGAAATCAATAGGCAGCCATTTATCAAATAAACTATTAATCAACTCAATAACAATTAAAGATAAGAATTTGCTCAAAACTGAGAAATAATCAAACTTGTATTGAATTAAAGCATAAAATAAGTCATTACAATAAAAGTTTAAGGATTCAAGTATCCTTTAGTAAAAATAAAGAAGCTACTCACACTTCATCTTAAAAACTAAAAAAACTAAATAAAATGATACAAACATAGAGAACCAAGAAGATTTCTTGAGAATTCTACAGAAAACCAAAACATAGCTTCAAAAACTCTAATCCTTTATCTCTTAAAAACTAAAAAGAAAATAAAGCTTAAAAAATTTGTAACAATTGCTAGCCTCCTGTTCTAGTGCCTTAAACAAGCTTTTAAAACCTCCAAAGAAGAAGTTTTGAGGTCTTGATGCTTCCTAAATGAGAGAGGAATTGAGTTTTAATGAAATACGAAGTCTTTAATCAATAAAGTTCTTGAAATACTCATGTGAGTAGTTTATAGCTCAGGTGAGTGGTTTTTACTACCAAGAAGAGTGCTTTAGAGCTTGGGTGAGTGGTTTTAGCACTCAAGATAGTGAAATGCAGCTCGGGTGAGTAATTTTTTTAACTCTCTCAAGTACTCTTACTCTTTACACCATATGATTTTCTTGCCTAATATTATAAAATTACACAATTGCCTAAATCTTCTCTTTTCTTCAATTAAGTTCTCTTTAATTTAGCCCTTAAAATTATCAAAACTTACAATTAAACCTACAAACACAAGAATTAAATAATTAATAATGAAACCAACCAAATTAACACCAAATTAAACAACTCAAACACATAAAAATATCCTAAATTTTAATATAATTCACAATTATTAAACACACTCACCCAAGTGACTAACCATTCTTCGAAGTAGTGTTTCAACTCACCTAAGTGCCTATCCACTCTCTTGAGTAAATTTTCACTCTCTAGAGTTATTTGAGGCCTCTCTTGAGAATTTGATGCCTCGTAATTGGCCTTCAAGTCAGCTTTGTTTCCAACAACTAAGCACTCATCCGAGTGCTACATGTCACTTACCCAAACTCTCCCACCACTCACCCAAAATTTCACTCTCTCATCCATAGCTCACCCAAGGCATCTAATTTCAAGTCAATTATTTTCATCTTTTCTTATTTTATTTTATGCAAGTAAGTGCCTACTATTACTTTAATTTTTGAATTATCATGTTAGGTTTCTTATTTTTATTAGAAATTGGATTTTATTCTTAAACATTGGGGTTGGTTAGAGTTCTCATTTAAGATTAATTTATTATTTCTTTTGCATTTTATTTTCATTGAGCTTGTTGAGTATATGCATTTGAAGCTTATATTCTTTGTTGGCCTAATTTGTAGTTTAAATTGCTTACATTTAGCTTTGCTAATTTATGCAAATAAGGTGTTGGACAAAATGCCCCAATGACTAAATCTATATTTTTGATTAAAATTTCATACTTTAAATCATGTTTAATCTCACTCAATTCACACACTCCCTCACCTAAGACACTCACATCAAGCTATAGTCTTTCTTCAATTTCCATCCTCATTCTTATCAAATAAGTACATTTTGCATTGCTCAATTCTTAAATTGACATACTTAGCTTACTTGGTTTAAATTTTATTTAGAGTGTGATGTTCTTATACATAGGATTGTTTAAAGCTTGTTTTGAGTTTAATTTTGTTACACATTCATGTACAACACACTTCACTTACTTGTTGTGTGAGAATGTTGATAAATTTTAATTGTTGGCCTAACATTCGTTAAGATTGTATTGAAATTGGCTTAATTATTTTATGCTTCAGATATACTTGATTAATGACCAATTTGACATCTTTTTCCTCTTTTTATTAAGCCAAACCATCACCAAGTACACTTAGGCTTGAGATGTTTTCACTCACTTCATACACACTTGATGACATGTTGATTTTATGCATACCAAGAATATTAAGCCTTATTGTTTGCACTATCTTAGTTTAGAGGCATGTTTGATTGTTCACTTAATTCTATTGATCTCATATCTCCTTTTAGCTTGATTATGGTTCTTTGCTTATGCTAGTATTGCCTTGAGTCAAGTGTGGTATTGCTATAGTGTCCATTTCTCTGGAGCACTTACTTGTTCATCAAAATTTATACAGTAACCTGATACTTTTGCAACTTTGCTGAGGACAGCAAGATTTTAAAGAGAGGGATATAGAGCATAGCTAAATTTGGTTTTGAACTAAAAAATTTAAGGAAGTTCTTTCATCTTGCTCTTTAGTTGTTTTAGTTTAGTTTGGTTTGTAGTTTGCATGCTAGTGATATAGTTAATTCAAATATCATGTATTGTACATTTAGCTTAGTTCATCCTAGTTTATTCTTAAAAATGAACTAGTTGAACTTGAACTCAGAATGTATAATAAGTCAAAATTATTATTTAGCATTAAGATAAGAATGTTGTTTAATGGAATTTTAGCTAGTTTAGTTTTCACTTTTTGAGCACTAAAAGACCAATCTTGAAATAGAAGAAAAATTAGTGCATTGAAATAATTGAGTAAGAAATTTTAGATCACTATAACCTTCCTCATCATTCCTTTAAGCATAGAAATAACTCAAACAACTTAGAAAGTGATCTAGGTAAATTTTTCTTGTTGAGCTATATTAATATTGTTTTCCTACCTTTTTGATACATTTGACCTTTGTTAGCCATTTTAAGCCTAATGAGGCATGCTTAATGCATGCCATGTTTATTTTTTTTATACTTATTTATTTTACCATATAGCCATAAAAAAACCTTTTATCCTCCCTTCTAGAATTGGCCACTCTAGGATTGAATAAATTAATTTTTATTAGATATCTTAAAGGGTGTAGTTAGAAAAGAATTTTGGCATTATTATTGAGGGTTTATTGATGAAGTTAAGTAATAAGTGAGAATTTACTTTGTAACTACCCATGTTGTCATTGATTGCCACCAATGAAGCTAGTTTATAATAAACCTAGAAAAGAATGAAACATTAAAAAGTGGTGGAATTAAGTAATTTAATAAGGATATGAGTATTATTTTCTCTTAGATGTGCTTAATGTGTATGGGATTGAGTGAACAAGTATAGTAACAAGGTATGTACTGAGTAGTTTTAAATTATAAAATTTGGTTTATTAAAGTATAGAGTGGCTATTCTTTTTTTATTATCTACTGCCTATTCTTTTATAAACAATACCTTAACCCCATTACAACCATTAAAGATCTAAGTGATTCTTAGTTTTGAAATGCATACTTCTTAGTTAAACTTTGATTATTTTGAGGAGTTGGTTTGTTAAAATTTGCTTGGGATGAGCAAAGACTAACTGTGGGATATTTGATAATTATGAATTATATTATACTTTTAATTTATTTTATATATTTAAATTAGTCAATTTAGTATTAATTTGGTTGATTTTATTAATGTCTAATTATATAATTTGTGTGTTTGTAGGTTTAATTGCAAGATTTGGTATTTTTAAGGGCTAAATTGAAGAAAATGAGGACTTGATTGAAGAAAGGAGAAGATTTGGGTAAATTTTGTAATTTGGTAATTTGAAGGGAAGGATTTCATGGAAAGCAGAGAAGAAGTATTTAGAAAAGTGCTAAAACCACTAACCTAAGTAAGTAAAAGCACTTTCCTAAGTTAAAAATCACTCACCCAAGCTCTTAACCACTCACCCAAGTAAGAAAAGCACTCACCTAAGCTAATAAACCACTCATCCGAGTTCCTTAAGGCCTCTATTGATTAAAGACTTCCAATTTCACTAAAACTCAATTCATATCTGGTTTAGAAAGTTTTAAAACATCAAATTTATTCTTTTTGTAGTATAATCCAACTATAAAAGCAAGACGAAACACCAGAACTAGAAAGTAGTTAGTTAGACTTAGAGTAGGTTTAAAGTTACAAAATTTATTTGGTTTTAAGCTTTAGTTTTCTATAGTTAAATATACAGTAGTTTTTTATTTAGTTTTTTTATTTTCTTATTTTTCAATTCTCTTAAAAACTCAAGCTTTCTACAGTTGTTCTAATAAATCATCAAGAGCAAGTTTGAAGCTTTATGCGTATTGTATATCTTTATTTTAGTTTTTCATTCATTTTAATCATGTTTGGTAATTAATTCCTTACTTTTGCTAAAGGATACCTGAATCATTAATTTTTATTGTAATGACTTAGTTTGAATTTTAATTCAATGCAAGTTTGATTATTTCTTAGATCTTGAGAAAATTCTTATCTTTGGTTGTTATTGAGTTAATGATTGACTTATTTGATAAATGGTTAATGATTGATTTCAAGTATAATCTATGATATGCTTGTTCCTGGATTAATTCATTAGTATTGATGCATCATTATATTCTAAATTAGAGATGATTGTATGTTAGTAAAAGTGTATTAAGACTAAGAAAAGTTAAACAAAGACTATATTGAAGTTAAGTTTGCTTGAAAAAGAGTTTAATGGATATTTAGGAGTTTAAAATAGGATCTTTATGCTAAGTATTAGATTATTCCTAATAAAAAAATTTAATGCTTAGAATGATTGTCTGAATAAGATATTCGAATTTATTTAAATGGTTTTTCCATAATCACTTATGTTACTTTTGATTTGAGTCATTGCAATGGAAGTTGAGGTGGATAGTTCCTTTAGCAGAAGTGTTTTAATTATTGCTCTGTGTTTAATTTATGTTAGTCTAGTTTTTATTCTTATTTTTCTTTATTTTTAATTTAGTTTAGCTCATACTTTCAATTAAAAAACTTAGGAAATAATCTCAGACTAATTTAATTCAAACATAGATATTTTACTTTGCAATCCATGTTCCATTTGGTATGATATTTAGGGTCTTAATTATATTTCCTTATATTACTAGGCAATCTAGTACACTTGCTAGACACCGATTAGATGACTTACAAAAAGAGGAAGCAAGCCTTTACCATCAAATTTGATATATGCTTTTCTCAACTTAGACTCTCAATTTCCCTCTATATTTAATTCATATTTGCCTAATGATTATGTGAATGCTCTATGTGAAGCTTTGGTTAAGCATAAGAATGCTATGGGTTATTCCATAAGTGATTTAAAAGGGATTAAGGTTAAAGACATTTAAATCACACTCTTAAAGAAGTGGTGAGGAAGGAAGTGATTAAGCTCTTAGATAATGGAATTATATATTCTATTGGTGATAGTAAATTGGTAAGCCTCATTTAAGTCGTTCCTAATAAGAGAGGCTTGACGGTAGTTAAGAATGAGACTAATGATTTGATATGGGATGGTGTACGTATATTGATTATAGGAAGTTAAATAAGGCCACTAGGAGAGATCTTTTTCCATTATCTTTTCTTGATTAAGTCTTAGAAAGGCTAGTTAATTTTTTGCATTTTTTCTATCTAGATGGTTTAAGCAGTTTTTATCACATACTTATTCATCTTAATGATCAAGTTAAAACCACATTTGGATATCCCAATGGTATTTTTACCTTTAGGCGTATATCTTTTGGTTTGTGCAATGCTCCCTCTACTTTTCAAAGATACATGTTTTTAATCTTTAGTGATTTAATTGATGAATGTGTTGAAGTTTTTAAGGATGATTTTTGTGTTTATGGATCTAAATTTAACCATTATTTATAGAATCTTTCCAAAGTTCTTGATAGGTGTATAGAGCATGGTTTGGTGCTTAATTGGGAGAAATGTCACTTCATGGCTCAATAGGGTATTGTTATTGATCATTTTATCTCAAGTAAAGAGATTAAAGTAGATAGAGAAAAGATTAAAGTGATAGCCAATTTGCCACCTCTAAAGCATTTGAAAGACATTGGGAGTTTTCTTAGCCATATGGGATTCTATAAGAGGTTTATCGAGGATTTCTCTATATAGCTAAACCATTATGCAATTTACTTGCTAAGGATGCTAAGTTTGTATTTGATGAAGCTTACCTTGATGCCTTTAAGACATTGAAAAGAGCTCTATTTTTTGCACCAAATTTCTAACCACCTAATTGGGATGAACCATTTGAGATTATGTGTGATGCAAGCAACTTTGCGATAAGGATAGTTTTAGGGCAAGGGAAGGAAGGTAAACCTTATATTATTTACTATACAAGTTTTTAGATAAAAGCTCAAATAAATTGTACCACTACAAAAAAAAAGAGTTATTAGTTATTTTTTAAGCTTCGATAAGTTTAGAGCTTATTTTATGGGGTAAAAGTTATAGTATATTTGGATCATGCTACTCTCAAGTTACTTTTTACCAAAAAGGATGCAAAGCCAAGGCTTGTAAGGTGGATTTTGATGCTTCAAGAATTTGATTAGGAAATTAGAGATAAGAAGCAAAGTGAGAATCTTATGGTGGATCACTTGTCAAGTTTGGATCAAGATGGACTAAAAATGCATGATGATAGTGTGCCTATTAATGAGAGTTTTCATGGTGAACATCTTTCAAGTGTGTTGTCTAAAGAGATCCCTTAGTTTGTGAATATTGGCAATGATTTAGTAAGTGGTATACTTGTATATGGTTTGGATTATAATAAAAAAAAGTTTTTACATGATTGTAGGTTCTATTATTGGGAAGGGCCCTTGATTTACAAGAGATGTGCATATCGTTTGATTAGAAGGTGTATTCCCAAAGATGAGGTTGAAGATGTTTTAAAGCATTTTCATTCCATGGAGGTTGGCAGTCACTTTGGTATTTCTAAAATAGCTTCAAAGGTACTTTAATCTAGTTTTTGGTGGCCTACTTTATTTAAGGATGTTAGAAATTATGTGCTTACATGTGATGGATGTCAAAGAATAGGTAGTGTAATAAGGAAGAATAAGATACCTTTAAAAGGAGTTTTAGAGGTAGAGATCTTTGATATTTGGGGTATGGATTTCATGGGTCTTTTAACTAGTTCTTTAGGACATAAGTATATAATGGTCATGGTAGATTATGTCTCTAAATGGATTGAAGCAGTGCTTACTCTCACTAATGATGCCAAAGTGGTTAGGAAGATGTTTAAAAAGGTTATATTTTCTAGGTTTGATACTCCTAGATCTATTATTAGTGATGCAGGATCCCAATTTTACAATAATATGACTGATGTTTTATTGAATAAATATAGGGTGACATATAAGGTTGCTACTCCATATCATCCGCAAAATAATATACAAGTTTAAGTAAGTAATACAGAGCTAAAATGGATTTTAGAAAAGACAGTTTCTTCATCGGGGAAAGATTAGGCATACTTGCTCTTAGAGCTTGAACATAAGGATTATTAGGCAACAAGGGCTTTGAATTTTGATATGAATAAAGCTAATAGGAAGATATTACTTTAACTTAATGAGTTAGAGGAATTGAGGTGAATGCTTATAAAAATGCAAAGTTATACAAAGATCACACAAAGATGTGGCATGGTAAGCATATACTAAAAAAATAATTTTTTGAAGGTGATTTAATGCTTCTATATAACTCAAGATTAAGGTTATTTCATGGGAAGCTCAAGTCTAGATGGTCTTCTTCTTTTAAAGTGGTTGAAGTTTATACATATGGAGCGGTTGATATTGCAAATGACAAGGGAGAAATTTTTAAGGTTGATGGTCATCTCCTCAAGCCATATCTTATTGGTGAGTCCATTGGTGAGGTAAAAATGATCACTCTCTCTACACCTAAGGAGGTTATTTTTTAGGTTGCACAATAATTTTTGTTTTTATACATGTTTTTGGTAAGTATTTTCCTTTTTACACATCTTTTATTTTAAGAGTCTTTAGTATGTTTTTTGGGTTTGTTTACTTTTATTATTATGTTATTATTCATTTTTTACACATTATTATTTATGGCCTAATGTTTTTCTTTAAGTTTTTGGTTGCTTTTATTTTCAAGTTTTTTAGGCAGGGTGTGCCAACTTATTTCACCTATGCGAACTCAGCACAAAGATCAAACATGCTGACTTAGCTAGCTTATGCCGACTCATCACTAAATATGCCAAGTCATTCCAACATAGTAGTGTACCAAGTCACAGATGAAAGTGCCAATTCATAAAGAGTTGCATCCATGCCGACTCATCACCATGCGTGCTGACTCATTACAGAAAAAACATGTGCTGAGTTATTTCACTTGTGCCGACTTGTGACAACACCACTCTTGCCAAATTTTTCAACAATTTTCCATATCTTAAATTCCTTTTTTAGTTTTATATTTTTGGTGTTCAATTTTTGTCATTTTTGGAGTTACTTTTGAAATTTGCTTGAAAAGGTGTGAGAAACCCTAAAAGGGTCATGACTTTTCCCATTTTAAGTCATATCCTTTCATACTTTTTCTCACCCCTATTAAGATTTTCCTTCCCTATAAATACTATTCTTCATATCTATTTATTGTTGCAACCTTTTTCCTTTCCCAAAGGGTTATTTCCCTACATATTTTTTTTATTTCCTTCTTATTCTTTAGTCTTTTTTAGTTTCTCTCACTAAATATCTGGTTTCATTCATTTTCTCTCTATAAAACTCCATTAACAAGTTTATGTTTTTCTTCTTCTTCTCTTTCACATGTTCCTATTAGCAAGTTTTCTTTCTTTCTCCTTTAATCTTCATATAAGATGCCAAGGACTGGAGGTTCTACTTCATCAAGGCTAAAATAAGAAGTTGCACAAGGAGATGACTTGACTTTAGTTTATAAAAGTCCACTTTCTATCCTCACTATACTAAATTCATTTCTCTTAAGCCTAAAAAGATTGTTCCTTATAAGAATCTTTCCACTACACTATTGAGAGATCTCGGTATGTTGGAATCCTTCACTTCTCTTTTAAATTCATGTGGTCTTGGTAGATTTATTTCCATGTATGAACCTATTATTGATAACTTACTTATAGAGTTTTATACTACTTCAAAAGTGAATAAGAATGACTCTATGGTGATAGAATTTTGTATGCTAGGAGAAAGACATACACTCACTTATTCCTTTATGCTAGAGTATTTGGTTTCAAGAGTTTGGGATGTGTAAGCCACTTAAAAGTTTTAATGTTAATGAGTTTTGAACATTTTTAACTGATTTGAGAACCCTTTTCTAACATAAGAAAAGAAAGGTAATGTTTATTAAATATTTGAGGTTTTGGCTTTTGTATAAAGTTTTTGCATATGTGGTTTTCCAGAAATCCGAGTTTAATATGATTTAATATCAAGAACTCTTCCTTATAAGGTGCATTCATAACAAAAAAATATGCTGGACTTATTGGATTTTCAATCAAATATTAACATGTGCCTCTAAGAAGGAAAGCATTATCACTCATGGTCATGTTATCACCATTATAGTTAAAGCTTTGAATATTAATTTGGATGATTTTACCCATTTGGTTGAATGTACTTATTTCATTAGGCAAACCTTGATTTGGGGTGAAGTGGTTGATGCCTCAATGAGGTTTATACTAGCCCACACCACCACCGCCTCAAGAGGAAGAAAATAGTGAAGAAGAAAAGGAAGAGAGTGGGCAAGAAGAGCATGATTTTGGAATGCCTCAAGAGGGGGAATCTCATAAAGCACTAGCTATCATTCTAACTCCTTCTTATGGAGGTACAAGTGGGCCAACTTATGGTGCTTCTCGTGTTTCTTCTAGTCGATCCTTATGGGTTTAGGAATGAGTGCTTAAAAACCAACAATCAATGCAACATCAATTAAATTCTATAGAGATAATGACTCATCATCTATCAATGAGGCAAAGAAGAATGGAACCCAAGATTGATACTTTCATTGTCCAAGCGAGATATGTCATCGATTCATATTTACCTTCTTATTCGGATGATTGAAAGAAGTTTTTCTTTTCCTTTCTTTTTATATTTTTGGGTTCACATTAAGAGCAATGTGACATTCAAGTGTAGGGGAAGGGATGTTTTATGTTTTACTCTATTTTTCTTTTTGTGTTTTTGTTGCATGTTTACAATTTAGTTTTTTATTTTGCATGCATTGTGCTATGCTATGTTGATGCATATTCATTTATCTTTTTTATCTTTATGATAGTTTTCTCTAAGTTTGTCTTGTTTTGATTGAGTGCACATTAATGCTATTTCAATAGCCTATTTTTGATGCTCAATTAGTAGAATCTAAAGTTTCATATAGTATAATCTTTAAGTTTTTCTTACTATCTTTGTTGTTATTTTCAAAGTCTATAAGATGTTTAGTCAATTTTCTAACTATACTTAAGACTGGGATGGCATGATTCAAGTTTAGTGTTTAAGACCTTAGATAGTCTTAGGGAAACTATAGCCATAATATGTATAGCTTACATTTCAATAATGGATGAGGGCATATAATTAAAAGAAAAATGAAAACAAAGAGAACAAAAGATATTTTGTGAAAATATATATAATAAAATCAAAGCCATCTTGTGGGATGGAATATAAAATACACCTATTAAGGTTGATTAAATAAAAAGTGTGGAATGGAGCATAAAATGCACCCACCAAATTGAAAAGCATTTTGAAAATTTATAAGTGTCTAAAAATGCCATAAGAATTGTGAATTGATGTGTGAGCTTAACTTTGTCTCAATGGTTATGTTTTGTTCTTGAACTCCTAAGTTTAAATATTTTCCATCCTAGTTGAATAGTTTTGTTAGATTATTGACTCTATATTCTTGATTTTGATTTTAATAACTTGAGATTGCGTGTTAAATCTATTGACTATGCTATGCAACTTATCTACTCTATCATTGTTGAGCATTGGAAACTAGTTGTTGGCTATTTTTTTTAAGTACTCACTCATATTAAAGATAATCTTATGGAAGCTCTTGTCTAATTTAGAAGATAAATGCTTTTTTTAGTTCTTCCACTTGGATTTTTGTATTCTTGCTTGAAGATAAGCAAGGTTCAAGAGTGGGGGAATTTAAAGTCATATGATTTTGCATAGCCATTTTGTTTAGTTATCCATCATTTTACGAGTTTAATGCATGTGTTTTATTTATTTTACTATGTTATGCCAACTCATTACAGTGACTCAGTATGCCAGCTTGTGCCTTGCTGAATGGAGTCATAAAGAAGTTGAAAGTCTATCAACTCTTGATGAAGGTGTTGACTCATTACAGAGCCTGCCTATGCCAACTCAACACCAGTGTACCGAGTCATCAACAAAGCCAACTGATAGTTGTGAACTTTAGGTATATTTTTAGTGTGTTTTATGTGTTTATTTAAGTTAGTTTAATGGTAATTTAGTTTTTTATGTTTAAATATTTGTATTTTGTATTTTAAGTTTTAAATGTGAATTTTGGTGTTTTCAGGACGTATTTGAAGGAAATTATCATTTATATAAAAAAAAAAGGAAAGATGGAGCAAATATATGAAGAAGGAGCAACTTTTTGTGGGGAAGGAAGTGGTCACTCAGTAGAGTGACTAGGCTACTCAACTGAGTGACCAGAACACTCATCCAAAGGCAAAAACTCACTCACCCAAGAAATAAACTTCTTTTCTCCAGCAAAGATCACTCTCCAGAGTGCCCAAAGCCACTCTCCTAAGTGACATAAGAATAAATATGAAATAAAGCTTCCTATTTGATTAAAACTCCAATTCAACTTGGTTTAAAAAGTTTATTAAGGTCTGAACTTCTTATCTGAAGTGTATAAAAAGAGTTCAATGCTTCAATGCAAGAGATATAGGGGGATAGTCTCTTAAATACAAATTTAGCTTAAATTTACTTTAGTTTTTTTTAGTTTTCTCTTAGAATAGTTGTAACTAAGTTGAAAAGTTCTTCTTTATTTCTCTTTATATAGTTATCAAAGAAGTTTCTCTACTTATTGTTTTCATATTATCT
>CM075813.1:27813369-27945869 GCA_037975025.1 Excoecaria agallocha | reverse complement strand
TCCGTATTTTCTTCTCCTTTCTAGGTTCTAACATGCCAGAAAAGGAAAAGGCTTTTAGCATTGCAGGGGTTTATAAAGGATGGCCTTATGGCAACAAGTTATAGATGTAAGGATTTTTTTGCAATGTATCTTTCCTTGTATCTTTTCTTGCAACCAAGGGAATTAATATTTTTTTTTGTTTTGACATGTCTATTATTTCCTTTCTTCTTCCTCTTCCACCTATTATTTTTTTTATTAGGTATTGGAAGTGTATAACCATGTGTTAATGAGTTCTAGGGCTTGATTGTGATCCAAGGTGAATGGCTTAGTTGTGATAAATTCTTTTCCTAATCAAGTGATAATTTAAATGTGTACCTGATTTTCTCGACTAGGAGTATATCAAAATGGATAAAACTTGCAATGATCTGACTTGCCATAATAATAATTTGTTATTCGATCATCAATTTTTCGATCGAGATCATAATTCATTGATCTTGGGATTGGATTTGCATTTTGTTCTTTCTTTACCTCTTTTCGAGGATCAATCTTCAAGGGGAAGATGTTGGAGTTTATTCGTGAAATAAATCTTGCTAAGCAAAGAATAATGATTATATTTTTGATTAGTTTGCTTGGTAGGAAATGATGCTAGCTTTTCTACTGAATGTATGATTGATTTCATCAACAATGAAAGTGTCAGTTGGTGGAATTAATTATTAATAATAGTTTCATCAATCGTTTCATTTAGGATTACATTTTATGATAAGCACCAATCGAGTTAGAGGAATCCAAACACTTGAAGACCAATTCGTACATCAACCTTTCCATTAGGATTTCTTGATCTTTCAATTGGAATTTATCCTTGATTCAAGAGTATGTTGATCAAATATTATTGACTTATTAACCTTCTGGTTGGGATCAATTCTTTAGATCGAGATTACTCAAATTGGGAAAGCATCAATCTGGCTAGTGTACTTCTTGATCGAAGTATAATGTTGGCTAATGCTATGGTGTCTTCTGACCGTGTGGTAAAGAACTCTTAGTTTTGATCATTTTGAAAATGATAACATTTTCAGAATTTATTACCCGTGACATTTCAATCCACTTGAAGGATCGAAGGAAAATTAAAGGTCAAATTGGTCTTTTCAAGTTCTGAGCACCTCAAAAGTAGAGACATCATATTAAATGCAATGTCACTCTGTGTCGAACGTCACTTCATTAACTGAAATGCAATGTGTCTTGGCCATGTGGCGCTTTCTCATTAATCTCCATTTTAAATTTGAAGACCTATCTACTAATTATAAATAGGCTATATTTTCTCTTCAATTGATTTCTTTTCACACTTTTGAATTTCTAGCAATTTGCTCTCAAATTTCTCCTTCAAAACTTTAATTTTCATCTTTATTGTATTTCAGATTGCCCTTTTCATTCTTTAGGTAAGCTTTTCATATCAAACTCTTCTTCTTCTCTTTAATTTTTGCATTTCAAAGTAAAAATGGCTAAATCTAGGTCCATTATATATCATGGCATCGATATAAATTTTTTAAGGGAGTATTGGGGAAAGCCTGTAATTTTCAATCGAACTAGGCTTACTGATGAGTAATCTAAGTCACTTAAAAGGCATTTTTTTCCTTCTAGGTATTACTTCTACCCTTATCCTTCAATGATGTCTTGTAGGGAAAGACCTTTCGCTGATGGGAGATTTTTTATCCTTTATAACATGAGCTTGGAGTCTGGGTTGAGGTTCCCTTTTAATAAGTTCAATATGGCTAGAAGGTTATTATGTAGCTCCCAATCAATTGAACCGTAATACCTGAAGGGGTATAGTATGCTTTAAAGCAATGTGTAGGAATTACTAGCCTAGCCTAGCCCCAACCCCTAAATTGTTTAGCCATCATTTTTTCTTATTTCCACTAGAATGGATGCATAGGGCTTTTTCAATTTTATAAGTAGGAGGGATAGAAAACTTCTCCAATTTCGAACTTTTATGAAAGGGTTTAAGGATAAATTTGTATTAGTTGGAGTAAGAGATGTTATGGTGTTAGCTTGGTTCGAGTAGACAAATTGATCAGTGTAGGGGATCTGACTATTAGAAAGACAAGGTACTGAGAGCATATAATGAGCTTGAAATGCTATGGTCAAAGGAAGGGTAGTGGACTCGGATGTTCTGCTGAGTGTGCTACCCGATCTCTTACCATCTTTAAAAGAGAAAGAGGGTGAGCAATTCATGTTTTCTCTCTTTTTCTCTCTTCTCTTATGGTAGATCACTTAGTGTTGATATTTTCCTCCTTTTTGAATCCAATCTAATCCTTTTGATTTTGATTACAGAGAAGATGGCTAATGAGGAAGAAAAAAGAAAGTTGGCAAAGATAAGTGTTCAAAAAAGGGAAGAGCTGAAGAAAAAGATAGAGGGTAGACAGCTTCATCGGCTGAAAAGAAAGAATGATATTGAGGGCAAAGGATAACCTTCTTATTTAAGGTTGTGGGTTAAAGATGTTGTAACTTCGATCGATGGTGAGGCTAGAGAAGAAGGTGCAACCATTTCAAATGCTACCGAGGGATGTTGGCTTTCCACAGTTATATAACTAGAATTCATTATCATAGATGTTCAACCTCCTGCTCCTACTACCAGTACCTTGGCTGATCTTCTAGGTGCAATTGAGATTCTACTTTTCGATCTATCTCCAGCAGTAAAGGACTTGGTGCTAGCTGCCAATCCCTCTTTAGTGATAGATACCTCTCCACCAGCTACCGTTCCATCTACCATAGGAGAGGCTTATCCAAGATCCTTTTATGGGAAGGTTACTCAAATTGATTCTGGGGAACCTCCCTCACAAGGGCAGATAGGGGCCTTTCCAAAGATCCCCTTTAGCAAGATTTTCAAAAATCATTATAGGGATCATGCTACCCTAAAAAAACTAGTGTATGGCAGAGTATTGAATAGAAAGCCTTCTTCTAGAGAAGGATCTAACTAATGCTTAGTTCCCCACTTTATTGGAGCAGATAGGGTCTAATCTCTACATGATGTCATTGATGGTAAGTATTTATGCATCTTTGTAAGTAGGTTATATTATGGTATTTGATTGCTAGGTTTAATCCAAGTTATATATTTTTATTTCTCAATTGCTCAAAAGATTCAGCATATGAAAGGTGAGCATATGCATTTGGAGCAACCCAAGGTTCAGTTGCAATATAAGGAGAAGGCTAAAATAGAGTTTGAGCATTAGGCCTCTTTATAATAAGCTGGTCAAGAAGCATAAAGAGGCCATGTAGAGCATTGTAATAGGGTATGAGTCTGCTCTATCATCTACCCGATTAGATATGGAGAAGTTAAAGCTAGAAATCGATAGGCCAATAGGCCATGAATCTAAAGTGATTAAACTTAAGAGTGAGAAGTCCAACTTAAAGGCTTATCTTTAAGCTGCGAAGGTCAATTTGGAATCAACTAAAACCAACCTAGCAGCAAAGATCACTTCACTATAGGCAACTCAAATTGAGCTTCAGGAAAAGAAAAATGAGTTCAATTTGAGCACCTAAAGCAGATCGAAGATACGAAGGATCAAGTTCTTGAGGAGTTAGGCGAAGCTCAAGCTAAAGTGGATAAACAAATTCGATCGGCAAGCTTAGAGATGTTTCTCAAGTTTAATCTATCATTCTTGGATGATCTAGAGTCTTTTCCCAAAATTTCTTAGGACTGCATTGAAGAAAAGAGGGAGAAGAAGGCGAATATTATGCTCGATCCCAGTGGCCATATTAAAGAAATACCTTCAAAAGATGTCGAAGAAGATGCTACCGAAGGGTAAGAGTCTCAGGAGGGCCAACCTAACCTTATAAATGCTCAATGAGATTGAGCTCTTATGGATATCCATAGTGCAATCGGCCATATTTTTCTTGTTTAAAAGCTTTATTCTTGACTTAAAGTTTTATTCTTCTGGGTATAGTTGTCACTCTTGAAGAAATTCTCGTAGTGGAAACACCAGGTGCTCATCAATACATATGCAACTCTTTGAAGCCTATTAGGGACTCAGCTCAAGTCCAATGTATAAGGATGTTTCATTTATCTCTTTTTGTAATTCATAAATTTTGGAAATAGTATTTCCTTATGTAAATATTTCACATCAATGATTATATGCAATTTAGAATCCATGCATGCTATCTGTTCCTTATGTAAAGAACTGCATGTTCATAACGATTCTTTGTAAATCATAATTGCTCAGCTTAGTCTGATCAACAATCACAAGCAATTAATAAGCTAACTAATTTGTGAGTTAAAGAACTAGTAAATTAGGAGAAAAACTTGCAATCATCATAAGATTAATAGAAGCATTTCATTAAAAAAGCAAATAATATAATCACCTGATTGATAAGATAGTCATTATTTGATCGGAGTCTCAGGAGCAATACTACAAATGATACCTCTTTAAGGCTTTTGCGTTCCATGTTCTCTGGATGTCTTGCCCATCTATGCTTTGAAACTTGTACGTGCTAGGACTAAGGATCTTTGCCACCTCAAAAGGACCGTTCCAATTAGTTTGCCTACACCAGAGTTTCCTCTACCTTACATAACACGAGGTCCCCAACTCTAAAACTTTTAGGTTTAACTTTAGTGTTGTAGTATCTGCCAAACTTTTGTTTATATGTTGTAATTTTTGTGCTGGCATCATCATCGTTCTCTTTAATCAAATTAAGTTCCATTAGCCCTTAATTAGGATTTTAATCTTCAACAAAAGACTCAATTCTGAGAGAAGGAAGATCGATCTCTACTAGAATGATAGCTTTCAATCTACAGACTAAGAAGAAGGGGTTTTGGCATATACCAGCTTAGTGAGATGTTCTGTAAAATTAGAGCATGCTATTGAGTTCCTCTATCCAGTCCCTTTTTACCTCTCCTAACCTCTTTTTCAATCCTTCCAGTATAGTCCTATTTAAGACTTCAATCATTATATGGGTTTATGGGTGCACCATTCAAGAAAATGTTAAATTGATCTCCAGATCTGAACATAACCCTCTAAACACATTGTTGTCAAATTACTTGCAATTGTCGGTGATGAAAACTCTTGGCAAGCCAAATCTGCAAATGAATTTTTCCCATGCAAAATTTTTGATCTTTGAAGTAATGATGGTGGACATAGGCTCAGCTTTAATCCATTTGGAGAAGTGATTAACAGCAATAATAAGGAATTTCATTTTTTATTTCCTAAGCAAGAATGGTCTGAGAATGTTAAGTCCCCACTAATCAAAAGGCCATCATATATTGATTAGTTGTTGCTTGCTTATAGCTTTCCTTATGATTTTCCTATGGACCTGATATAGTGGGCAATGCTTTGCAATCTCTTGTGCACTTTTGAAGATGGATGGCCAAAAATAGCCTATCTATAATACTTTTCTACACATTTCCCTAGATGTTTTATGCGCCCCATAAAGTCCATCATCGATTTCTCTGAGTATGTAGTCTCTTTCTTTTTCAGATATACACCTTAACCATAAATTGCTAAAGGCCTTTTTATATAGGAGATCATCAATCAGTGAATAGTTTAGAGATTTTCTAGTGACCTATCTCACCTCGACTTCATTTATAAAGACAATTCCAATCTTTAAATATTTAACGAGGGAGTCATCCATGTTTTTAATTCATCAATGTCGATTATTTTAGCTTTTTCTATGGTCAAGAAAGGTAATTCCTCAACCAAAACACTTTCACCAAGAAAGTTTTGATTGATTGAGGTGACTTTTTCTAAAAAATTAGCCTACCTCATGCAATATTTGGGGACCTTTTCAATGGTTATTCTTGTCCTAACAGATTTAACCTTTAGATCTCAGCTCTTCCTTTAGGCAGATAACATTTCATGATAGGATCTTTGGCTTCAAATGTGCCAAGTACTTGACTAGTGACCAGTTAGGAGTTGCTCTTCACTATGAGATTCTCTAGTTAGATGGACTTAACTAGTCTCAACCCTTGTAATAGAGCCTCATATTCAACAACATTGTTAAAGGATTGGAAATCCAACTTTACAGCATGTTGCACTTTGATACCAAAGGGACCATGCAGGACAATACCTACTTCTCCTCTAAGTTTGATCAAGGCACCATCAATGATCAACTCCCAAATAAATTCCTCATATTTTGGGTTTGATTTTACTTTGCCAGTGAATTTAGTCACGAAGTTTGCTAGAACTTGATCTTTTATGGTTGATATAGGCTCGTACCTTATGTCAAATGACTGTAATTTTGAAGCCTATTCAATGAACTTTTCATCAAGATCTGGCATTTGAAGTAGCTTTCTAAGTGGCTAGTCCAATCTGACTATGATGGTATAGGCTTCGAAGTATCTCTTGAGTTTGTCAATGTAGATCATTAAGGTTATAATCAACTCTTTAGTAGGACTCTTCTTAAGTTTTGATCCTCTCAAAACCTGGCTGATGTAGTAAATTAGCTTTTGCTAGTTTTCCTCCTTTTAAAATAAAATAGTCGTAACTACTTCACCAAAGGTTGATAAATAAATATATAATTTTTTACTCGACACAGGTCGACTTAACAAAGGGAGCTCAGACAAGAATTTCTTCAGGTCTTCAAATACTTTCTGATAATCTTTTCCCTAGCTAAAGTTTTTATCCTTCCTCAGCCACTTAAAGAATGGAATGCAACATTTGCCATGGAAGAAACGAATCCACCTAGGGAAGTGAGCCTTTCATTCAATTTCTACACTTTTTTAATGCTTTGAGATGGTTGCATATCTAATATTGCTCGTATTTTCTTGAGGATTACCTCAATACCCTATTATGACACCATAAAGTTGAGAAATTTTCTAGAAAATACCTTAAATGTGCCTTTTTCGAGATTAAGCTTCATTTGAAATTGGTTTAGGGTGGCAAATACCTTAGCTAAATCTGTTGAATGATCTATTTGACTTTTGCTTTTGATGATCATATCATCTATATAAACCTCCAAATTATGATCGATTTGGTCCTTGAATATCTTATCAATTAGTTATTGGAAAGTTGTACCCGTATTTTTTAGACCAAAAGACACTACATTATAGCAATATATACCTTTATAAATGATGAAGCTGTTTTTCTTATGGTCCAATAGCCACATTAAGATTTGATGATATCTTGCATATGTATTAAGAAGTGAATAGATTTCATGATAGGTTATAGCATCGAGAAACTGATCTATGCTGGGTAAAAGATAGCTATTTTTAAAGGCATATCCAGTTCAAATCTGTAAAGTCCACACACATTCTCAGATTATCATTCTTTTTCTTTACAAACACTATTATTGTAAGCCAATTGGGATATTTCACTTCTCGAATGACTTCAGCTTCAAAGAGCCTATCCACCTCTTCAACAATAAACTTATTTCTATCAGGTGCGTGCCTCCTCAGTTTTTGCTTAACAGGTGGAAATCTAGGGTCCACCTTAGGCTTATGTACAATGATATCTAGGTCGATACCAGGACTATCTTCCAGTGACTATGTAAAAGAGGCTTAATTTATAATCAACAACTGAGAAATGTATGTTCTTAATTTCTCATCCAGACCTGATCCAATTAACATATTTTTACCAGGAGATAGCTCATATTAGATCATCGGTGTGCATTTTTGCTTTCCCTTTATCCTTATAGTCTTTAGGCTTCACCACATATACGGCTTATTTACCTTCTTTTATTAAGGCTATATAAGCTTCTCTAGCAATTTTCTAATTGCCTCTCAATATGGCTATCCCTCCTTCGGTGGAAATATTTATCACCATATATCTAATGCTAGTGACTGCACTAATCTACAAAAGGAGCGATCTGTCGAAGATAGCATTATATGTAAATGGCATATTGATAACAAAAGGGTAGACTTACATGTATGAATGATGGCTTCATTACTCAGCTTAACATAAAGATTGATAGAGCCTGTAGTAAGAAATATAGCATTACAGAGGCTTATTAGGGGAACGCAATCAAATCTAAGTTTATTGATCGAAAACTTCATTTTCTTGTAGGCATCAAATGTAAGTGTAGACATCATGACCAGAGATAGTCTAGATCAGGATTATTCGATGATTAAAAACCATTTATACTTCTAACAAAAAACATAAATTCTGAGTTTTGGCCTTAATTTCCACAATACTATAAAGTATTTTTGTGGGTTTTCACCTCGATCTTTATATAAATCAAAAAGACATTAAAAATCTTGAATTTTGGCATTTGCCAGTGATAGACAATCTTTTGTCACTAAGAGATGACTATTTGTGGTTGCTTTCTTCAGGGCATCTCCTAACATATGCCCTTATCCAGGCCATCCAAGACTATATGTGGCTGGTGATAGGTGATCGTCTGTTAGTGAGTCATGGCCAGAAAGCTCTATGTTAAATTCAAAATGTATTTTTGTAAATTTTAAAGAATCATGTGAGGAATGGTTGTTTGTCATTGATAGATGCCTATTGGTGGGGATTTTTATAGGTTCTCCACATTTCCCAGTTTTGAAATTTGGATTTAAAGATGAGATTTGATTTTATTGTAAATTTTAAGGGATTAAAACTTCCAATTTTGGGGGATTAGATTTAGAGTTAATCTCTAACTCTTTTCCAGGTATTTGAAGGAAATTTAGGGTTTTCAAAAGGGGATTCTCACTTTTGGAAAAAAGAGAAGCAGACTTTTGAGAGAGAGAAATTCAAATCTCTATTTATGGAAATCTATAGCTTCAAACAACATTTTCACACTAAAAACAAACACTTTTCTTTATTTTTTTAATCGGGATTAAGGATCGAGGCTCAGACCATGCTTCCTAAAGTTACAGAATTTCATACCCTGAAAGTAATATTTTAGGCTCCCAATCTATTTCTTTTTCTAAGTTCATCATCATGTTCACGTGGTAAACATGTTTATTCATTCATTATGATGCCATATTTCATGTTATTATGTTGGTGGTTTATTTTTTAACATTCTTTGTGAAGCTTGATGTTTTAAAGTTGCATAATATGTTAAAATAGGATGAAAGGATCTTTATACTCTTCCATTGAAACATAAAGGTATCTTGGTTTTATTTCTATTTTAGCAAGATTTCTTATTGATTTGTCATGGTTTATATGTTTTTTCAGTGTTATAATTATATTTGTCATGTTTTAGGGCATATAGATCTCATGTTAAGGGTTGAATTAGCTTTTTTTCCTTATTTAGGCTGAAATTTTTGCATTTTGTCTATTCCTTGAGTAATGGGAAGAAGGCCCGATCAATGGGATATCTTGATGCCTTCTCCTCTTCATGTCTCTCTCCCCTCTTTTAGGTCATTTGTCATGTTTTAGGCATTTGTGGCCCCTATTTAGGCCCCTTTTAGCATATTTTTTATGTTATTTTGTTATTTTAATTTGTTTTTCCATATTTAGATATATTTTAATTCTTTCACCACTTCTACTCAACATGTTTATTATTCTTTGATTGATTTTTATACTTTTTTATGCTTTTTATGTTATTTTACTTAATTGTTTGATTTTTTTACTTACAAGCTAATTGTTTTTGTTTCCTTTGTATTTTGCTTTGAGCCATTATTTTATGCATGATGCGGGTGTCTTTTGGAGATTATTTGGCATTAGAAAGGTCAACCTTATAACGGTTCCTCTTCTTGTTCTCTTACCTTTTTATTGCATGTAATTTTATAGCTTTATTTTATTATGTTTTGTGGTTGGAATATTTTTTTGTACTCTACTTTTTATTCAATTTTGGATGTATTTCATTTTTTGAAAATGTAATAGGTAGTAAAAAAAATTTTTAATGCATTAATTAATGAAAAAGTCATTTAAAATCTTTTGTATACAAATAATTGGTTTTCCATAGTAAAATAGACCAATGTCTAATCTCTTAACCCAAAAATCACACAATATAATAAAAGTCTTTTTTGTAAATATGTGTGAGGCAACCAATGTTTCCAAATTCAATAAACTCTCCAATTTATGTATGTCTTTTATTTTCAATTGTACAATTTGCTTTTGTAACAAACTAAATAGGATTGTTTTATTTATTATTTAATGTTTTATTTATTGTTTTCTTTAACTAATTGATGTGTTTTTTTAATTTATTATACTGTATTATGTGAGAAAGGAGCTAGTGGACTAATAATAAAAATTTAATTATAAGAAAATGCATAATCGAGATGCCAAGTTAGAGTGATGTCCCTAATATCGATCTTTATTTGAACATTAAAAGGTGGAGATTCATGTTCTAACATTCTATTGGGTGATGACTTCGTGAAACTTGCCTTTTTGAGCTCATATTGGACACCTTAATAAGTTGACCACCAACAATAAATTAGGCCCAAACCCCTTTATCATTGTGAAATGGCCAATTTATGAGTTTTAGGAAGCATCATTCTGGCCTTGGACCATAAGAAGGGGCCTCTAAGAACCAATCCCAACATGATCAGGCTCTGGTATGTGTCATAGTAAGTATATTGATAACACTTCCATTATCAACTAGGATCCTTTTAACTTTAAAATTATGGATTGCTGCTTATACTACCTGGTGTCCTCATAGAGAAAGGATAGCTTTGAATTATGACTGTATTTATTAGTGTGTTTGTAGCATGTTTAGGAGTTATTTTAGTGTTAATTTAGTTAGTTTTGTGTTTAATTTTATAATTCTTTGATTTATGTGTGTTTAATTAAATTTTGGTGTTTTATAGATGTTAATTGAAGTAAAAAAGTGGATCACCTCGGTAGGGGTGGAAGTTAACCCAACAGAGGTCCCTAAAAGAAGAAAAAATGTCATTCAGTCTAGAGGCAAACACCTCAATGGGGGTGAAATACACCCTAATTAAGGTCCTGATCAAGAAAGGGCAGAAAAAATCATCTCAATAAGGGTAAAAATCATCCTAACTGAGGTACTCACAAAATTTAAGAAGAAAAATCACCTTGATGAGGGTGAAAATCATCCTAACTGAGGTATAATAGTCTAATTTTAGTCATTCCTTTTCTATTTTTAGAAAAATCATTGAAATATTGTTATATGCATAATGTTGAGACAGGTAAAAAATCATATAGTTTTAAGAATTCTTTTTCCATTTTTAAAATAGTTGGAACCTTGTTATTTGATTTGTAGTGAAATGTATTTAGTTGAGTTCCATGAATCAAACTGGTTAAAGTTCACTGACCAGTTAACCCAATGAATTTGACCTGTATTTTGACTTACTTAAATGTATTTTAATTTTTAATGTCAATAATAGAGCCAAAAGATTAATGCATTGGAGGAAGTGACTCAGCCCACATAACATTTTTAATTTTTGAATGGATTTTTGAGTGAATAAATGGTTTTCATTTTTGTTAGTAAAAAATAGGGCAGAAGAGTTGATTGAATATCAATCTAAAAAAGGAAAGTAATAATCCAATTTCATAGTAGCAAAGATTCTGGTCATCTCACTTAGGCAGTGTTGTGGCATTATTGGCAGTTTGCTTACAATTATATATTGAACTCATATTTTAAAGGTTTGAAACATGAATTAAAAATGATAAAGAAAATGTAAACATATGTGTTGATTTGCTTGCATAAACTTACGAATAAAATAGTTAACTACAATTATTATGTTTTGTTTTTGAAAGGTCATGCATATATATATAGTTTAATATTTTTATATTTCAACTTTTGACTACTAAAAGGTATGTAATCTCTCTTTAATATGGTATAAAGTATGTGCCTATGGTTATTTAGGTGACCTTGATTTCAGTTTAATGGTTCATGTCAATTGTTAATCTGAATGGCTGAACAAAGTATGTGATTAAATTCCTAAGACGTACAAGTACACGTATATCTTAACAGTATATTATGGAAAGCAAATAGTTATATACCTAGTAATATAGATCGAATATGTTATGATTTAAAGGCATATTTGGTTGTACAATTCATCTCATGAATAATGTATAAATAGGACTAAGAACTTATACATATATAACTTGAACAAAGTGACTAATGAGAAATCCATAAATTAAATGATAAATTAAGTTTGGGAAAGGACTAGTAAAGTACTACGGTGTCTATGATAGTAAATGATATTGTTGTTGGAACAAAGAAGTAACAATGGTGAAATGAAGCTATTAAAGATGATAAAAATTACCAATATCATAAATATGTAATGCTATTATATATAAATGATATAATATATTTTATTTAATGGTGATTTTATATTTGCCCTTAGTAAAACTAGATAGTAATTGAAGCAATGGGATAAGATTGGCATGCCAATTAGGGAAATTTAACAATACTATGCCTTAATACGATTACATATTGAATGGCTTTGAAAGCTCTTCCGATGGATGTGATTGATTTGAGTCCTGGACTGAATAGCTCCGAGAGCTCAATCAATATATGTGTATATAGAAGTGTAGTGTGTGTGTGCGTGTATATAGTAAATGGTAAAATTATAAATGTCAATAATGAGAAATAACATTGAATGGACCATATGGTTTCGAGAACTCGATCCCGAATTTGATTCTCGTTTATCTAGCTTTTCTTACAATTTTGTTGGATTTTACTAAGGGCAAATACCAAAATGGAATAAATAGGTGAAATTTTTATTAATTAAGGTAAATATTTAATTCATATTGAGGTTAATTATATATTACATAAACTGGTATAATTTAATACAGTTAAGAGTGTGTATGTGTGTGTGTATATATATATATATATATATATAAAGTACGTGTATGTATATGATTGGGTGCAAATGTTTTGAAATTTGGTGTTTGTGCTTACCTGATACTAATTAGCAAATAAATTAAGTGAACCAAGTTGCTAATTTTGAAAATAACAATTTAGTGTAACGGTATTTTTACTGTAAGTTGGTCAATTATTTTAACCATTTAATCTTATATAATTTATAAGCAATTATGTATATTTTTAATAAATTGTTTATTTCAAATTACATGTGGACCTTTCATATTGATTTCTTATGCCTATATGCATTTTGAGTTTTGGAACTTACGACTTTTGTATATACATTTTATGAATTTGTATGTGATTATTTGAAGTTTTATAAATTTACTTTAAAATGTATAACTGAAAAGATAAATTTGGTTGTCACCACTAAGCTTTTGGCTTAGCGTGTGGTTTCTTATCCACGCGTAGGTTGAGAAACAAGGAGTTTAATTTATGTACAGGAAATCTCAGGATTGGCTACCATTCATTATGCCAAGGAGTTAGATTGGAGCATGGCAACTACACTTAACTATATTATTATTGTTTTATCTTGGTACGTAAAAGGTTAAAACTTAGTTTATAACAATTATTAAGATTTTATTGGTATTAAGAAAGAAATTTTATAGTTGTTCAGTTACATGATGAAATTTTATTGATATAGCTGAGAATAGAGATATTTGAGTAATGTTAATGTGACAGATGAAATTTGGTTTTATTTTTTATTGAGGAGGATGGGAAAAATTTATGTTAAAGTTTGATTAAAGTCTGTGGAAATATTCTATGATTTTAGAAGTATTTTTGGTAAATATTTCAATAAGGAGTTACCAATAATTACAAAAAATTTTGCCAAAATTTTTAGAATATAGATAATAACTGCTTATACAATAAAGTCTTAGGTAGTAAATTATCTAGTTAGCCCACTTAAAGGAATCGAAACACGAGTGAGACTGTAACGCCCCAAATTTGTATTTATCTTGCATGGTATGATGTAGAGCATAAATAGTTACCCTAAGATAAATTTCAGGGTAATTGGAGTTAAATAATGCAGGGAAAATCGGGAAAAATTTAAAGGTTAAACGTGCCTAGGCTAGAAAAATCCGAAGATGGATGATCCGGTGGGTAGTTTGGCCTAAGAATAGTTTATAAAAGTAGCTATTAAATGGAATTTGGTGGTATAATTTTAGTGGAAAGCGAGCTTAGATTGACCCCTAAACGAAATAATGAAGTGTTCACTCAGTACTGTAAAAAAGTTTAATTTGACTCTGAATTAGTGTATGATCTCTAAAAATTATTCTGATTGCACTAATATGTTAGTAATAACTTAAATGACCTGTGAGAAGTGAAAAATCAATGTTCTGGCAGTTTTAAAATTTCAAATTTTGGACCAGCTATACAGGCTACCAAAGCAAAAAGTATACCAAAATGATGTGGGAATTGGCTAAAATTTTAACATGTTCTTGAACATACTATGACACGCAAGCCAAAATTTAAGGACATTATGACATGGGGAACAAAAATTTATATTTAGGGTGTAAAAATGAGATTAGGTTAATTAGGGGATCAAATTTGGGAATTTTGGACATATGAGGATATACGAGTTATTAGTAGAAAGTTACAATCAGGAACAAGCAATCTTAAAGTAGTAGGATGTGTATAACTGGATGGTTGAGTGACATGTGGCTTAATTTAAAGCCATTGGATTCAATAGTTAAAGGATCAATGCTAGCCATTCCTTTTACACACTTAAAAACCATCTAAAACAGGGTAGAAATATCTGGAAATCTCTCAAAAATTGCAGCAACTTCCTCATTTTACATTGAAAAAATCCAAACCTTTCCCTATTTCCCCTCTCCTTCATTTTTCCTTTACCTAAGCTTTCTCTCTCCAATTCCAAAGCCTAAATTTCATACCTAGATATAAAAACACTTCCTAGATATAAAAACACTTCCTCTTCAACCTAAAGAAAGAATCATAGCAAGGGAAAGTCAAAAAATTAAAAATTAAGGTAAGGGAGGTTAGGTGTAATTTTGTGACTCTGTGAGTTCTAGGTGAAATTAGTGAGGGAAATCTATATATGCATGTAGAGAATAATTAGGAGAAGAGTGCAGAAGCTTTAGATTGCTTAAAATTGCAGGTTAAACTCATGATTTCCTTTCTTATATTTTCAGCCAAAAGAAAGAAAGCAAGAAGAAAAAGGCAAGGTTGGCAAGGGAAAGAAAAAGGAAGAATAGGAGTATCTCAAGCCAATTAAAGGTTAGTAGATGCAAATTACATACTATTTCATCTATTTTATTAGATTTAACCTAGAATTTATATTATATAACTAAACATAATTGAGTAGAATTGTAAAATAAATTAATGTAAGTTAATAATATGATGAATAATCATAATATGAACACAAATAAGTGAAGAAATTACTTTGAAAATGATGAAACATAGGTTGGCCAAATTATATACCTTATGATAAGATGATGGTATTTGGTGTTTAATGGTGTATTTAGTAGGAATTAGGTAATATGAAGCATAAAAAATGTACTAAGAGTGGTAATGAGTAAAAATAACTAATGTGCATAATTAGGTGCAAGTGTATATAATGATGGAAGTTTGAGTAACTTAAGAATGCTAAGGTAACTTTGGTATATTTCGCCATATTAGTGACTAAAATGGATATAAAACTATATATGAAATTTAAATGGAAGATAAACCATTATAAATGTATGACTTCACTAAGTGGCCAAATGGTATAAGTAAGGTTAATGGCATGATTTCATTATTTTCTTATGGTATTAGATCTATATGAATGGAATTTATAATTGATAAGCCTATACGCATGTAAACTTGGTCCTAATGATGTCATTATAAAATAATTATAATGGTAATAGTGTAAAAATGTAATATAATATGAATATTATTATTACCCTTAGTGTACGATGGATAATCCAGGACCCCAGGATAGAATGGCTAGCTATAGGGGCATATTCACCACGGTATTTTTTTGTGAAAATGTGATTATATTACTTAGTCGGCTTATTATATGGGAACACTGGAGAGTCCGTATCGTACCCTGACTTTGCGGTCACTCTAGCATAGATGTATTGATGATATGAGTATTCTGAAGATTTGGTATCGTACCCTGGCTGTGTGGTCACTCCAGTACATAGAGATGATTGAAGTTCTCATCCTACTTATCCTGTTCGAGGATTTCTATTGGTGACAATTAGGGAAAATTATAATTTTTCATATAAACAAGAAGAAAAAAATAATTATGGCGTTAAATATATTAAAAATGTCAATAAAAATTTAATAAGATGAAAAATGAGATTAATAAGTCAAATAAGGGTAAAATGGTAATTCTGTGATGAACCAGGAAAAATGGTAATTTAAAGTTAGAAAGGTGAACGATGAGGTTAAAATAGTTAAACGGGCTAAAAAGGGCAAAATCGTAATTAAAATAAAGTTCAGGGACTAAACCATAATTTACCATCCTTAGAAAAAATTTTAAGCTAATAAAATGTAATTTATGCATTTAAATTAAATTAGAAATCAAAGAAAGTCAACCGGATCAAAATTGAGGTCAAATTGGTTAAAATTGAAAAAAAATTAAACTTTAGAGACTCAATTGAAATTTTTCAAACAATGGAGTAAGAAAAGGAAATTAAGTGAGAAAAATGATTATTATGGTATTTAAGAGTATATTATAATATCAAAAGAATAAAATTTGAATTAAATTGATAAATAAGATTTTTAAATGATAATTTGGTAATCATGCTTAAATTAAGTAATAAGTTAATTATGTGAGATTTTATGTAAGTGCATCCACCACTAAGCAACAAGTTTGCTTAGTGCATGATTTTGTTTGACTACATATAGAGATAGATACAACGAAGGAATTTGAAGAGTAGAGTGTGGCATGTACATGTGGGAGTTCCTTTACATTCTTTTTGTTTTTGACTGGATTGTATAAATACACTAGACTATGTAAATATGTAAACATAAATATGGCCTACAAATTGAATAATACTATGACTTGGTGGAATTGATGTATGTGGATGTATGAAATAGTGTGCTTGGGAAATACTTGCATGTGAGACTGAAGATAGAAGTCTTATGTTATTGAGTGGAGTATTGGAGGAGGAGGAGGAAAAAGTATATTGGGATTGTAAATTGAATTTTTTTTACAGGTTTGGGTAGCATGATTTTTAAGCCCTCATGCTGTCGATATTTCATCAAATCAATAATAAGTTAATAATGATAAATGAATATGCGATATGCCATAGTAATTTCAAAATTAAAGTGAAGTATTAATAGTAGCAATACATAATTAAAATATTTGAAATGTGTAGTCTTAGGATGTAATATTTAATGGTATCAGAGCTCGATTTAGGCAGTCCTAAGATCGGAGTTGATATAAGCGATACTGATTGGGAGAATGAATGAGCATTTGATATGTACATGCCACATTATTGTGATATAAATTTTGGAATTTAAAACTTACCTGTTCTTTATGTATTTCAATATTGGGCCATGGCTTTCAAATCCCGATAAATTGCTGAGTTATTGAGTGATGCTGAGAGTGAGGTCTCAGCAAGTTCAGAAGTATAGGAGTCCATACCAAGTACTAGATTATAGCAGCTTACCCAACACACTCCTGTACTAGTGCCTCAGGCACCTCTACCTCCTACACTAGTTGATGTTATGCAGATGATGGTGGAGTTTTTCCTTAGATTTCAAGCCTTAGCTTCAGCTTAGCAACAATCACCATCTTAGCCACCTAGAAGATTCATCCTAGAACAGTTAAGAAAGTTAGGTGCAGAGGATTTTTATGGTTGAGAGCAGATTACAGATACTGAAGCCGAATAGTGGCTTAATAAAATTGAAAGATTATTTGAAATTACTCATAGCCCACTAGAGAAGAAGTTAGAAGGAGCAGTGGCTTTATTTCAGGTCCAGCCTATGTATGGTGGGACACAGTTAGGCACCATACCCCACCTGAGCAGATCACCTGCGATAATTTTTATCAGCTGTTCAAGGATAAGTATATGGGCAAATAATATCTGAGAGCTATGGAGGAGGCCTTTTGGCAATTGCACCTGGATAATCGAACAGTGCAAGAGTACGATTAGGAGTTTAAAAGATTCAGCTTTTATATGAGGGATTATCGATTCCCACCAGAAAAGATGTGTCAACTTTTTAATAGGGGACTTCATAATGATTTAAGGAGAGTTCTAGCAGTTCGGGAGTATAAAAACAAAATAGAGTTAGTTGATGCAGTAATTAGAATGGAAACTATTCAGCAAGAAGAAGTGAACAGACATACCCAATTTTAACAAAGAAAGAGATCAGCTTGAGGAGCAGCGGGTAGCGGGTCTAGTAAAAGAACTAATGGTTCTACTGTAGCTCCTCCATAGAATTCCATAGCTATGCCAGTAATAAGTCAACGTACTGCAGCTCGAGCAGCCCCCTCTATGGCATTAATGGGTAATGCTCCTCCAGGTTATAGATCGGGCAGATATGAGGTATCGATTTGTGAGCACTGCGAACAATGGCATTCGGGTGAGTACTGGAGATTGATAGGGGCATGCTTGAAGTACGGGTCCCGAGAGCATTTATTGAGGAATTGTCTAAGAGCCCAGGCACAGGCTACAACATTAGTTGCTCAAACGCCTATCGGTAGACAGGCTACTACTTCAACTTGAGGTCGAGGTAGGGGTGGACCCAGTAGGGTTACATTCACACGAGGTAATGCTCTAGCTCCACCAACTACAGATAGGCCTTCTTTTGGTAGGACCTATGCAGTCAGAGCTCGGGAGGATCAGGATGTGTCAGACGTGATTGTAGGTAAATTTTATCTATTTGATGATGATTTTTGTGCACTAATAGATCCTGAGTCCACACATTATTATTTGAGAACCAGAATCACATAAGGAAAGAGATTAGAAAAAGCACAGTTAGATTAGGATATATTGGTGAGTACCCTATTGGGTCAAAGTGTGATCTTGAACAAGATATATAGGGATTGCCCCATCCAGATACTGTAGGCTACTTTCCCTACAAATCTTATTGAACTTCCATTCCACGATTTTGATGATATCTTCGAAATGGATTGGCTCCATAAGCACCAGGAGATAGTTGACTGTCAGTTGAAAAGGATTACCTTAAAAACTCCAAAAAATGAAGAAATCACCATTGTAGGGGAACGATCTTATTCCTTATCCATTGTTTTCTCGGCTACTGTAGAACATGTGATTAGAAAAGGATGTGTAGCTTATTTGGCCTTTGTCACTGAAATTAAGGCTGAGAAACTGAAAGTGAGTGATGTACCTACAGTTATAGACTTCCCTGATGTCTTTCCTGATGACTTGCCAGGATTGCCTCTAGAAAAGGGAAGTTGAGTTTACAATTGATGTGTTGCCAGGTAAAACACTTATTGCAATGACTCCTTATCGTATGGCACCAGCAGAATTGAAGGAGTTGAAGAATCAATTGTAGGAATTATTAGAAAAAGGCTTCATCCATCTGAGTGTTTCTCCCTGGGGAGTTCCAGTATTATTTGTGAAGAAGAAAGATAAATCTCTCAGGCTATGTATTGACTACAAGCAACTGAACAAAGTTACCATAAAAAACAAATATCCATTGCCTAGGATTGATGACTTATTTGATCAATTGAAGCATGCTAGCACATTTTCAAAAATTGACTTGAGGTCGGGTTACTATCATCTTGGGGTAAAAGAAAAAGATATTTCAAAAATTGCTTTTCGTACCAGGTATAGGCATTATGAATTTGTGGTTATGCCCTTTGGCCTCACTAATGGACCGACTGCTTTATGGATTTAATGAATCATATTTTCCATTCGTACCTAGATCAATTTTTGGTGGTGTTCATCGATGACATCCAGGTATACCTAAAACATCATATGAACATGATCAGCACTTGAGAATTATTTTAAAGACATTAAGAGATAAACAGCTATATACAAAATTTAGCAAATGTGAATTTTGGCTGAATGAAGTTACTTTCCTTGATCATGTGGTGGACCCCAAGAAGATTAAAGCTATTCTTGAATGGAAGCCACCTAAAAATGTTTCAAAAGTTCAAAGTTTCCTTGGATTAGTTGGATACTACAGACGCTGCCCCACTCACCAAGTTACTTCAGAAAAATGCCAAATTTGAGTGGATGAAGAAATGTCAGGAAAGCTTTGAGAAATTGAATGGTATGTTGACGGAAGCCCCTGTTCTTACACAACCTATTTCAGGTAAACTATATGTTATTTACAGTGATGCCTCTAAGATTGGGTTAAGATGTGTACTTATATATTAAGGTAAAGTAATAGTATATGCTTCCAAATAGCTAAAGTCACATGAAAGAAACTACCCTACCTACGATCTAGAGTTAGCAGTGTATTTGCCTTGAAGATTTGGAGACACTATTTATATGGGGAGAAGTGCTACATTTACACTGACCATAAAAGTTTGAAATATTTGCCTACACAGAAAGAACTTAACATTCAACAGAGGTAATGGTTGGAACTCATTAAAGACTATAACTACTTGATAGACTACACTCCTAGCAAAGCGAATATGGTGGTTGATGCACTTAGCAGAAAATACCTAACGCATTACGAGCTATAAAGGTAAAGCTGAATATAGCACAAGATGGAGCACACGTAGCTGAAATGTAATTGAAATCGGATTGGCTCTAGCAAGTAAAAACTACTCAGAGGCAGGATGAAAGATTAACCTCTATTATCTCTCATCCATAAATAAAAGCGGGTAAAGGCATTGAATTCTCCATTGGCCATAATGACTATCTATACTACAAAGGCAAAGTATGTGTACCTAATGATGCAGAATTGGAGAAAAATATCCTGACTGAAGCTCACAATAGCCATTATACCATGCATCCATATTGTAACAAAATGTATCAGGAACTAAAGAAATCTTACTGGTGGCTTAGAATGAAAAGGAAAATAGCAGAGTTTGTGGCTAAATGCTTAGTATGTCAGTAAGTAAAAGCCGAGCATCAGGTCCCATCAGGGTTATTGCATCCCATCACCATACCAGAATGGAAATAAGAGCAATTTACTATAAATTTTATGTCTAGACTGCTATTTATGAGGAAGCAACATGACTCTATTTGGGTGATAGTAGATAGGATGACTAAGTAAGCTCATTTCTTTCCTGTGAGATCATACTTTTCCCTATCCAAGTTAGCAGAAATCTATGTAAATGAAATTGTGAGATTGAATGGAGTGCTTGTTTCTATTATTTCTGAAAGTGATCCACGATTTACCTTCAGATTTTAGCACAAACTTCAGGAAGCATTGGGAACCCGCCTGGATTATAGTACATGTAATGGCCTCAATACCGGGTCAGCCGTGAATAGTATTTTCGATGGTGAATAGTGCTTTCTGGATCCGAAAGTACCATTAAAAGTCAAAAATACTTTATTGGACCATCGGAAAGTATTGATCATGATAAGTTTGGGGTTGAAATTTGAAGTGAAACTGAGGTCAAATAGATCTCAAAAAGTCAAAAATACGAAAATGATAGCAAGTCAATTTCCTTGATAAGGAAGGTGACTTGATTTTATGTGAATTTTTAAAAATAGTAAACGAACTCTAAAAACTTTAAGATTTTTCATACATTCCTTAAATTTTTTGTAGAATATTTTGGTAATGAGAATTGAATTTTTCGGTGACACCGGCAGTTGTTGAGTCAGACCAATAAGTTTGAATTGGATCAATAACGGACTCCGATTGAGCCAAAAATTTGCGTGCTACCTATTTTTTATGTGATAAGAGTAATGAAAGCATTTTTGAAAAGATTTCAAGATAGGAAGTGAGAGAATTTGGATTGGGCCTTAAATGGCCTAAAATGGGCCTTTAACTTAAAATAGGCTAGGCCCATTAGGGAGATATAGCTTGGAATATCTGAGAAACTCTTAGAAATTTCCAGGCTCTCCTCTCTCCCTTGTATGGCCTAACCAACCCATCCCTCACTCTCCTTTTGATTTTCCTTCAATCCACTCCAAATCTCTCTTGAATCCCAACATAAAAATTATAATTCAATCCCTCTAGATTACTAAAATAGCCTCTAGTATCTTATTTGAGCAAAGCAAGTTGAGAAATAAAGGTTGAAAATAAAAAATTTTAAGGTAAAGTTTAAAAAATTAGTTGATTTAAATTAGTTCTTTAGTTTTTTCCTATAGTTTTTATTGAGTAAAGTTCAAATATGAGTACAATTTTTGCATTAGAGAACAAAATACTATAAGTTATGATAACCGGCCATGGTAGGTGAAGAAGAAGAAGGAAGGGTAGCCAAGGGCGAGGGCAAGAAAAAAGAAGTTTAGGCATCATAAAGTAAGAAAAATTGTAAGTGGCTAAGAAATCTTGATATTTTTTATTTATTTGAATTATTTTCCTTTATGTAATTAAGGAAAAATTTGTTAAATTGCCTAATTATTGCAATTAATGTGAGGAGATTGAAATTAAACCATGAAAATTAAAAATTGAATGCTTTAAATAAGGTAAAAAAATTTTAAGATAGCTTTACTATGGTGGCTGAAATATTACCTAATGGAATTCAATGAATTTTTGCATGACATTAATATATAATAACCTAAATCATCCCTAAATGCAATAAATGGTGTTCACAAATTTTTAAGGAATTTATAAAATTAAATTGAGAATTTTTAAGTTTAATAATTATGTATGTATATAGTTAAAATAATGAATTATTATGAAATAATTCATAAATTAAATGGACAATGGTAATAAATGTAAAATGATGTGCATATAAATTTTTATAGAATTTATGTGAATTAATGGAATATTTTTTAACATTAAAAGTTAATATGTTTAATAGATAATATTGAATTATTAAGGAATAATTAAATAAATCAGTAAAAGATAGCGAATTAATATAAAATTAATTCATAGCCAGTGAAAAAGAAATTAAAAGTCGACTGAAGAATTTTTCTGGATTTAAAAAGGTTAATAAAGTAATCATAACCATGCCTTTAGGAATAATCAAGCAGTAAAAACTAGTTCAGAATATAATTGGCTGACCATAGGAACATCTATACCTCGATGCAAGTCATGGCGACTTGCTTTGCTATGGGTAGGATCCTTGATTTCCATAGCTTCAGTGTATAAGTGAAAGTGTAAGTGAAATACTCTATGAGAAATGGTTCCTTAGGGGTCATTTCTCTATTAGTGGTGGTCTATGGGGTCCACGATTCTTGTATCCAGTTTGAGTATTTCTGGTTGGATTTGTACTAGGGGCATAATGAAAGTAAAATGCCAAAAATGTGAAAAGATAATGAAAAGTGACAATTAAAAGTGAAAAGGACTAAAATGAACGAAAATAAAAGTTTAGGGGTAAAATAGTAATTTTTCCCAAAAGTGTATAAATTAAGCAAATTAATTAAGAATATCTTAACCAATGGTAAAATAGCGAATTAGTGGTTAAACTGCTTAAAAATGAAGTTTTATAGTCAACAAGGACTAAAATGTAATTTTGCACAAAAATACCAAGATAAGTGTAAATTGATGTAAAGTACCTCAATTATTAGCTTAAAGACCAAAAATAAGCTTAATAAGGTCAAACTTGAAATTTCACGTAAAAAAGAGCAAATGTGAACAAAATTAAAAGTTTTTAGCTAAATTGAAAGGTTTAGTAAAGAATAAGCATAAAATAGATAACAATGTGATAAGATTAATTTGATGCTCAAAAAGAAAAGTTATTGCTTTTGCAAAATTTTGGCTTTTAAAAGGTTAATGTAATTATTATATATTGTTTAATCAAATTAAGAAACTTATAGGAAATATTTCAATTATTAGTCACCACTAAGCTTATTAAGTGTTCAGCGCGTAGTTATTATAAAGTGCATGTACGCAGAAGCGGAAGCAGAAGTACATCTTACAAGATTTCTTTTGATTAGATTGGGACTTGTATTGTAAAATGGCATGTATATATGTAAATGGAACTTTTTGACTTCTGTGTATGTAATAGGTAAATAAGAATTTGTACTATTGAAGGGTTGTGATGGATTGAATTAAGTTTTAGAGTATGTATGATATGAAAGTAAATGAATATTGAATGTTATAAGATACTGTTGTGCCTCTGAGAGGCTATGTGATCGTTTGCTTTTCAGGGGGCTAGTTCAACATACAGCCATTATATTGCAAAATTTTTATTAAGTGCATAGTAATTTAGACAGTTATAGGTCTTCGGCGAACCTTTAAAGTATTTTTGAACTTAGATTATAAACTTCAGATTTTTAAGGTTGAACTAATAAGTAAGAAGCAAATGGTTTATAAAAAAAATTATGGCCTATGGCTAGTCAAAACAGTGTTGAGTATACCGTTAAGTGATAAGGGTGTTACATTTAGTGGTATCAGAGCTAAGGTTTAAACAATTCTATGATTGAAATGGGTATTAATGTTTGATTTAATTACATATATACATGCAGTGTTTTGGGAATTAATGTATTCTTGCTCCCTTTTATTTTATAATGAAAAGATATCTGGAGAACATAGCTGTAAGGTGGGAGATAACAAGAGTGAGGCATCTAGCGATGTAGGGCAGCTAGGGGTCCCACAACAGCAAGTACCTCCACCAGTAGCGCCTCCTTATGCCCATTCTTCTCAGCTAGACTTTCTCAACTTAATGTTAGATTATATTCAACATAAATTATTGACTGTCCAGGCTCAGGCATAGCCTTCAGTAGCACAAATTCAACCACCTGCAACGCCTCAGAGGAAACTTATTCTAGAGCAGTTAAAAAGACGTGGGGCTGAAGATTTCTCAGGGCGTGATCTTTTGAGACCTGCAGTTTCAGAGGAATGTTTATACAAGATTAAGAGACTATTTGAGATTACCCATAGTTCCCTAGAGGAGAAGTTTGAAGGTATAGTTGCCTTACTTTAGGGACCAGCATTTATATGGTGGAATTTAGTCAGGAGGCATACTCCAGCAGACCATCTGAACTGGGAGTTCTTCATTGATCAGTTTGAGAAGAAATATATTGGGTCTGAGTATTAAGCCTCTATGCATGATGATTTTGGAGATTGAGATAGGAAAACCGTACAGTAGCAGAGTATGAAAGAGAGTTTGAGCGTCTGTGCTCCTATCTTGATGAGAGCCAGGCCACAGAGGAGAGATTATGTTAGGGTTTGAGAGAGGATTGCACACTGAGTTAAGGCAGATCATTAAGGCTTAGAAATAGCCTGCTCTATGATCCATGATTGAAGCGGCTATCAAGTTAGAAGCCACTCAAGCTGAGCAAGTTGACAGACAATCTCAATTTTAATAGAAAAGGAAGTAGGGACGAACTTGTCGAAAGATCGGGCAGGGTAAAAAGCAGAAAGGACCACGGGCAACTTAGGGTCATCTATCAGCAGGCCGAGGATAGGGCAGTTGTAGCACCCTTATTCTACTATCTATACATATCACAATCATATTATACCATAAGACATATAATACTACATTCTCAAGCTGAAAACATTTCTTAATAGATAACTTATAGAACAAATTAAAACCATATCATGTGAACTTAAGAGCAATAACTTAAATATATAAAAGTCCTTAATACCTTACAATGTTTTCTCAAACATAACATTTGTACTTACACAAAATTTGCAACATAATTAAAGTTTCCATAACTACAAAAAAAAGGCAAAGAGAAGACTCTACTATCAATCTTCTAAAACTTGTGTTGGCCAACTTGCTACAAATATCAGTCCTGCGAGAAAGCCCTAGCCTTGCAACCAACATGGATGAAACACCCGTGCTAAGCTATAAAGCTTAGTGGGGAACGAAAATCATGATAAACGACCACTCATAGTGATCGTCAACAAGCACACAACATGTCTCAAATATAATAATGATTTACCTCAATACATAAAATTTAACAATCATAAAAATTCAATGGTAACATTTACATTTATGCTACATTCACCATGTATAATAATGTAAGCTCCAATGACCTATGACTTTAAATCCAATTAATTATCGTGTGAATAGCTTTCAAATTAATACTAAACTGTACTAGCATAATTATCCATTAAATATTATAATACTCTTTAACCTAATAAAAATTCCTTCATATATCATGCATTGACATACATCTAAAAAAAAAGACTTATGATCACAAAAGTCCCACATATATATACCATCAATTTAACCAAAGTAACTTTGGTGAAAAGCCTGCACTATTCTAAAGAGGTGGATAACGGGTTATACGGTAGTACCCTAAGGTACAAAACTATTGATTATAATGGTGGCACCCAAAGGTACAAATGAAATACCCATAGGTATTAAATGGTGATCCCTTGTAGGGATAAAACTGTATGATAAATCGGTGGACCCAAATGGGATCAAACAAATAACATGGACCGGTCAAGCGGACCCAAGCGAGGTCGGCTACAACCCACACGAGGGTTGTTTTAAATTAACTTTAACTTTTAAACCCAAACAAGGTTACTATACTTTTAAATTCAAGTGGACCTAAACAGGTCAAAAAGTTCAGAAGCAGCTGCAAGGTACCCTTATAGGCATGCCTATCTATCCATACCCTTATAGGCATGCCTATCTATCCACTTCCTAGACTCAACGCAGGCAATAAAATCTATTTACTTTATCTTTCATTTATTCATTCATATTCTTATATGTACATGTATACTCTTGGGTAACTATAAACAATGTACTCGTACACATGCTCATGTGTAACTTTCTGTAAACCTGTAAATATACTCACTGTTGGGTATTACTACTTTATACTTTATAATCTTATTCGATCATGTAATCTATTCCGTATGTCAAAACTCATGTATAATGATGTTCAAGGTAATCATATTCATGTTCATGTAATACTTTCTTTAAACATATGATCAAAAACATTATTGAGTATTGCTATTTTCTACTTGGAATTAGTTCAAGGAATGATCCCTTTTCAATCATGCATTTATATACATAGTAGCATAAATCTATTCATGCCTATGAGCAGGATAATCATAATCATATACATGAATACGAGTATAATCAGCACAATAAAATTATCTTTGAATGAACGTATGTCACTGTCTTCATATACACTTTGCATAGTGGCATATAAGCGCAACATATAAGTATATACATGTAAGCATAATTTCATGTAATAAATCTTGTACATAAGTTTGAATTTATGTGATTATACCTATCTTTATTGTCAATCATATTACATGCTATATATAATTCAATGTGTAATAATATATACACATATTTAACATAACTATATTTAAACCAAATATAGAAAACAAATTACAATTCTTCCTACACAAATCTGCACAGGGGCAGCTTTCTGGATCAAAATTAGGTGCCCTTTTTGGTCTAGTAAATATTGTTTTTAGGCCATGTGGCCTTCCAAAATTTCATTCCCCTATATGTCTTGTTTCTAAAACATCAAAATTTGTCACAATATCTCATCTATAATTCAAGATATTCAAGAAAAACCATTAGCTGTTCATAAATTCAGAAACAGTTATTGTAACCACTTGTAAAATTTTTAGAATAAAATGGAGAGTGAATCAGCCTAAATTTCCTTCAACAAAATCTTGGTCCTAGGTGTCTAATTTATCCATAATTTACAGCATAGCTTTTTGACTCCCCTACTAAGATTTATGTCCAAAATACCACAATCTGTTCCTTAACAGTATATCCAGTTTTCAAGAATTTAAAGCGAACATTAGGAACTCAAACAAACATAATTAAACAAAGTTTCCTTCATAAAAAATGTTAATTTATAAGTCTATTTTGCATAGGAGTCGACCTCATAGCATTCTGATCAATACACACAAAAATACATCATTTTTACTTCAGCCTGTTCCAAAACCGAAATTAACAGCTCACTACAATTTCAAGTGAACATTTAAATAGCTTACAAGCATATTTAGCCCTTGGTATCTCCTACAAAGTTATAGGTATATTTCTCATGTAAAATATAAAATTGGAATTAACTCAATTGAGATTTTATAACCCAAATTATGCTGTAATTACAGCAACTAGTTCATGATACATATTTCTCTTTATTAAAGATTCCTAAAATTTATTCTCATTACAATTGTTCAACATATCCTACAAAAATATTCATGTTACTTCTCTAGTTATTTACATGAAAGTATGAGAATACTAATCCCCTGTGTGTGTAATTTCCAAAACATCAAGAATTACCTTAATATCACATTTATAACTCAAGATATTGAAGAAAACTATAAGCTGTTCATAACACCAGAACAGTTTTTGTCACCAATTAGAAAATTCATAAAATAAAATGTGCACAGAATTAGACCGACTTCCCTTCACCAAAGTTGTGCTCCTATGTATCTAGTTTACCCAGAATTTTATATCATAACATTTCGACATTTCTACTGATAATTATACCAAAAATACTAAGATCTGTTCTTTGACAGTGAACAACTGTTCCTACGAGATTCAAGCTAATTTTAAGAGGAGTTAAGAGGCCGATTTAGAAATGATTTCCTTCTACAAAAATATACATTAATGTCTTAATAAAACATACCAACTTGAATAATTCATTTTTCTTTTCTATAACTCAATTTATTAACAAACTAATACAACTAGGTCAAATGAACTTAACCCAGAATTTTTATAACAGAATTGCATGTAGTTATTTTTTTTTTCAAACTTTATAATAATTATTTTCCAGCAATAGACATTTAAATTATTTACTGTATCCTCACATTCTAACACCCTTAGAACAAATTTTAACTTGTTCATAGAACTAAATCTCATAAATCTTAATTATATATATACACATGCAAAACAAGAAATCTAAATTTAATTCCTACACTTGTAACCTCATCACAAAACACATCTAATACAATTATAATCCACATTTTCACATTTCAAACGCACATGCAGCAATGAAGAAGTTCCCAAACCTGAAATTCACTTCAAATCTGTAACAAATCTTCTCTTATACTCTTGTAATCTTCTTCTTCCTAATGATTTACATCACATTATTCTTGAATGACCCACATGCAATGGACTTTCTTCAAGAATACTTAGAGAGAATGTAGAATAATGAAATAATGAGAGAAATTCTAAAATTTCTAAAGCAATTTCCGTCCCTCACTCTATCTTCTTACCTGTCTCTTTCATTCCACTAGTAAATGGCTATTTATAATGGCTAGGAAAAATTCCCTTTTTAGTCCCTTAAGAATTTGCATGTCACACAACTATCACACACCTTTTTGCATGCTATAGTTTGACCCCCCTCCTTTTCTTGCATGTTATAAATTAACCTATTCATTTATTCTTTCTCTTAAATTAACCTCTCAATTATTCATTTATCCACATTTACCCCAAAAGATACCATATTCACAAATTGACCCCTAAATTAACACTTCATGCTTTAATTACAACCTTAATTATTGTTATACCAAAATAATAATGTAATTATGACCTTATAAAATTTATACCATATAATTTACATATTTATGACATATTTATTGATAACTTAATAATATTTTTGCCCCAATTAATAGATTAGCTCTTAATAGTTCATCAAATAATGCTTAATTAGACTTTAATAATATGTAATTGCCCTTGAATTCTACTAAGGCCTATTTTGGGTCCTTACAATTCTCTCCCCCTTAAGGAATTTCGTCCTCGAAATTCATACCTGTATACTTTACTCATGTACAACATTATTATTGCTATACCTCTATGTTTATCACAATCATCTATGATCCTGTACTTCCTCTATCATCTTCTCTGTTCACTTCTCTTTAAACCTTATCTCCAAATAAGGGTAACCGTATCACACTATTATATCATTACTATGCTTAATGTATATCCTCATGTGCTGTATATATATAAATATATATATATATAGCATTTTAATGAATCATCAAATTATCATCTCAAAAGCTTCAACTATGGATCTTTTTCATCAATTATTATAGTTCCATCTCATGTATCATTCTAAAATAATCACTATGTATTCTACTGACACACCTGTACCATAATCGCAAACTGTAATCATATTCATATATCATTGACAAACTTCCGTTATATCAAATATTTCAAAAGCATATAATTTTTATTTCTAAGTTTAGGATTTATCAATCCAATAAATAAATTCTAAGGTAAGAGATATTTACCAAAAACTTGTTCAGCAGCTTCAAACTCTTTCAGAACCTTAAGCTTCTTTTGCACTACTGGATGTTGTTCTCTTAATCTTTTGGGGTCTTGGGCAATTTGCCAGAAAATGTTTAGTACTTCCACATCTAAAACAAGCTTGATTTGCAACCCTACATATACTCCAATGATTTTAGAGCAATAAATGCACTTAGGGGCTCGAGGACCTTCGCCTTCCTTGATTAAATCTTGCTTAAGATGTGGTCTTTTGGTAGAGGAACCTTCTTCCATCATCCTTTTTCTTTTATTTGATTTCTCTTGTTTTGGGTTCTTATTATAGTTACCTTTAATCTCATAGTTATTCTCAACATCTGTCATGATTCTTAATTTAGATAACTCTTGTAGAATCTGAGTTAAATCATGGATCACCTCTTTTAACCTTTCAAGCAAGGAAGCCGGTATTTCGACACAATTCAGGTTTGAAGATTCAGGAGCAGAAGAGTTTAAAGCCCCAGTACTATAATCTTTGACTATCTCATCTCCAGTTTCTTTTGACTTATCCATCCTTCAATCTATACAAAACAAAAAAGTGATATCTGCATTAGGCCAACACAAAAACTTCCTATGACAACAACTGTAAACACTTATAGCCTAGGAACGGCTAAACCTTTGCTCTGATACCACTTAATTGTAGCACCCTTATTCTACTATCTATACATATCACAATCATATTATACCATAAGACATATAATACTACATTCCCAAGCTGAAAACATTTCTTAATAGATAACTTATAGAACAAATTAAAACCATATCATATGAACTTAAGAGTAATAACTTAAATATATAAAAGTCCTTAATACCTTACAATATTTTCTCAAACATAACATTTGTACTTATACAAAATTTGCAACATAATTAAAGTTTCCATAACTACAAAAAAAGGCAAAGAGAAGACTCTACTATCAATCTTCTAAAACTTGTGTTGGCCAACTTGCTACAAATATCTGTCCTGCGAGAAAGTCCTAGCCTTGCAACCTACACGGATGAAACACCTGTGCTAAGCTATAAAGCTTAATGGGAAAGGAAAATCATGATAAACGACCACTCATAGTGATCGTCAACAAGCACACAACATGTCTCAAATATAATAATGATTTACCTCAATACATAAAATTTAACAATCATAAAAATTCAATGGTAACATTTACATTTATGCTACATTTACCATGTATAATAATGTAAGCTCAAATGACCTATGACTTTAAATTCAATTAATTATCGTGTGAATAGCTTTCGAATTAATACTAAACTGTACTAGCATAATTATCCATTAAATATTATAATACTCTTTAACCTAATAAAAATTCCTTCATATATCATGCATTGACATACATCTAAAAAAAAGACTTATGATCACAAAAGTCCCACATATATATACCATCAATTTAACCAAAGTAACTTTGGTGAAAAGCCTGCACTATTCTAAAGAGGTGGATAACGGGTTATACGATAGTACCCTAAGGTACAAAACTATTGATTATAATGGTGGCACCCAAAGGTACAAATGAAATACCCATAGGTATTAAATGGTGATCCCTTGTAGGAATAAAACTGTATGATAAATCGGTGGACCCAAATGGGATCAAACAAATAACATGAACCAGTCAAGCGGACCCAAGCGAGGTCGGCTACAACCCACACGAGGGTCGTTTAAATTAACTTTAACTTCTAAACCCAAACAAGGTTACTATACTTTTAAGTTCAAGTGGACCTAAACAGGTCAAAATGTTCAGAAGCAGCTGCAAGGTACCCTTATAGGCATGCCTATCTATCCACTTCCTAGACTCAACGCAGGCAATAAAATCTATTTACTTTATCTTTCATTTATTCATTCATATTCTTATATGCACATGTATACTCTTGGGTAACTATAAACAATGTACTCGTACACATGCTCATGTGTAACTTTCTGTAAACCTGTAAATATACTCACTGTTGGGTATTACTACTTTATACTTTATAATCTTATTCGATCATGTAATCTATTCCGTATGTCAAAACCCATGTATAATGATGTTCAAGGTAATCATATTCATGTTCATGTAATACTTTCTTTAAACATATGATCATAAACATTATTGAGTATTGCTATTTTCTACTTGGAATTAGTTCAAGGAATGATCCCTTTTCAATCATGCATTTATATACATAGTAGTATAAATCTATTCATGCCTATGAGCAAGATAATCATAATCATATACATGAATACGAGTATAATCAGCACAATACAATTATCTTTGAATGAACATATGTCACTGTCTTCATATACACTTTGCATAGTGTCATATAAGCGCAACATATAAGTATATACATGTAAGCATAATTTCATGTAATAAATCATGTACATAAGTTTGAATTTATGTAATTATACCTATCTTTATTGTCAATCATATTACATGCTATTTATAATTCAATGTGTAATAATATATACACATATTTAACATAACTATATTTAAACCAAATATAAAAAACAAATTACAATTCTTCCTACACAAATCTGCACAGGGGCAGCTTTCTGGATCAAAATTAGGTGCCCTTTTTGGTCTAGTAAATATTGTTTTTAGGCCATGTGGCCTTCTACAATTTCATTCCCCTATATGTCTTGTTTCTAAAACATCAAAATTTGTCACAATATCTCATCTATAATTTAAGATATTCAAGAAAAACCATTAGCTGTTCATAAATTCAGAAACAGTTATTGTAACCACTTGTAAAATTTTTAGAATAAAATGGAGAGTGAATCAGCCTAAATTTCCTTCAACAAAATCCTGGTCCTAGGTGTCTAATTTATCCATAATTTTACAGCATAGCTTTTTGACTCCCCTACTAAGATTTATGTCCAAAATACCACAATCTGTTCCTTAACAGTATATCCAGTTTTCAAGAATTTAAAGCGAACATTAGGAACTCATACAAACATAATTAAACAAAGTTTCCTCATACAAAATGTTAATTTATAAGTCTATTTTGCATAGGATTCGACCTCATAGCATTCTGAGTAATACACACAAAAATACATCATTTTTACTTCAGCCTGTTCCGTAACCGAAATTAACAGCTCACTACAATTTCAAGTGAACATTTAAATAGCTTACAAGCATATTTAGCCCTTGGTATCTTCTACAAAGTTATAGGTATATTTCTCATGTAAAATATGAAATTGGAATTAACTCAATTGAGTTTTTATAACCCAAATTATGCTGTAATTACAGCAACTAGTTCATGATACATATTTCTCTTTATTAAAGATTCCTAAAATTTATTCTCATTACAATTGTTCAACATATCCTACAAAACTATTCATGTTACTTCTCTAGTTATTTACATGAAAGTATGAGAATACTAATCCCCTGTGTGTCTAATTTCCAAAACATCAAGAATTACCTTAATATCACATTTATAACTCAAGATATTGAAGAAAACTATAAGCTGTTCATAACACCAGAACAGTTTTTGTCACAAATTAGAAAATTCATAAAATAAAATGTGCACAGAATTAGACCGACTTCCCTTCACCAAAGTTGTGCTCCTATGTATCTAGTTTACCCAGAATTTTATATCATAACGTTTCGACATTTCTACTGATAATTATGCCAAAAATACTAAGATCTGTTCTTTGACAGTGAACAACTGTTCCTACGAGATTCAAGCTAATTTTAAGAGGAGTTAGAGGCCGATTTAGAAATGATTTCCTTCTACAAAAATATACATTAATGTCTTAATAAAACATACCAACTTGAATAATTCAATTTTCTTTTATATAACTAAATTTATTAACAAACTAATACAGCTAGGTCAAATGAACTTAACCCAGAATTTTTATAACAGAATTGCATGTAGTTATTTTCTTTTTTCAAACTTTATAATAATTATTTTCCAGCAATAGACATTTAAATTATTTACTGTATCCTCACATTCTAACACCTTAGAACAAATTTTAACTTGTTCATAGAACTAAATCTCATAAATCTTAATTATATATATACACATGCAAAGCAAGAAATCTAAATTTAATTCCTACACTTGTAACCTCATCACAAAACACATCTAATACAATTATAATCCACATTTTCACATTTCAAACCCACATGCAGCAATGAAGAAGTTCCCAAACCTGAAATTCACTTCAAATCTGTAACAAATCTTCTCTTATACTCTTGTAATCTTCTTCTTCCTAATGATTTACATCACATTATTCTTGAATGACCCACATGCAATGGACTTTCTTCAAGAATACTTAGAGAGAATGTAGAATAATGAAATAAATGAGAGAAATTCTAAAATTTCTAAAGCAATTTCCGTCCCTCACTCTATCTTCTTACCTTTCTCTTTCATTCCACTAGTAAATGGCTATTTATAATGGCTAGGAAAAATTCCCTTTTTAGTCCCTTAAGAATTTGCATGTCACACAACTATCACACACCTTTTTGCATGCTATAGTTTGACCCCCCTCCTTTTCTTGCATGTTATAAATTAACCTATTCATTTATTCTTTCTCTAAAATTAACCTCTCAATTATTCATTTATTCACATTTACCCCAAAAGATACCATATTCACAAATTGACCCCTAAATTAACACTTCATGCTTTAATTACAACCTTAATTATTGTTATACCAAAATAATAATTTAATTATGACCTTATGAAATTTATACCATATAATTTACATATTTATCACATATTTATTGATAACTTAATAATATTTTTGCCCCAATTAATAGATTAGCTCTTAATAGTTCATCAAATAATGCTTAATTAGACATTAATAATATGTAATTGCCCTTGAATTCTACTAAGGCCTATTTTGGGTCCTTACAATTCTCTCCCACTTAAGGAATTTCGTCCTCGAAATTCATACCTGTATACTTTACTCATGTACAACACTATTATTGCTATACCTCTATGTTTATCACAATCATCTATGATCCTGTACTTCCTCTATCATCTTCTCTGTTCACTTCTCTGTAAACCTTATCTCCAAATAAGGGCAACCGTATCACACTATTATATCATTACGATGCTTAATGTATATCCTCATGTGCTCTCTCTCTCTCTCTCTCTCTATATATATATATATATATATATATATATATATATATATATCATTTTAATGAATCATCAAATTATCATCTCAAAAGCTTCAACTATGGATCTTTTTCATCAATTATTATAGTTCCATCTCATGTATCATTCTAAAATAATCACTATGTATTCTACTGACACACCTGTACCATAATCGCAAACACTAATCATATTCATATATCATTGACAAACTTCCGTTATATCAAATATTTCAAAAGCATATAATTTTTATTTCTAAGTTTAGGATTTATCAATCCAATAAATAAATTCTAAGGTAAGAGATATTTTCCAAAAACTTGTTCAGCAGCTTCAAACTCTTTCAGAACCTTAAGCTTCTTTTGCACTCCTGGATGTTGTTCTCTTAATCTTTTGGGGTCTTGGGCAATTTGCCAGAAAATGTTTAGTACTTCCACATCTAAAACAAGCTTGATTTGCAACCCTACATATACTCCAATGATTTTAGAGCAATAAATGCACTTAGGGGCTCGAGGACCTTCGCCTTCCTTGATTAAATCTTGCTTAAGATGTGGTTTTTTTGGTAGAGGAACCTTCTTCCATCATCCTTTTTCTTTTATTTTATTTCTCTTGTTTTGGGTTCTTATTATAGTTACCTTTAATCTCATAGTTATTCTCAACATCTGTCATGATTCTTAATTTAGATAACTCTTGTAGAATCTGAGTTAAATCATGGATCACCTCTTTTAACCTTTCAAGCAAGGAAGCCGGTATTTCGACACAATTCAGTTTTGAAGATTCAGGAGCAGAAGAGTTTAAAGCCCCAGTACTATAATCTTTGACTATTTCATCTCCAGTTTCTTTTGACTTATCCATCCTTCAATCTATACAAAACAAAAAAGTGATATCTGCATTAGGCCAACACAAAAACTTCCTATGACAACAACTGTAAACACTTATAGCCTAGTAACGGCTAAACCTTTGCTCTGATACCACTTAATTGTAGCACCCTTATTCTACTATCTATACATATCACAATCATATTATACCATAAGACATATAATACTACATTCTCAAGCTGAAAACATTTCTTAATAGATAACTTATAGAACAAATTAAAACCATATCATGTGAACTTAAGAGTAATAACTTAAATATATAAAAGTCCTTAATACCTTACAATATTTTCTCAAACATAACATTTGTACTTATACAAAATTTGCAACATAATTAAAGTTTCCATAACTAAAAAAAAAAGGGAAAGAGAAGACTCTACTATCAATCTTCTAAAACTTGTGTTGGCCAACTTGCTACAAATATCAGTCCTGCGAGAAAGTCCTAGCCTTGCAACCTACACGGATGAAAACCCCGTGCTAAGCTATAAAGCTTAGTGGGGAACGAAAATCATGATAAACGACCACTCATAGTGATCGATAACAAGCACACAACATGTCTCAAATATAATAATGATTTACCTCAATACATAAAATTTAACAATCATAAAAATTCAATGGTAACATTTACATTTATGCTACATTCACCATGTATAATAATGTAAGCTCCAATGACCTATGACTTTAAATTCAATTAATTATCGTGTGAATAGCTTTCGAATTAATACTAAACTGTACTAGCATAATTATCCATTAAATATTATAATACTCTTTAACCTAATAAAAATTCCTTCATATATCATGCATTGACATACATCTAAAAAAAAAGACTTATGATCACAAAAGTCCCACATATATATACCATCAATTTAACCAAAGTAACTTTGGTGAAAAGCCTGCACTATTCTAAAGAGGTGGATAACGGGTTATACGGTAGTACCCTAAGGTACAAAACTATTGATTATAATGGTGGCACCCAAAGGTACAAATGAAATACCCATAGGTATTAAATGGTGATCCCTTGTAGGGATAAACTGTATGAAAAATCGGTGGACCCAAATGGGATCAAACAAATAACATGGACCGGTCAAGCGGACCCAAGCGAGGTCGGCTACAACCCACACGAGGGTTGTTTTAAATTAACTTTAACTTCTAAACCCAAACAAGGTTACTATACTTTTAAATTCAAGTGGACCTAAACAGGTCAAAATGTTCAGAAGCAGCTGCAAGGTACCCTTATAGGCATGCCTATCTATCCACTTCCTAGACTCAACGCAGGCAATAAAATCTATTTACTTTATCTTTCATTTATTCATTCATATTCTTATATGCACATGTATACTCTTGGGTAACTATAAACAATGTACTCGTACACATGCTCATGTGTAACTTTCTGTAAACCTGTAAATATACTCACTGTTGGGTATTACTACTTTATACTTTATAATCTTATTCGATCATGTAATCTATTCCGTATGTCAAAACCCATGTATAATGATGTTCAAGGTAATCATATTCATGTTCATGTAATACTTTCTTTAAACATATGATCATAAACATTATTAAGTATTGCTATTTTCTACTTGAAATTAGTTCAAGGAATGATCCCTTTTCAATCGTGCATTTATATACATAGTAGTATAAATCTATTCATGCCTATGAGCAGGATAATCATAATCATATACATGAATACGAGTATAATCAGCACAATACAATTATCTTTGAATGAACATATGTCACTGTCTTCATATACACTTTGCATAGTGGCATATAAGCGCAACATATAAGTATATACATGTAAGCATAATTTCATGTAATAAATCTTGTACATAAGTTTGAATTTATGTGATTATACCTATCTTTATTGTCAATCATATTACATGCTATTTATAATTCAATGTGTAATAATATATACACATATTTAACATAACTATATTTAAACCAAATATAGAAAACAAATTACAATTCTTCCTACACAAATCTGCACAGGGGCAGCTTTCTGGATCAAAATTAGGTGCCCTTTTTGGTCTAGTAAATATTGTTTTTAGGCCATGTGGCCTTCTAAAATTTCATTCCCCTATATGTCTTGTTTCTAAAACATCAAAATTTGTCACAATATCTCATCTATAATTCAAGATATTCAAGAAAAACCATTAGCTGTTCATAAATTCAGAAACAGTTATTGTAACCACTTGTAAAATTTTTAGAATAAAATGGAGAGTGAATCAGCCTAAATTTCCTTCAACAAAATCCTGTTCCTAGGTGTCTAATTTATCCATAATTTTACATCATAGCTTTTTGACTCCCCTACTAAGATTTATGTCCAAAATACCACAATCTGTTCCTTAACAGTATATCCAGTTTTCAAGAATTTAAAGCGAACATTAGGAACTCATAAAAACATAATTAAACAAAGTTTCCTGCATAAAAAATGTTAATTTATAAGTCTATTTTGCATAGGAGTCGACCTCATAGCATTCTGAGCAATACACACAAAAATACATCATTTTTACTTCAGCCTGTTCCGAAACCGAAATTAACAGCTCACTACAATTTCAAGTGAACATTTGAATAGCTTACAAGCATATTTAGCCCTTGGTATCTGCTACAAAGTTATAGGTATATTTCTCATGTAAAATATAAAATTAGAATTAACTCAATTGAGATTTTATAACCCAAATTATGCTGTAATTACAGCAACTAGTTCATGATACATATTTCTCTTTATTAAAGATTCCTAAAATTTATTCTCATTACAATTGTTCAACATATCCTACAAAAATATTCATGTTACTTCTCTAGTTATTTACATGAAAGTATGAGAATACTAATCCCCTGTGTGTGTAATTTCCAAAACATCAAGAATTACCTTAATATCACATTTATAACTCAAGATATTGAAGAAAACCATAAACTGTTCATAACACCAGAACAGTTTTTGTCACCAATTAGAAAATTCATAAAATAAAATGTGCACATAATTAGACCAACTTCCCTTCATCAAAGTTTTGATCCTATGTATCTAGTTTACCCAGAATTTTATATCATAACGTTTCGACATTTCTACTGATAATTATGCCAAAAATACTAAGATCTGTTCTTTGACAGTGAACAACTGTTCCTACGAGATTCAAGCTAATTTTAAGAGGAGTTAGAGGCCGATTTAGAAATGATTTCCTTCTACAAAAATATACATTAATGTCTTAATAAAACATACCAACTTGAATAATTCAATTTTCTTTTCTATAACTCAATTTATTAACAAACTAATACAGCTAGGTCAAATGAACTTAACCCAGAATTTTTATAACAGAATTGCATGTAGTTATTTTTTTTTCAAACTTTATAATAATTATTTTCCAGCAATAGACATTTAAATTATTTACTGTATCCTCACATTCTAACACCCTTAGAACAAATTTTAACTTGTTCATAGAACTAAATCTCATAAATCTTAATTATATATATACACATGCAAAGCAAGAAATCTAAATTTAATTCCTACACTTGTAACCTCATCACAAAACACATCTAATACAATTATAATCCGCATTTTCACATTTCAAATGCATATGCAGCAATGAAGAAGTTCCCAAACCTGAAATTCACTTCAAATCTGTAACAAATCTTCTCTTATACTCTTGTAATCTTCTTCTTCCTAATGATTTACATCACATTACTCTTGAATGACCAACATGCAATGGACTTTCTTCAAGAATACTTAGAGAGAATGTAGAATAATGAAATAAATGAGAGAAATTCTAAAATTTCTAAAGCAATTTCCGTCCCTCTCTCTATCTTCTTACCTTTCTCTTTCATTCCAATAGTAAATGGCTATTTATAATGGCTAGGAAAAATTCCCTTTTTAGTCCCTTAAGAATTTGCATGTCACACAACTATCACACACCTTTTTGCATGCTATAGTTTGACCCCCTTCTTTTCTTGCATGTTATAAATTAACCTATTCATTTATTCTTTCTCTTAAATTAACCTCTCAATTATTCATTTATTCACATTTACCCCTAAAGATACTATATTCACAAATTGACCCCTAAATTAACACTTCATGCTTTAATTACAACCTTAATCATTGTTATACCAAAATAATAATTTAATTATGACCTTATAAAATTTATACCATATAATTTACATATTTATCACATATTTATTGATAACTTAATAATATTTTTGCCCCAATTAATAGATTAGCTCTTAATAGTTCATCAAATAATGCTTAATTAGACTTTAATAATATGTAATTGCCCTTGAATTCTACTAAGGCCTATTTTTGGTCCTTACAGCAGTACCTCCCATGGCAAGTCTACCGCTACTACAGCTTCCAATGCACCCTGAGGCAGAGTTAGTGTGTTAGTGGTGCAGTGTGATCATTGTGCCAAGACACACCCTGGGGAGTGCAGATGTTTTACAAGAGCTTGCTTCATGTGTGGGTCCATAGATCATTAGATTAGAGACTATCCTATGCTACATTCTGCTCCTACCAGCTCACCAGCATCTAGTACAGGGCTATCTGCACCATGAGGATGTGGTAGTAGAGTCGCCCCTAATACTTCAGCTTCCAAACCAACTGGTCAGTCATCCCAGGGACAAAGGCAAGCAGTGGGATAGACATATGCTATCAAGGCCTGAGTGGAGAAGGATGCTCCTAATGTGATAGTGGGTAAGTTTCTTTTGTTATCTGATTTTGTACATGTATTGATTGATCCTGGTTCCACACACTCCTACGTTAGCACAGAATTGGCATATGAAAAAGGGATCAAAGAGGCATGCTTCGACTAGGATATCTTGGTGAGCAATCCTCTGGGGCATAGTGTGGTAGTAAACAAGGTTTATAGATTGTGTCCTATAGGCATCTAGGGACATGTATTCCTAGCAAATCTGATCGAGTTGCCCTTCCATGAGTTTGATATGATTTTAGGGATGGATTGGCAATCCACCCACCAAGCAACTGTTGATTGCAGAAAGAAGGGAGTCACCTTATAGCTTTAAAATGGTGATGAGATCACAGTTGTGGGTGTGAGATCCAATTTCCTGTATGATGTGATATCAGCTACTGCAGCTAAAAGATTGATTAGAAAAGGTTGTGTAGCCTATATATTGATTAGAAAAGGTTGTGTAGCCTATATATGTTATGCAATAGAGGCAAAGAAAGACATTTTAAAGGTGTCAGATGTGGCTACAGTTAGGAAGTTCCAGGATGTGTTTCCAGATGAGCTTTCAGGCTTACCACCTGAGAGAGAGGTGGAATTTTACATTTATATTGCTTCTGGTACTGCTCTTATTTCTATTGCTCCGTATAGAATGGCACCTGTAGAGTTAAAAGAGTTGAAGATTTAGCTTTAGGAGTTACTTGATAAGGGTTTTATCAGACCTAGCACTTCTCCTTAGGGAGCACCTATCCTATTTGTAAAGAAAAAGGATTGGACTCTCTAATTGTGCATCGATTATAGGCAGTTGAATAAAGTAACTATAAAGAATAAATATACTATTCCTCATATTGAAGATTTATTTGATTAGCTTAAGGGAGTGGGTGTCTTCTTCAAAATTGATTTGAGGTTAGGTTACTACCAGATGGGAGTAAAGGAAGCTGATGTGTCGAAGACTGCTTTTCGTACTAGGTATGGCCACTATGAGTTCTTGGTCATGCCATTTGGGCTTACAAATGCACCTGCAGCCTTCATGGATCTGATGAATCAAGTTTTCCACCCCTATTTAGATCAGCTTATGGTGGTCTTCATATTCGACATCCTGGTGTATTCCAAGACACCAAAAGATCATGACAAGCACTTAAGGATTGTTCTTCAAACTCTGAGAGAAAAGCAGTTGTACGCCAAATTCAGTAAATGTGATTTTTGGCTGAATGAGGTGTGTTTTCTGGGTCATGTTATATCTGCAGAGGGCATTAATGTGGATCTTTCAAAGATTGATGCAATCTGTCAGTGAAAGCCACCCAAGAATGTGACTGAAGTAAGGAGTTTTCTGGAATTGGCTGGGTATTATAGGAGATTCATCAAAGGCTTTTCCACTATTGCAATTCCTATGACATGACTGCTACAGAAGAATGACAGGTGCCAAGAATGCTTTAAGAAGCTTAAAACTATGTTGACAAAAGCTCTTATCCTTTCTCAACATGAGTCAGGTAAAGACTTTGTGATCTACAGTGATGCCTTCAGGAATGGTTTAGGCTATGTTCTGATGCAGGAAGGCAAAGTGATTGCTTATGCCTCCCATCAACTCAAAACTCATGAGAAAAACTATTATACTTATGATTTAGAGTTGGCAGCTATTGTTTTTAAACTGAAGATATGGAGGCACTATATGTATGGTGAGAAATGCTAAATCTATTTGGATCATAAAAGTTTTAAATATTTGCTTACGCAAAAAGAAATCAACCTCAAACAAAGATGTTGGTTGGAGTTGATTAAAGATTATGACTATTACATCGACTACCATCCAGGAAAAGCGAATGTAGTAGCTGATGTACTTAGTAGAAAATTTATGTCAGGCAATGTTAATGCTTTTGAATGAATCTGTATAAGATCTTGATAAGTGTAAATGATTAATAGTGATCTTTGCAGCATTTCGGGCAATGAATGCCAGTTTGAGTATGGCACCAGATGGAGCTTTAGTAACCGAACTATGAACTAAACCAGATTTATACATCAAGTGAAAGTAGCTCAGAAAGAAGATGATCGACTAATGGCTATTATGAACAAGCTTCAGCATAGTAGTGAAAATGACTACTCTCTGTCTAGTGATGGAAGTCTATATTACAAACGAAGATTTTGTGTTCCTGCTCAGAAAGAATTGAAGAGAAATATTCTAACAGAAGCACACCATAGTAGTTATGCCATGCACCCTGGAAGTAACAAGATGTACTAGGACTTGAAAGCCTTCTATTGATGGCCAGGCATGAAACATGATGTGATTGAATTCGTAAGTAAATGTCTGACATGTCAGCTTATAAAGGCAGAGCATTAGGTTCCTTCGGGATTACTTTATCCTCTTCTTATACCAGAGTGGAAATGGGATGAGTTAACCATGGACTTTGTGATTGGCTTACCTGTGACTCAGAGAAAACATGATGCAAGGTGGGTAATAGTTGACAGACTCACTAAATCTGCTCATTTCTTACCAGTGAGGATTGATTACTCTTTGACCAGGCTAGCAAAGATCTATATTAGTAAGGGGGTTAGGTTACATGAAGTGTCTACATCTATTATATCTAACAAGGATCCCAGATTTACCTTCCATTTATCAAAAAAATTTTAGGATGCTTTGGGTACTAGACTTTGCCTTAGCATGGCATTTTACCCTCAAACTGATGGCCAGTTTGAGCGGGTGATTCAGAAACTAGAAGACATGCTTAGATACTATGTTCTTGAGTTTGGCACTAATTGGGAAAAATATTTGCCCTTGACCGAGTTTGCCTACAATAATAGCTACTAGACCAATTTGAAAATGGCTCCTTTTAAAGCATTATATGGTAGGAAGTGTAAAACTCCTTTGTGCTGGACTGAACTAAGTGAAAGAAAGTTATTAGGTTCAGACTTAATATGCAACTTTGAAGAGAAAGTTCAGATTATTAAGAGCAGATTGAAAGAAGCCATAAACTTCGCCATAAATCTTATGGGGATCTGAAGAGGAGAGATAATGAGTTCAGGTTTGAGATAAGGTCTTTCTGAAGGTATCTCCATGGAAGAAAGATCTGAGATTTGGTAAGAAGGGCAAGTTATGCCCTAGATTCATCAGTCCATATGAGACACTTCAGCGAGCACTTCCCGTAGCCTACAGATTGAAGCTGTCATCTACTTTGGAAAAGATACATGATGTCTTTTATGTGTCTATGCTCCGCATATACATATCTTATCATAACCATGTGATAGTACAAGATAAGATATAGGTGTAGACCGATATGAGTTACGAAGAAAAGCCAATGAAGATCTTAGCCAGAGAAATTTGACAGCCTGGAACAAGCAGATTCCATTGGTAAAGGTCCTGTGGCATCACCATAATGTCAAAGAAGCAACATAGGAACCTGAAACGATGATGAGACAGTAGTATCCTCTACTCTTCAGTCCAGGTAAATTTTAAGGATGAAAATTCTTTTAGTAGGGGAGAAATGTAATGGCCTCAATACCGGGTCAGCCGTGAACAGTACTTTCTGATGGTAAATAGTGCTTTTCGGACCCGAAAGTACACCCAGAAATCAAAAAAACTTTATTGGACCATCGAAAAGTATTGGTCATGGTGAGTCGAGGTTGAAATTTGAAGTTAAACTAAGGTCAAATGGGCCTCGAAAAATTAAAAATACGAAAAATATAGCAAATCAATTTTTCTGGTATGAAAGGTGACTTAATTTTGTGTGAATTTTTAAAAATAGTAAACAAATTTCTATAATTTCCAGATCTTGCATACCTTCCTTAAATTTTATGTAGAATATTTTGGTCATGAGAATTGAATTTTTTGGTGACACCGGCAGTTATCGAATCAGACCTATAAGTTTAAATATGATTGATAACGGACTCTGATTGAGCAAAAAATTTGTGTGCTGCCTATTTCTGATGTGATAAGAGTGATGAAAGTATTTTTGGAGTGATTTGAAGATGAGAAATGAGATAATTCGGATTGGGCCATAAATGGCCTAAAATAGGCCTTTAATTTTAATTGGGCTAAGCCCATTCTTTAGGCCCATTAGTAGGACCATTAGGGAGATATATATAGCTTTAAATATCTGAGAAACTCTTAAAAATTTCCAGGATCTCCTCTCTCCCTTGTATGGCCGAACCAACTTCTCCTTCACTCTCTCTTTGATTTTCCTTCAAACCAACCAAGTCTCTATTGAGTGCCAATATAAAAATTATAATTCCATCCCTCTAGATCACTAAAATAAACTCTAGCATCTTATTTGAGCAAAGGAAGTAGAGAAATCAAGGTTGGAAAGAAAAAGGTTTAAGGTAAAGTTTAAGAAATTAGTTTATTTAAATTAGTTCTTTAGTATTTTCCTATAGTTTTTGATGAGTAGGGTTTAGATATGAGCTTAATTTTTGCATTAGAGAAAAAAAAAAAACTAAGGTTTACTAAGCTATGATAACTGACCCTGGAAGGTGAAGAAGAAGAAGGAAGGGTAGCCAAGGGCAAAGGCAAGGAAAAGGAAGTTTAGGCACCCTAAAACAAGAAAAAATTATAAGTGGCTAAGAAATCTTTATATTTCCTATTTATTTGAATTATTTTCCTTTATGTAATTAAGGAAAATTTTGTTAAATTGCTTAATTATTGCAATTAATGTGAGGAAATTGAAATTAAACCATGAAAAATGTAAATTAAATACTTTGAATGAGGTAGAAAAATTTTTAGGGTAGCTTTACTATGGTAGCCGAAATATTACCTAATGGAATTCAATAAATTTTTGCAAGAATTTAATAGATAATAACCCTAATCAGCCTTAAATGCAATAAATGGTATCCATAAATTTTTAAGGAATTTATGGAATTAAATTGAAAATTTTTAAGTTTAATAATTGTGTATGTATATAGTTAAAATAATGAATTATTGTGAAATAATTCATAAATTGAGTGGACAATGGTAATAAATGTAAAATGATATGAATATAAATATTTGTAGAATATATGTGAATTAATAGAATATTTGTTGAACATTAAAAGTTCATATGTTTAATAGAAAATATTGAATTATTAAGGAATAATTCAATAAATCAGTAAAAGATAGTGAATTAATATGAAATTAATCCACAGCCAATGAAAAAGAAATGAAAAGTCGACTGACGAATTTTTCTGAATTTAAAAAGTTTAATAAAGTAATTTTAACTGTGCCTTTAGGAATAGTCAGGCAGTAAAAACTAGTTTAGGATATAATTGGCTAGCCATAGGAACATCTATACCGCGGTGCAAGTGATGGCGACTTTCTTTGCTATGGGTAAGATCCGTGATCTCCATAGGTTTAGTGTATAAGTGAAAGTGTAAATGACATACTCAATGAGAAATGGTTCCTTAGGGGTCATTTCTCTATTAGTGGTGGCCCATGGGGTCCACATTTCGTGTATCCGGTCTGAGTATTTCTGTCGGATCTGTACTAGGGGCGTAATGAAAGTAAAATTTCAAAAATTTGAAAAGATAACGAAAAGAGACAATTAAAAGTGAAAACGGACTAAAGTGAAAGAAAATAAAAGTTTAAGGGCAAAATAGTACATTTTTCCAAAAGTGTATAAATTAAGCAAATTAATTAAAATATCTAAAGTAAAGGTAAAATAGTCAATTAGTGGTTAAATTGCTTAAAAATAAAGTTTTATAGTCAACAATGACTAAAATATAATTTTACAAAAAAATACCAAAATAAATACAAATTGATTTAAAGTACCTCAATTATTATCTTAAAGACCAAAAATAAGCTTAATATGGTCAAACTTGAAATTTCGCATTAAAAAAGGAAAATGTGAAAAAAATTAAAAGTTTTGAGCTAAATTGAAAGGTTTAGTAAAGAATAAGCATAAAAAAGACAACAATGTGATAAGATTAATTTGATGCTAAAAAAGAAAAGTTATTGGTTTTGCAAAATTTTGGCTTTTAAAAGGTTAATGTAATGATTATATATTGTTTTATCAAATTAACTTATAGGAAATATTTCGATTATTAGTCACCACTGGACATATTAAATTCTCAGCGTGTAGTTATTAATGCATGCAGGTATACAGGAGCGGGAGCAAGAGTACATCTTACAAGATTTCTATTGATTAGATTGGGACTTGTATTGTAAAATGGCATGTATATATGTAAATGAAACTTTTGACTTCTGTATATGTAATAGGTAAATAAGAATTTATACTATTGGAGGATTGTGATGAATTGAATTAAGTTTTAGAGTATGTATGATATGAAAGTAAATGAATGTTAAATGTTATAAGATATTGTTGTGCCTTTGAGAGATTGTGTGATCGTTTGCTTTCAAGGGGCTAGTGCAACATACAACTATTATATTGCAAAAATTTTATTAAGTGCATAGTAATTTAAATAGTTATAGGTCTTCGGCGAACCTTTAAAGTATTATTAAACTTAGGTTATAAACTTAAGATTTTCAATGTTGAACTAATATGTTAGAAGTAAATGGTTGGTAAAAAAAATTTTCAGCTTATGGCTGGTTAGAACAGTGCTGAGTATACCGTTAAGTGATAAGGGTGTTACATTTAGTGGTATTAGAGCTAAGGTTTAAGCGATTCTAAGATCGGAATGGGTATTAATGTTTGATTTAATTCCATATATACATGCCATTTGCTATTTTGAGAAGGTGTTTTGGGAATTAATGTATTCTTACTCCCTTCTATTTTATAATGAAAAGATGTCTGGAGAACACAGCCGTGAGGTTGGAGATAACAGAAGTGAGTCCTCTAGCAATGTTGGGCAACAGGGGGTCCCACAACAGCAAGTACCTCCACCAGTAGCGCCTCCTCCTCCCTCTTCTCCTTGGCTAGACTTCCTCAACTTAATGTTAGATTATATTCAACATAGATTACAGACTGCCCAGGCCAAGGCACAACCTTCACTAGTATAGATTCTGCCACATATTTTACCTCACTTGGGGCTGAAGATTTATTAGGGCATGATCTTTTGACACCTGTAGCTATAGAGGAAATGTTATACAAGATGAAGAGACTATTTGACATTACCCATAGTGCCCTGGAGGAGTAGTTTGAGGGTATAGTTGCCTTACTTCAGAGACCATCATTTATACGGTGGGATTCAGTCAGAAGGCATACTCTAGTAAACCATCTAAACTGGGAGTTCTTCATTGACCAGTTTGAGAATAAATATATTAGATCTGAGTATAAAGCCTCTATGTATGATGTTTTCTGGAGATTAAGATAGGGAAATTGTACAGTGGCAGAGTATGAAAGAGAGTTTAAGTGCCTCAGCGCCTATCTTGATGAGAGCCAAGCCACGGAGGAGAGATTGTGTCAGCAATTTGGGAAAGGATCACACACTGAGTTGAGGCAGATTCATTGGGGCTAAGAAATAACCTAATATGTGATCTATGATTGAAGTGCTATCAAGTTAGAAGCCACTCAAGCTGAGCAAGCTGATAGACAGTCACAATTTTAATAGAAAAGGAAGCAGGGACAGAGCAGTGGAAAGATCGGGCAAGGTAAAAAGCAGAAGGGAGCATAGGCACCTTAGGGTCCTCTACCTGGCAGTACCTCCTGTGGCAAGTCTATCGCTATTACAACTTCCAGTGCATCCCAAGGTAGAAGTAATAGGTCAGTGGTGTAGTGTGATCATTGTGGCAGGAGAAACCCTAGGGAGTGCAGATTTTTTATAGGAGCTTGCTTCAAGTATGGGTCCAAAGATCATCAGATTAGAGACTATCATATGCTACAAACTGCTCCCGCCGCCTTACAAGCCTTTAGTACAGGTTCATCTGCACCACGAGTATGTGGTAGAGGAGCCGCCCCAAATACTTTAGCTTCCAAGCTAGCTGGTCAGTCATCCTAGGGACAGAGGTGAGTAGTGGGATATACATATGTTGTCAGGGCCCAAGAAGAGGAGGATGCTCCTGATGTGATAGTGGGTAAGTTTTTTTTGTTATCTGATTCTGTACATGCATGGATTGATCCTGGTTCCACACACTTCTACATTAGCACAGAATTGGCACATGGAAAATGGATGAAAGAGACATGCTTGGACCAAGATATCTTGGTGAGCAATCCTCTGAGGCATAATGTCATAGTAAACAAGGTTTATAAATAATGTCCTATTGGCATCCAGGGATATGAATTCCTGGCAAATCTGATTGGGTTGCCTTTCTGCGAGTTTGATATGATTTTGGAAATGGAATAGCTATTCACCCACTAAGCGACTGTTGATTGCAGAAAAAAAAGTCAACTTACAGCTTCATAATAGTGATGATATCACAATTATGGTTATGAGATTCGATTTTCTGTCTGATGAAATATCAACTACTGCAACTAAAAGATTGATCAAAAAAGGTTTTATATCCTATATGTGTTATGCAGTAAAGGCAAACAAAGATAGTTTAAAGGTGTCAGATATGCCTACTGTTAGGGAGTTCCAGGATGTGTTTCCAGATGAGTTTCAAGGCTTACCACCGATAGAGAGGTGGAATTTTCCATTGATGTTGCTCCTGGTACTGCTCCTATTTCTATTGCTTCGTATAAAATTCCACCTATAGAGTTAAAAGGGTTAAAGATTTAGCTTCAGGAGTTACTTGACAAGGGGTTTATCAGACCCAACACTTCTTCTTAGGGAGCACGTATCCTATTTTTAAAGAATAAAAGGATAGGACTCTCCGATTGTGCATCAATTATAGGTAGCTGAATAAAGTAACTATAAAGAATATATATCCTTTCCACCGCATTGAAGACTTGTTTCATCAACTTAAAAGAGCAGGTGTCTTCTCCAAAATTGATCTGAGGTCAGGCTACTACTAGATGGGAGTAAAGGAAGCTGATGTGCCAAAGACTACTTTCCGTACTAGGTATGGCCACTATGAGTTCTTAGTCATGTTATTTGGGTTTACAAATGCACTAACAACCTTTATGGATATGATGAACCGAGTTTCCACCCTTATTTAGATCAGTTTATGGTGGCCTTCATCAACAACATCATGGTATATTCCTAAACAACGAAAGATCGTGATAAGCACTTAAGGATTATTCTGCAAACTTTGAGAGAAAGGCAGTTGTACACCAAATTCAGTAAATATGATTCTTGGCTAAATGAGGTATCTTTTTTGGGTCATGATATATCTGTTGAGGGCATTAAAGTGGATCCTTCAAAGATTGATGCAATCCTTCAATAAAAGCCACCCAAGAATATGACTGAAGTAAAGAGTTTTCTAGGATTGGTTGGGTATTATAGGAGATTCATCAAAGGCTTCTCCACTATTGCAGTTCCTATGACATGATTACTACAAAAGAATGCTAAATTTGTGTGGACTAACAGGTGCCAAGATTGCTTTGAGAAGCTTAAAACTATGTTGACAAAAGCTCTTATCCTTACTCAACATGAGTCAGACAAGGACTTTGTGATCTATAGTGATGCCTTCAGGAATGGTTTAGGTTGTGTTCTAATGAATGAAGGCAAAGTAATTGCTTATGCCTCCAGTTAACTCAAAACTTATAAGAAAACCTATCATACTTATGATTTAGAGTTGGCAACTGTTATTTTTGAACTAAAGATATAGAGGCACTATATGTATGGTGACAAATGCTAAATCTATTTGGATTATAAAAGTTTGAAATATCTGTTTACCTAGAAAGAACTCAACCTCAGACAAAGATGCTGGTTGGAGTTGATTAAAGATTATGACTGTTACATCGACTACCATCCAGGAAAAGCGAATGTAATAGCTAATGTGCTTAGTAGAAAATTTATGTCAGGTAATGTTAATGCTTTTGAATGAATCTGTATAAGATCTTGATAAGTGTAAATGATTAATAGTGATCTTTGCAGCATTTTAGGCACTGAATGCTAGTTTAAGTATGGCACCAGATGGAGCTTTAGTAACCAAAATATGAGCTAAACTAGATTTTATGCATCAAGTGAAAGTGGCTCAGAAAGAAGATGATCGACTAATGGCTATTGTGAAAAGCTTTAGCATAGTAGTGAAAATGACTACTCTTGTCTAGTGATAGAAGTCTCTATTACAAAGAAAGACAATGTATTCTCACTCAGGAAGAATTAAAGAGAAATATTCTAACAGAAGCACACCATAGTAGTTATGCCATGCACCCTGAAAGTAATAAGATGTACCAGGACTTGAAAGCCTACTATTGGTGGTCAGGCATTAAACGTAATGTGACTAAATTCGTAAGTAAATGTCTGACATGTTAGCAGGTAAAGGCAGAGCATCAGGTTCCTTCATCCTCTTGTTATACTAGAGTGGAAATGGGATGAGGTGACCATGGACTTTGTGATTGGCTTACTTGTAACTCAGAGGAAATATGATGTCATATGGGTAATAGTTGATAGAATCACTAAATCTACTCATTTCTTGCCAGTACGGATGGATTACTCTTTAACCAGGCTAGCAGAGATCTATATTAGTGAGGTGGTTAGGTTACATGAAGTGTCTACATCTATTGTATCTGACAGGGATCCAAAATTTACCTCCTATTTCTAAAAGAGTTTTCAGGATGCTTTGGGTCATAGTATTTCACCCTCAGACTGATGGCCAGTCTGAGCAGGTGATTCAGATACTGGAAGACATGCTTAGATGTTATATTCTTGAGCTTGGCACTAATTGGGAAAATCATTTGCCCTTGGCCGAGTTTACCTACAATAATAGCTACAAGACCAGTTTGAAAATGGCTCAATTTAAAGCGTTATATGGTAAGAAGTGTAGAACTCCTTTATGCTAGACTGAATTGAGTGAAAGGAAGTTATTGGGTTTAGACTTAATATGAGTCTCTAAAGAGAAAGTTCAGATTATTAAGAGTAGATTGAAAAAAGCCATGGATCACAAGAAATCTTATACGAATCTGAAGAGAAGAGATATTAAGTTTCAAGTTAGAGATAAGGTATTTCTGAAGGTATCTCCATAGAAAAAAGTTCTGAGATTTAGAAAGAAGGGAAAGTTAAGCCCTAAATTCATCAGTCCATATGAGATACTTTAGCGAGTGGATCTTATAGCCTATATATTAAAGCTGCCATCTGCTTTGAAAAAGATACATGATGTCTTCCATATGTCTATGCTGCACAAATACATATCTGATCCTAGCCATGTGATAGCACCAGATGAGATACAGGTGTAGACCGATATGAGTTTTGAAGAAAAGCTGGTGAAGATCTTAGCTAGAGAAATTTGACAGCTAAGAAACAAGCAGATTTCATTGGTAAAGGTCCTATGGCATCACCATAATGTCGAGAAAGCGACATGGGAACCTAAAACGATGATGAGACAGTAGTATCCTCTAGTTTTCAGTCTAGGTAAATTTCAAGGATGAAATTTCTTTTAGTAAGGGGGAAATATAATGGCCTCAATGCTGGGTCAGCCGTGAACAGTACTTCCTAATGGTGAATAGTTCTTTTCGAGCCCGAAAGTATACCCGAAAGTTAAAAATACTTTATTGAACCATCGAAAAATATTGGTCATGGTGAGTTCGGGGTTAAAATTTAAAGTGAAATCGAGGTCAAATGGGTCTCAAAAAGTCAAAAATAAGAAAAAGGTAGAGTTTAGATATGAGCTTAATTTTTGCATTAGAGAACAAAAAACTAGGCTTTACTAAGCTATGATAACCGGCCATGGTAGGTGAAGAAGAAAAAGGAAGGGTAGCCAAGGGCAAGGGCAAGGAAAAGGAAGTTTAGGCACCCTAAAATAAGGAAAAATTATAAGTGGCTAAGAAATCTTGATATTTCCTATTTATTTGAATTATTTTCCTTTATGTAATTAAGGAAAAATTTGTTAAATTGCTTAATTATTGCAATTAATGTGAGGAAATTGAAACTGGACCATTAAAAATATAAATTGAATGCCTTGAATGAGGTAGAAAAATTTTTAGGGTAGCTTTACTATAATGACCGAAATATTACCTATTGGAATTCAATAAAATTTTAAGGAATTTATAGAATTAAATTGAGAATTTTTAATTTTAATAATTGCGTATGTATATAGTGAAAATAATGAATTATTGTGAAATAAATCATAAATTGAGTGGACAATGGTAATAAATGTAAAATGATGTGTATATAAATTTTTATAGAATTTATATGAATTAATAAAATATTTTTTGAACATTAAAAGTTAATATGTTTAATAAAAAATATTGAATTATTAAGGAATAATTCAATAAATCAGTAAAAGATAGTGAATTAATATGAAATTTAATTCATAGCCAGTGAAAAAGAAATGAAAAGTCGACTAACGAATTTTTTTGAATTTAAAAAGGTTAATAAAGTAATTATAACCGTGCCCTTAGAAATAGTCAGGCTATAAAAACTATTTCAGGATATAATTGGCTAGCTATATGAACATCTATACCACGATGTAAGTCATGGTGACTTGCTTTGCTATAGGTAGGATCCCTGATCTCCATAGCTTTAGTCTATAAGTGAAAGTGTAAGTGAAGTGCTTTATGAGAAAAGATTCCTTAGGAGTTATTTCTCTATTAGTGGTGGCCCATAAGGCCCACGTTCCATGTATCCAGTTTGAGTATTTCTATCGGGTCTGTACTAGGGGCATAATGAAAGTAAAATATCAAAAATATGAAAAGATAATGAAAAATGACAATTAAAAGTGAAAAAGGTCTAAAGTGAAAGAAAATAAAAGTTTAAGGGCAAAATAGTAATTTTTGCCAAAAGTGTATAAATTAAGCAAATTAATTAAGAATATCTTAAATAAGGGTAAATTTGTCAATTAGTGGTTAAACTGCTTAAAAATGAAGTTTTATAGTCAACAAGGATTAAAATATATTTTTCCACAAAATTGCCAAAATAAGTGCAAATCAATGTAAACTACCTCAATTATTATCTTAAAGACCAAAAATAAGCTTAATAAGGTCAAACTTGAAATTTCGCGTTAAAAAGGGCAAATGTGAACAAAATTAAAAGTTTAAGCTAAATTGAAAAGTTTTGTAAAGAATAAGCATAAAATAGACAACAATGTGATAAGATTAATTTGATGTTCAAAAAGAAAAGTTATTGGTTTTGCAAAATTTTAGGTTTTAAAAGGTTAGTGTAATGATTATATATTGTTTAATCAAATTAAGTAACTTATAAGAAATATTTCGATTATTAGTCACCACTGGGCATATTAAATGCTCAATGCGTAGTTATTACTGCGTGCAGGTACGCAGAAGCAGGAGCAAGAGTACATCTTACAAGATTTCTTTTGATTAGATTGGGACTTATATTGTAAAATGGCATGTATGTATGTAAATGGAACTTTTGGACTTGTGTATATGTAATAGGTAAATAAGAATTTGTACTATTGAAGGATTGTGATGGATTGAATTAAGTTTTAGAGTATGTATGATATGAAACTAAATGAATGTTGAATGTTATAAGATATTGTTGTGCCTCTGAGAGGCTGTGTGATCGTTTGCTTTTCAGGGGGCTAGTGAAACATACAGCCATTATATTGCAAAAATTTTATTAAGTGCATAGTAATTTAGACAGTTATAGGTCTTCAGAGAACCTTTAAAGTATTATTAAACTTAGGTTATAAACTTAAAATTTTTAAGGTTGAACTAATAAGTTAGAAGCAAATGGTTGGTAAACAAAATTTTGGCTTATTGCTAGTTGGAACAGTGCTAAGTATATCGTTAAGTGATAAGGGCGTTATAGTATAGCTTTTCACCCACAAATAGATGGCCAATTCGAGCGAATGATATAGATATTAGAAGACATGCTGTGATGTTATGTACTGGATCTTGCTGGCAACTGGGAGAAATACCTTCCACTAGCAAAATTTTCCTACAACAACATTTATTAGTCTAGCATTAAAATGGCACCATATGAAGCATTATACGGGAGAAAATGCAAAACACCTTTATGTTGGATTGAATTAACTGAGAGCAAGCTAGTAGGACCAGACTTGATCAAGGAAACAAAAGAGAAGGTAAAGCTGATCAGAGACAACTTGAAAGCAGTGATAGACTAGCAGAAATTATATGCAGATTTGAAAAAGAAAGATATAGAATTTAATATGGGAGATAAGGTATTCTTGAAAGTTTCACCGTGGTGAAAAGTTCTTCGAATTTGGTAAAAACGGGTAAGCTCAGTCCTATATTTATAGGGCCCCATAAAGTGACACAGTGTGTGGGACTAGTGGCTTACAGGTTTAAGCTACCTTTCAAATTAGAAGGGATCTACTATGTATTCCATGTTTCTATGCTACGGAGATATCGTTCAGACCCTTTTAACATTGTTACATCAAAGAAGATCTAGTTGATACTTGACTTATCTTATGATGAAGAACTGGTGAGAATTTAAGCACGAAAAATTAAGAAACTATGGAATAAGCGGATCCCATTGATCAAAGTACTATGGACATGGCATAATGTAGAAGAAACTACCTAGGAGCCTGAAGAAATGATGAAGCAGCAATATTCGCACTTGTTCAATTCAGATGAATTTCAAGGATGAAATTTTATTTAGTGGAGGAGTACTGTAACGCTCCAAATTTGTATTTGTCATGCATGGTATGATGTAAAGAATAAATAGTTACCCTAAGATAAATTTTGGGGTAATCGGAGTTAAAAAAAGGCAAGGAAAATCGAAAAAAAGTTTAAAAGTTAAACATGCCCGGCCAGAAAAATCCGAAGGTGGGTGACCTAATGGATATTTTGGCCTAAGAGTAGTTTATGAAAGTATGTGTTAAACGAAATTTGATGGTACAATTTGAGTGGAAAGTGAGCTTAGATTGACCCCTAAATGGGACAATGAAGTTTTCACTCAGTACCGTAAAAAGTGATTGATTGAAAGTTTGACTGGACTTTAAATTAGTGTACGGACCTTCAAAAATTACTTTGATTGTATAAATATGTTAGTAATAACTTAAATGATTTTATTAGAAGTGAAAAATCAATGTTCTGGCAATTTTGGGGTTTCGAATTTCGAACCGACTGCATAGGCCATCAAAGCCAGAAGTATACCAAAACGATATTGGAATGGGCTGAAATTTTAACCACATACTCTTGAACATACTATGACACGCGGGGCAAAATTTCAAGGCATTATGACATGGGAAAAAATTTATATTCCGGATGAAAAATTGAGATCAGGTTAATTAGAGGGTCAAATTCAGGAATTTTGGACATATGAGGATATGGGAGTCATTAGTGGAAAGTTATAATTAGGCACAAGGAATCCTATAGTAGTAGGATATGTATAACTGGGTGATTGAGTGACATGTGGCTTAATTTAAAGCCATTGGATGCAATAGTTAAAGGATGAATCCTAGCCTTTCCTTTTACACATTTAAAGACCATCTGAAATAGGGTAGAAATATCTAGATAATAAGTATCATCTCCAGTATAGGTGTATTGATGATATGAGTATTCTGGAGAATCAATATCGTACCTGGCTATACGATCACTCCAGTACATAGACATGACTGAAGTCCTCATTCTGCTTATCCGATTCGAGAATTTTCACTATTGACAACTCAGGAAAAAATTGTAATTTTTCATATAAATAGGAAGAAAAAAATAATTCTGGTATTAAATATATTAAAAATTTCAATAAGAATTTAATAAGATGAAAAATTGAGATTAATAAGTCAAATGGGGTAAAATGGTATTTATATAATAAATCAGGGGTAAAATGGTAATTTAATGTTAAAAAGATGAACGATGAGGTTAAAATAATTAAACGGGATAAAAAGGATAAAATCATAATTATAATAAAGTCCAGGGACTAAACTATAATTTTTTACCCTTAGAAAAATTTTAAGAGACTAAAATGTAATTTATGCATTTAAATTAAATTAGAAATCAAAGAAAATCAACCGAGGCAAAATTGAGGTCAAATTGATCAAAATTGAGAAAAGTCAAACTTTAGGGACTTAATTGAAAATTTTCACACCATGGAGTAAATAAAGGAAATTAAGCGAGAAAAATGACTATTATGGTATTTAAGAGTATATTATAATATCAAAAGAATAAAATTTTAATTAAATTGATAAATAAGATTTTTAAATGATAATTTGGTAATTATGCTTAAATTAAGCAATAAGATAATTAGGTGAGATTTTATGTAAGTGCATCCACCATTAAGCGACATGTTTGCTTAGCGAGTGGTTTTGTTTGACTACATGCAAGGACTGGCACGATGAAGGAATTTAAAGAGTAGAGTGATGCATGTACACGTGGGAGTTCCTTTACATTTTTTTATTTTTTACTGGATTGTATAAATACACTAGACTATGTAAATACGTATACATAAATATGGCCTGTAAATTAAATAATACTATGACTTAGTGGAATTGATGTATGTAGATGTACGAAATAGTGTGCTTGAGAAATATTTGCTTATGAGACTGAATATAAAAGTTTTGTGTTGTTGAGTGGAGTATTGAAGGAGGAGGAAAAAGTATATTGGGAGTGTAAATTGAATTTTTTTACAGATTTTGGCAGCATGAGTTTTAAGCCATCATGCTACCGAAATTTCATCAAATCAATAATAAGCTAATAATGATAAATGAATATGTGATGTGCCATAGTAATTTTGGAATTAAAGTGAAGTAGTAATAGTAGCAATACAAAATTAAAATATTAGAAATGTGCAGTCTTAGGATGTCACAGTGACACTCCATACTCAATTTTTTTTAATTGATTGTGTATAGGGTATTATATAGGGACAAAACGGTATTTATTTGAGAAAATGGGAATTAAGCAGTAAATTAAGCAAAAAAAAGCCATGAGGATAATAGAACAAGAAATAATGGAAAAATGAGATTAGTAATTCTATCAAGGGCAAAATTGTAAATATATAAGAAAATAGGAATAAAAGAATAAAATATTCAAGAGATATGTCATAAAGTTAAATAAATAAGGAATAAAGTAAGAAATGTAATTAATAGTATAAAAGAATAAAAATTGTAATTACGCGAGCAAACTTGGGATCAAAAAAATCAATTAGGCATAAAAAGTCATAAAAGGGAATAGATAAGAAAAAAAAAGTAAAAAACATTATTAATATATGCAAAAAGGATAAAAATATAATTATGATATAAATCAAAGGCCAAACAGTAATTTAGCATCAATATGGTGATTAGGAAGATTAAAATAATTAAAAAAGATAAAAGGGAAAAAATGTAAATAATAAATAGTTTAGGGACCAAAATGTAATTTTTATCCTTAGGCAAATATAAAGATCAAAGAGAAAATTATCCATTTAAGTTGAATTAATAGTAAAAAAAGGCTAGAGGAGTCCAAATAGAAGTCAAACGTGATGAATAAAAAGTTTAGGGACCAAATTATAATTTTACATTCAATGAGGAATTAAGTAAGATTTAATGAGACAAGATTGAATATAAGAATAATTAATGGAAAAAGGGGCAAATTCAAATGTAAATTAAGACAAATATGAGAAAATAAAAAGTTAAAGATTAAATTGTAATTTGATATGTAAATAATAATTATGTTAAAATTTGTAAGAAAAATAAGTAACAAAGGGATCATATAATAACATTTGGATAATAAAAGATTAAATGGATTTAAGTAGCTAGAAAAAAACTAAAGGGGTAAAATGGTAATTTACCCTTATACAAAGGAAAGTTGGAAATTAAATTGTAAATTAAAGAGTAAAAAGGAAAATAAAAGATACAATAAAGTAAATAAGGGTAGAAGGGTGAATAGGTAATAAAAAACAGACACAAAGAAGTAAAAAGAGAAATTTTGACAAATTTATAATAAAAGGGTAAAATCATAATTTAGTCAAAAATTTAAGAAAATAAGGATGAAATTGAAATTTTAGTTAGTAAATATAAGGACTAAAATGAAAGAAAATAAAATTTCATGGTAAAAACTATTAGAAAGAAGAAATGAAGAGTAAAACGATATTTACGGAAAAAAGGCATTAAAAGAGTCAATCAAGTTAGAAAAAAAAATTAAAGGTCGAATTAGCAAATATAAAATCTAGATGTCATAGAGAAAACTAAATAAATTCAAATATCATTTTAGTAGAAATAAAGACCTAAAGGAGAATGAGAGAAAGAATGAAGACATTGCGACCAATTATGAAATCAGGTACAGTAAAATATTAAACAACCAATAAAGAAAGAAATTTATAATGATACTAAAATTGAATTATATAAATAATACATTCAGCAAAATTAAATTTATAAACTATGATAGTAAGTGAAATAATTAAAGTAGTTACATTAAGTGGTAGACAATGACTAGTAAGAAATAAAATAAAGATGCAAGGTCATAAAAGTAACTGAATGTTGAAATTAAAAATATCAACGATCAGAAAGCAAAAAGGTGAAAAAGTAAGAATATAAATTAATAAGGATTAAATAGTAACTTGAAATGCTATATAGACACATTTAGATAAGCAAAAATAATAAAAAAATTCAAATATAAATAAATCATTTTAAAAAAAATTTTGTGTAGTTGTATCCGCCACTAGGCAATGATGTTACTTAGTTTGCAGTTGTTTGACTGCACACAGGGATAGGTATCGAGGATGCTTTGAAGAAGGAACAAGATGGCATGTACATGTGTTACGGATTAAGACACAAAGATTAGACAACTCTTGTAAGTAAGTTTATATACATGATTAAGAACGAATTTTATTAGTTATGGTTGCGAACTAGTAGTGAATTTATTCATACACACATATATGTTTCATAAACAAGTGTGGATGAAATTTTATGATTGTGTTGCAATGATGAGATGGATAATTTTAGAAGTGTTATATATGTTATTGGAATGTTGGAGGTGGAGGTTACCTTTTGGGAGTGTCAATTTGCTATTTACAAGTTAGGCAACGCGATTTTACAAGCCGTTATGCTTCTAAAATTCACACCTCAGGAATAATAACCATGTGATGTTTCTAGTAATAGTATATAATAAATTAAAATCATGAATGAACTAAGGGTGTTACATTGATTGGTATCAGAGCAAGGTTCAGGCAACCCTAAGATCGGAGTAAACATAACAAAAAGGATGAATGTCTGAGTTGATATATGTACATGCCATCAAGAAAAAAATGAATTCAAGATTTGAATTTACCTATCCCTTTTGGGTATTCCAATCGATTGTTATAGCTTTTGATTTTAGGTGAGAGAGTGAAACGGCAAGAAATATCGACAGCAGGGCCCCAGCCAGTTCAACAGTTAACGAGATAATTCTCACTAGTTAATCTTGTTAATCCAACTAGCATATGTCGCCACCAGCTCGACACCTAGATAGTTGCACATATATATGCATCTCATCATACGTACATATCTCCTCACATCTAAACATTCAACATATACATCAAGTCATACAGTCATACGGCATATCCACACAGTCATACATCACATAGTGTATATATGCATTAATTATTCATATAGTCACATAGATACATGGCCTAAACTTGGCATAGATGGTGGTGGGTTTGCTACGTTAGTGAGTGTAGGCTCCAACTCTCTCATAGACATAGCATCAACTGCTATCATGGCTACTGAAAAAATCCATAGTAGCATCCAGCAAAAAGTAAAGGTTGAAGAATTGGCAGCATTAGAGGCTATGAAAGTTAACCACAGTCCAAGATGTAGCATTTATAGTTGAAATACAGTTTAGATTCAGGCAGGTATAGCAAGTAAAGGCCTATTAGACAGCTCTATAAAAGTTGTGAAATTTTCTGCTTAGAGAGAGTTTTTTTAGGGTTTCGTGCTTAGAGTTTTAGGAGAGTAGAAACGCAGTTTTTCACATTTTATGGGTTTCTTATACTTAGTTTTTGGATTTTACTTGTAAAAATCACTCTTTTAGTGTAGTTTTACTTCAAAAATACAAAGATAGTCATAGATTTAGCTTATAGTTGTGAAGATTTCAACTTACAATCAAGGAGCTGTTTGGAGAAGAAGAGGAGGAGCTTTATCAACTTCAAATCTTCAGCTTCAAATGGGTTTTATAGTTTTCACTCTTATTTTGTTCATTTTTTACATTATGAATAGTGAGTAGTTATCTTTGTTGCTTGGGGAAGCTTTGAATCCCCTACTCACAATGTGAATATTGAGCACATTTTGATTTCACATGAATGAATGGTTCATTTCACTGTTACTTATTTATATTTCATGGATTTTCAATCTATTGAGTTAATTTCCTTACATGGATGAATGATGTTCATCATATATCTTTGGATGTGTATTGAGTCTAGTGGATAAGTTTATGAATAATCTTGCTCAGTTTTTTTCTCATGAATACTATATTAATTTAGACGGCTCCGGAATGGGATTCTAAATGTGCATTAATTATGATTTTGGGACTAAAGTGTGGAGTGAAATGGATGAGATTTGGGTTGTTTGGCTCCGGAATGGGAAGGGAAACCAAACTTAGGACGTTAGACCCGTACATAGGCTAGTTGTTAGGTTGGCTCCGGAATGGGAAGCTTAGAAATTAGAATAGTTGGCTCCGGAATGGGAAGCTTGGGTTAAGAGGGTTATCCCGAATTCATTCATGTATTCTTTAAGACAAAATTAATTCACAGTGGGTATGGGGTGGATAAGTGTACCTAAGCAACGCTTTAATTTATATATATTTACATACTTGTTAATCTTTTCTGAATTAAATACATACTCAATTCACTGTCATTATAATTAATTTCCTTGCATTGCATATTTTAGTTTTTAAAGTTTGCACTATACAAATTAACAGCTCATACAAACTAAATTGGGAATTCTTTAGCATACAATTAATTTTCACAGTTTTCACACACACATTTCCCTTGGGTTCGATATTGAGGGTCTTAAATATACCCCACTTTATTACTTGTCGATCTAGTGCACGTGCTAGGCTCGCAGCAAGTTTTTGGCGCCGTTGCCGGGGAATTGGCATTGTTAGTAAGCTGTGACTGTTGTTTGTATGTGTTTTCTTTTCCTTATTTTATTTTTCTTGATTCTTTTCAGGTGAAATTGGTGCATGAACAAAACAAGACAAGAACAATTACTACCTTTTGATCCTGAAATCGAGAGGACCCTACACCAAAGAAGGAGAGCTAATAGAGATAACAAGATAGAGCACGATCCTCCTCTTGATGAGTTTCCTCCCGAGAATGAACAAGTACGAAGGGCACATGAACAAATGCCAGGGGCAAGAAGAGAAGAAATGCCTAGGCAGAGGACCACAAGAGACTACGCTGTGCCAAGGTGGAATGAAGATCATCGAACAATTGTATTATCGGGAGGAGTGCAATTTGAGCTCAAGCCAGCCACAATTACTATGGTACAGAGGAATCAGTTCTCTGGTTCAGAAGTAGAAGATCCAGCTCAGCATATTGACATTTCTGGAAGTTAGTGATACTGTTCAAATTTCGGGTGTTAGTACGGATGCAGTAAGATTGAAGCTGTTTCCATTTACATTGATTGGCAAAGCAAGAGAGTGGCTACAAATGTTACCGCGACAGTCAATATGGTCATGGGATCAGATGCAAGAAAAGTTTCTAATGAGATTTTTTCCTCCAACAAAGACTGCAAGCATTCGAAATAATATCATGGGGTTCCATCAAATGAATGAAGAGTCTTTTCATGAGGCCTGGGAGAGGTTTAGGAGATTATTGAGAAGCTATCCGCATCATGAAATAGCTGTCTATCAATTAATGACCATATTTTATGCTGGAGTTACACCTCAAACAAGGTCATTATTGGATGCAGCATCAGCGGGATCTTTCTTGAACAAGCTACCTGAGGATGCTTTTCAGTTGTTGGATGAGATGGCGGCGAATGACTCTCAATGGACTGCCCCTAGAGGAATCCCAAGGAGGCAAGGTCTATACAATGTGGATGAAGTGGCATTATTAATAGCCCAGTTATAATTGGTAAAAAAAGAGTTGAGCGGGCTGAAAGTTCAAAATGTGGCTGCAGTAAATCAAGGACTTGGGCCATGTGAAAGTGGACAAGGGGTCCAAGAAGGCGGAGTTGTAGGAGATGTAAATGCACTAGGCGATTTTAGAAGGAATGACCCGTACAGCAACTCATATAATCCAGGATGGAGAAATCACCTTAATTTCTCATGGAAGGAAGGGAATCAACAAGCTTCATCTTCTCAACCACAACCAAGAGTCCCTTATCACTCAAATGCTTATCATAGTCATGCTCAACCTCACCAACCACAAGCCACCAATCCGTACCAAGCACCCTATCTACCAAATCATCATCAAGGGCAAAACTCTAATCAGTCTCAACCTCAACCATACCATCCACTAGGATTTCAATCAAGGCCACCCATTCAAGAAAAGAAACCAAATCTAGAAGACATATTTGCCAGTTTCATGAATAGCCAACAATAATTCATGGCAAGTCAAGATTCAAGGTGGAAATCTCAAGAGCAATGGAACCGGAACCAAGATGCATCAATGAGAAATTTGGAGACTCAATTAGGTCAACTTGCAACTTCAATGTCAAATAGACAACCAGGGACATTTACTTCAAATATGGATCGCAATCCCAAGGAGGAGGCCAAAGCAATCACTTTGAGAAGTGGCAAGGAAGCAGCACGAGAGGAAGAAAGAGGTAAATCACCAACTTCATCAACTGATTTAGAGGAACCAACACGGAAGGTAAGTGTTTCTAACTCTAGAGTAGAGGTAGATGCAGATGCTCCAAGAAATGACAAAGGAATAAGTATTATAAATCCAAACATAGAGGATCTTGATATCAATAGGTTGCCATTTCCTGCTGTAGCTAGGAAGGAGAAGAAAAATGAGCAATTGGCTAGGTTTTTAGAAATGTTTAAGAAATTACATATTAACTTGCCTTTTGCTGAAGCACTAGCATACATGCCTAATTATGCTAAGTTTATGAAGGAACTCTGTTCTAACAAAAAGAAATTAGAAGGGTATGAAACTGTGCAACTCACAGAAAATTGTAGTGCAATTATCATGAATAAGATCCCAGAAAAATTGGAAGATCCAGGTAACTTTACTCTACCTTGCGAAATTGGCAAAACTTTTGTTGGAAATGCTTTATGTGATCTAGGAGCCAGCATTAATTTAATGCCTTATTCCATGTGCAGGAAACTCAACTTAGGCGATCTCAAAGAAACAGGAATGAGACTTCAGCTTGCGGATCGATCAATGAGAAAGCCGAAGGGAGTTATTGAGGACTTACTGGTAAAATTGGGAAAATTTATTTTTCCTATAGATTTCGTGGTCATGGAGATGGAAGAGGATAGGAAGACACCACTTATCGTGGGAAGACCATTTTTGAACACTGCAAAGGCTTTGATTGATGTTCATGGGCAAAAGGTTACTCTTCGATTCAACAATGAAGAACTGGTGGTAGATATGAACAAGTCTCAAAAATAGTCATCAAGTGACCTAGAAGAGTCAGCCTACTTCATGGATAAAATCAACGAATGTGTAGAGGAAGTGCAAGAAAAAGTACTATTAAATGATCCAATAAATTCAAGTTTGATGCATTCCTTGGAAAATGAAGAATTGGATGGAGTAAAAGAAGAACTAATAGCAGCTGTGGTGAAAGAATGCGAGGAGGAAAATTCAAAGCAAGAGAAAATCATTTTGCAAGAGGGAGAATTGAAATCTGAACTAAAACCTCTTCCTTCTCATTTAAAGTATGTATTTCTGGAAAGAGAAGAAAAGCCAGTGATTATTTCTTCTTTGTTGATAGGTGCTGAAGAGGAGACGCTGCTCAAGGTGTTGAAAAAACACAAAGAAGCAATAGGATGGGAGACAGTAGACTTGAAGGGTATTAATCCGAGTTACTGCACACACCGGATTCTTATGGAGGAGGATTGCAAACCATTCGCTCAACCCCAAAGACGGTTCAATCCAGCTATGCAAGAGGTTGTGAAGAAAGAGGTACTTAAACTGCTTTATTCAGGTATAATCTATCCAATCTCTGATAGTAAATGGGTTAGTCCAGTGCAATGTGTCCCTAAGAAAGGGGGAATGACAGTAGTAAAAAATGAATTAGATGAACTAATCCCCACTCAGACGATCATGGGTTGGAGGGTGTCCATAGACTATAGGAGATTGAATCATGCCACCAGAAAAGATCATTTTCCATTGTCATTTATTGATCAAATGTTAGAAAGGTTAGCAGGTAATAGGTTCTATTATTTTTTTGACGGGTATTCGGGATATCTGCAAGTCCCTATAGCCCCTGAAGATCAGGAGAAAACCACCTTTACCTGCCCTTATGGCACTTTCGCCTATAGGAGGATGCCTTTTGGCTTGTGCAATGCGCCGGCTACGTTTCAGCCATGCATGATGGTAATTTTTCATGACTTTATAGAGAAATTTATGGAGGTATTTATGGATGACTTTACCATATACGGGCTTGACTTTGAGAGCTGCTTAGAGCATCTCGACCTAGTGTTAAGTAGGTGTAAGAAGACCAACCTAGTACTAAATTGGGAAAAATGCCACTTTATGGTAAGGGAAGGGATAGTTTTGGAGCATAAGATTTCTGAGAAGGGGATTGAGGTGGACAAGGCAAAAATAGAGGTTATAGAGTAGCTTCCACCACCGACCAATGTTAAGGAAGTAATGAGTTTTCTAGGGCATGCAGGTTTCTATAGAAGGTTTATAAAGGATTTTTCAAAAATTCGAAACCTTTATCGAATTTGTTAATGAAAGATGCTCCTTTTGATTTTGATGATGAATGTTTATTGGCCTTTGAATTGTTGAAGCAAAGGCTTATTTCAGCTTCGGTGATTATATCTCCGGATTGGAATTCGCCATTTGAACTATTATGTGATGCGATCGATTTTGCAGTAGGAGCAGTGCTCGATCAAAGGCAAGAGAAAGTCTTTTGTGCTATTTATTATGCGAGCCACACTCTAACAGGAGCTCAAGTCAATTATACCACAACTGAAAAAAAGCTTCTTGCCATTGTATTTGCATTTGAGAAATTTTGACCTATCTACTGGGAGCGAAGATTGTGGTGTGGTCTGATCATGCAGCACTCAGGCATCTCTTTGCCAAAAAGGAATTCAAGCCAAGACTGATAAGATGGGTACTCCTATTGCAAGAGTTCGATTTAGAGATTAAAGACAAGAAGGGGGCAGAAAACCATATAGCAGATCATCTATCAAGAATGGAGCATGATCATACTGAAAAAGGGGAGATTTCGGATTTATTCCCTGATGAACGAATTTGTGCATTATTTGTTTGTGAAGTTTCTTTACCTTAGTTCGCTAATGTTGCAAATTTTCTCGCAGGAGGTTATATGCCAAGGGACTTCACATGGCAGTAAAGGAAGAAGCTTAAAGCTGATGCGAAGCACTACATCTGGGATGATCCCTACCTCTTCCGTCTTTGTGCTGATCAAGTTCTCAGAAGATGCATTCCCAAGGAATAGCAAGAAGAAATTATTCGAGCCTGTCATAGTGAGGAAGCTGGTGGACATCATGGCTCTAATAGAACGGTATTGAAAATTCTTTCTTCTGGATTTTATTGGCCCACCTTATTTAATGATGTTAAATTGTTTATTTAAACTTGTGATTGATGTCAAAGGGTGAAAAATATAACTAGGAGGGATGAGATGCCATTGACCAATATGCTTGAGGTTGAAATGTTTGATTTTGTGGGGAATAGATTTCATGGGGCCTTTTCCAATTTCTCACGGGTTTGAATATATCTTAGTGGCAGTTGATTATGTGAGCAAGTGGGTAGAAGTTATAGCCACTAGGACTTGTGATGCAAAAGACTAAAAGAGTACAAACAACAATGGAGTGATAAGTGGAGGAAAAATTCCTGAAATCATGGCGAGAAGGGCGGTGGTGGAGGCGGAAACTGGCTGTCGAATCGGGATTGCAACATCCCGAGAGCTGTAACAATGACGTCCATCTGCTGCATGATGGATGTGAACCCGGAGTCCATCCTCTGATAAATGCTGTCGAGTCTGGTATTAAGAGCAGTGTACTGCTCAGAGGACAAGGAAGATGTTTCAGCTTCAGCTCGCTCCAAAATTAATTAATAGTGGGTATGTTTGCATCACAAGTCCTAGTGGCTATAGCTTCTACCCACTTGCTCACATAATCAACTGCCACTAAGATATATTCAAACCCGTGAGAAATTGGAAAAGGCCCCATGAAATCTATTCCCCACAAATCAAACATTTCAACCTCAAGCATATTGGTCAATGGCATCTCATCTCACCTAGTTATATTTCCCACCCTTTGACATCGATCACAAGTTTGAATAAATAATTTAACATCATTAAATAAGGTGGGCCAATAAAATCCAGAATAAAGAATTTTCGATACCGTTCTGTTAGAGCCATGATGTCCACCAGCTTTCCCACTATGACAGGCTCGAATAATTTCTGCTTGCTCTTCCTTGGGAATGCATCTTCTGAGAACTTGATCAGCACAAAGACGAAAGAGGTAGGGATCATCCCAGATGTAGTGTTTCGCATCAGCTTTAAGCTTCTTCCTTTGCTGTCATGTGAAGTCCCTTGGCATATAACCTCCTGCGAGAAAATTTGCAACATTAGCGAACTAAGGTAAAGAAACTTCACAAACAAATAATGCACAAATTCGTTCATCAGGGAATAAATCCGAAATCTCCCCTTTTTCAGTATGATCATGCTCCATTCTTGACAGATGATCCGCTACATGGTTTTCCATCCCCTTCTTGTCTTTAATCTCTAAATCGAACTCTTGCAATAGGAGTACCCATCTTATCAGTTTTGGCTTGGATTCCTTTTTGGTAAAGAGATGCCTTAGTGCTGCATGATCAGACCACACCGCAATCTTCGCTCCCAGTAGATATGATCGAAATTTCTCAAATGCAAATACAATGGCAAGAAGCTCTTTTTCAGTTGTGGTATAATTGACTTGAGCTCCTGTTAGAGTGTGGCTCGCATAATAAATAGCACAAAAGACTTTCTCTTGCCTTTGACCGAGCACTGCTCCCACTGTAAAATCTCTCGCATCACACATTACTTCAAATGGCAAATTCCAATTCGAAGATATAATCACCGGAGCTGAAATAAGCCTTTGCTTCAATAATTCAAAGGCCAATAAACATTTATCATCAAAATCAAAAGGAGCATCTTTCATTAACAAATTCGACAAAGGTTTCGCAATTTTTGAAAAATCCTTTATAAACCTTCTATAGAAACCTGCATGCCCTAGAAAACTCCTTACTCCCTTAACATTGGTCGATGGTGGAAGCTTCTCTATAACCTCTATTTTTGCCTTGTCCACCTCAATCCCCTTCTCAGAAATCTTATGCCCCAAAACTATCCCTTCCGTTACCATAAAGTGGCATTTTTCCTAATTTAGTACTAGGTTGATCTTCTTACACCTACTTAACACTAAGTCGAGATGCTCTAAGCAGCTCTCAAAGTCAAGCCCGTATATGGTAAAGTCATCCATAAATACCTCCATAAATTTCTCTATAAAGTCATGAAAAATTACCATCATGCACGGCTGAAACGTAGCCGGCGCATTGCACAAGCCAAAAGGCATCCTCCTATAGGCGAAAGTGCCATAAGGGCAGGTAAAGGTGGTTTTCTCCTGATCTTCAGGGGCTATGGGGACTTGCAGATATCCCGAATACCCGTCCAGAAAAAAATAGAACCTATTACCTGCTAACCATTCTAACATTTGATCAATAAATGGCAATGAAAAATGATCTTTTCTGGTGGCATGATTCAATCTCCTATAGTCTATGCACACCCTCCAACCCGTGACAGTCCGAGTGGGGATTAGTTCATCTAATTCATTTTTTACTACTGTTATTCCCCCTTTCTTAGGGACACATTGCACTGGACTAACCCATTTACTATCAAAGATTGGATAGATTATGCCTGAATAAAGCAGTTTAAGTACCTCTTTCTTCACAACCTCTTGCATAGCTGGATTGAGCCATCTTTAAGGTTGAGCGACCGGTTTGCAATCCTCCTTCATAAGAATCCGGTGTGTGCAGTAACTCGGATTAATACCCTTCAAGTCCGCTGTCTCTCATCCTATTGCTTCTTTGTGTTTTTTCAACACCTTGAGCAGCGTCTCCTCTTCAGCACCTGTCAACAAAGAAGAAATAATCACTGGCTTTTCTTCTCTTTCCAGAAATACATACTTTAAATGAAAAGGAAGAGGTTTTAGTTCAGATTTCAATTCTTCCTCTTGCAAAATGATTTTCTCTTGCTTTGAATTTTCCTCCTCGCATTCTTTCACAACAGCTGCTATTAGTTCTTCTTTTACTCCATCCAATTCTTCATTTTCCAATGAATGCATCAAACTTGAATTTATTGGATCATTTAGTAGTACTTTTTCTTGCAATTCCTCTACACATTCGTCGATTTTGTCCATGAAGTAGGCTGACTCTTCTAGGTCACTTGATGAATATTTCTAAGACTTGTTCATATCTACCACCAGTTCTTCGTTGTTGAATCGAAGAGTAACCTTTTGCCCATGAACATCAATCAAAGCCTTTGCAGTGTTCAAAAATGGTCTTCCCACGATAAGTGGTGTCTTCCTATCCTCTTCCATCTCCATGATCACGAAATCTATAGGAAAATAAATTTTCCCACTTTTACCAGTAAGTCCTCAATAACTCCCTTCGACTTTCTCATTAATCGATCCGCAAGCTGAAGTCTCATTCCTGTTTCTTTGAAATCGCCTAAGTTGAGTTTCCTGCACATGGAATAAGGCATTAAATTAATGCTGGCTCCTAGATTACATAAAGCATTTCCAACAAAAGTTTTGCCAATTTCGCAAGGTAGAGTAAAGCTACCTGGATCTTCCAATTTTTCTAGGATCTTATTCATGATAATTGCACTACAATTTTTCGTGAGTTGCACAGTTCCATACCCTTCTAATTTCTTTTTGTTAGAACAGAGTTCCTTCATAAACTTAGCATAATTTGGCATGTGTGCTAGTGCTTCAGCAAAAGGCAAGTTAATATGTAATTTCTTAAACATTTCTAAAAACCTAGCCAATTGCTCATTTTTCTTCTCCTTCCTAGCTACAGCAGGAAATGGCAACCTATTGATTTCAAGATCCTCTATGTTTGGATTTACAATACTTTTTCCTTTGTCATTCCTTGGAGCATCTGTATCTACCTCTACTCTAGAGTTAGAAACACTTACCTTCCGTGTTGGTTCCTCCAAATCAGTTGATGAAGTTGGTGATTTACCTCTTTCTTCCTCTCGTGCTGCTTCCTTGCCACTTCTCAAAGTGATTGCTTTGGCTTCCTCCTTGGGATTGCGATCCACATTTGAAGTAAATGTCCCTGGTTGTCTATTTGACATTGAAGTTGCAAGTTGACCTAATTTATGTTAGAGAGTATGCCTTAGAGCCCATGTAATAGGGATGTTTTTCATATGTATGAAATTTATATTCTTAATAAAAGGCATCATTCATTTATTAATGCGGTATTTGAATACATGAGTTTGTAAATCTTAAATTAATAAATGAAGTCCTAGATATTATAAACACAGTGCAAGGGCAATCATGAAGGTGTTCATGATGTGAGATGTCTATCGCATGCAAATGTGTTAATATCTAAATATTCCTAGTCATAGAATTAACAAGATAGGACATTGTTAATTCGGACAGACTAGCACATGTTATGCTTCTTGAATGGTTCAAGCAATGGTTCTCATAATTGTGATTATGGATGATAATCAAAGCTAACATGTGGATGCTTGTTAGAGGAACAAGTTCATTGGAGACCTGCAAAGAGAATCCTCATATGGATATTAAATCTATGTCAGTGAGGAGTCTCTTCATAGCGGTTGTGCAAGTATCCTTAGACTTGAGATTACCAAAGTTATCTTAAGTAGCAAGTGGTATACTTTGACTCCATAACTGATTACTTCCAACTGGGAGTGAACATAGTTAGGAGATTGGGTATATCATGACCTACTTGAAGATAGTTGAGTGATTGACAAAGGATTCACCATCCCAGATTTAACAAGGGAAGTTATCTCGCATGATTCTATAATTGCCTTGTTCAGAGAATCTCTGGCCAGAGTAATATGCCGAGATGGATGGAGATCCATGAAGGGCATTTTAGGAACAATGGTTAAATTAATAGAACATACATAATTAGATTTATATGAGTTGACAGAAATCCATACTCAGAATCTAATTGAGATAAGAGTGTTGAAAGGAGTAATTGCACGGTAACTGTTTCTATGGAAGGGTACAGTCAAACCACATGACTTTCCTGACATTTGGGTAGTCATGATGCCTAGCTAGAGGCCAATCATGACTTGTATAATGATGTATCAAAATATCAATAGAGATTGATAAAATGATTTAAAGGAGTTTAAATCATGTGAGTTTTGAATAGAACTCACAATTACATATTATACTGCCAACATGGACAGGAACCCAATAGGTCACACACATATAGAGAAAAGGGTAAAATGGTAAAATGACAAGGATAATAATATTTGATATTATTATAAAGGTAGAGAGGAGAATATGATAATAATTAATTAAAGAGTTTAATTAATTATGATCAAATAAAATTATCCGCGGAACTTTTGAGAAATGTTCTGTAAATTGAACCTAAATGAAATAATATATTTCATGATTAATTATTATTGTCTTATAAGTGTTATAAGACTACTATAAGTGTTATAAGACTGATATAATAATTAATAGGACCATTGGAGAAATTATAAAGGGCCAAAGGAATGAAGAAGTTGGAGGAAGCCCTCCAGAAAAGGGCTACACGCCAACTCCATACAGAAGGGCTTAGAGGGCTTTTTCTTGGACCAAATTAATTTATATATGTTACATAAGTGTTATGGAACTCACATATTTAATTTGGTTGGATTTGAAATCCATTTGGGTATTTAAATCCAATTAAATGCACAAAGGGCCTAGTTTGTGGATTTTGTGCATGGTCTTTTATGAAAAGTTTTAATTTGGATTTAATTAAGCCCAAATGATTATAATTAATTCCAGAGGCCCAATTAATAATTCTCCAGCAATTTTAAAGAGCCCAATCTCATTAAGGAGTTGGAATTTTAACCTAACTATAAAAGGCCAACTAATGAGAATTAGGGTTAAGTGATTAAAACAAAAGAAAAGTCTTTTTCTCTTAATTCTCTCTCCCTTTTTGCGCCACTTCCATTGCTAGCCTCTTGAATTTCGGCCAACCCTAGTTGAACACCAATTTGTTGGTTCAATTTACCCCTCTCTAGTGTGGATTACTCATTGGAGGTGTTCGATTTTGGACACTGTGGTTTGCGACAACCCGGTGCGAAGTAAAATTAACTGTTCAACAAAAATCAAAGGTGATTTTTCTTATTCTCATATAGTTATGTTGTGTATTCATGGCAAGATCAGATCTAATGGTTAAAAAATTTTAAAATTCCGCTCATGTATGTGATGCATGTAACCGTTAAAATCCAACAATTTAGTCTCCAAATTTCTCATTGAAGCATCTTGGTTCCGGTTCCATTGCTCTTGAGATTTCCACCTTGAATCTTGACTTGCCATGAATTGTTGTTGGCTATTCATGAAACTGGCAAACATGTCTTCTAGATTTGGTTTCTTTTCTTGAATGGGTGGCCTTGATTGAAATCCTGGTGGATGGTATGCTTGAGGTTGAGACTTATTAGAGTTTTGCCCTTGATGATGATTTGGTAGATAGGGTGCTTGGTACGGATTGGTGGCTTGTGGTTGGTGAGGCTGAGCATGACTATGATAAGCATTTGAGTGATAAGGGACTCTTGGTTGTGGTTGAGAAGATGAAGCTTGTTGATTCCCTTCCTTCCATGAGAAATTAGGGTGATTTCTCCATCCTGGGTTATATGAGTTGCTGTAGGGGTCATTCCTTCTTAATATTCACATTGTGAGTAGGGGATTCAAAGCTTCCCCGAGCAACAAAGATAACTACTCACTATTCATAATGTAAAAAATAAACAAAATAAGAGTGAAAACTATAAAACTCATTTGAAGCTGAAGATTTGAAGTTGATGAAGCTCCTCCTCTTCTTCTCCAAACAGCTCCTTGATTGTAAGTTGAAATTTTCACAACTATAAGCTAAATCTATGATTATCTTTGTATTTTTGAAGTAAAACTACACTAAAAGAGTGATTTTTACAAGTAAAATCCAAAAACTAAGTATAAGAAACCCACAAAATATGAAAAACTGCGTTTCTACTCTCCTAAAACTCTAAGCACGAAACCCTAAAAAAACTCTCTCTAAGCAAAAAATTTTGCAGCTTTTATAGAGCTGTCTAATAAGCCACGACTGGGACATTTTTGTCTCAGCCGCGACAGAAGAAAATGGCACGGCTGGGACAATTTGTCTTAGCCGTGTCAAGCTTCTGGATCAAAAGTATGTTTTGGGGCTGCCATAGCCACGGCTGGGACACTTTGTCTCAGTCGCGACCCTTGATGAAACGGCGCGTTTTGAAATCTACCATGGCCACGGCTGGGACACTTTGTCTTAGTCGTGACCTTTAATGAAACGGTGCGCTTTGAATCCTGGATTGGCCATGGCTGGGACAGTTTGTCTCCACCGTGGCCATAGTGAAACGGTGAGTTTTGCCATTTGCATTGGACACGGCTGGGACACTTTGTCTCAGCCGTACCTTAGCAAAAGTTCCTGCAAAAAGTGAAATTTAAGACCATTAATCAACTAAAAACTTCAAATTAATCAAAATAACTAAAATAAACATAAAAATACAATAATATAGCTTTAAAATACTAAAAACATGCAAGATGAGACACTAAAACACATAAAATTATCCAGAAAATAAACTCTAAAAACAAGATTATCAGCAGCATTAGAGGCCATGAAAGTTAACCACAGTCCAAGATGTAGCATTTATAGTTGAAATACAGTTTAGATTCAGGCAGGTATAGCAAGTAAAGGTCGCACAGAGATAAAAAAGGGTCAACTTAATACTTATTACAATTCGAATGTAGTCAGAAAAGAATGGTGAGTCCTCTATTAATAAAGATGATGATTTAGACTATAAAAAGAGCATACGTGTACTAAGCAGTATACAGTTTAAGAGAATATCTTAACTAAAACTCATAAACAAGTTGTGCACTTAGACAACAATAAAATATATTAAACACTTTAGCAAGTAGGAGTTGAACATCAGAGTGGTGCAACAGAAGCATAATGAACTAAAGTTAATAGAAGCAATCTGGTCAAACCAAAAGTTACCAAAGAAGTCAAAGGAAGAATGGCTTTGACTAGATTTGCTATTCAGTGAAAAACTACTAAGAATTCTGGTTAGAAGGTTAATCAACCAAAATACAGACGATACCATTCATCAAGTATTCGAAACACGTCATGACATGGAGGAAACAACTTAAAAACTTAAGGAAACCATAAGACGATAGTATTTATAATTCTATCATTTGGATAAATTTCGAAGATGAAATTTTTTATTAGAGAGAGAGAAATATAATGACTTGAAATTTGTATTTAACATGCCTAGTATGTTATAATGCATAAGTAGCAACTCTAAGAAAGTTTTTGGAATAATTAGAGTTGAATAGTATAGAAAAATTTGAAAGTGTATAAAGGTTGAATATGCTAAGGTCAAAAAAATCCGAGGATGGATGACCTGGTTGGCAGTTTGAGTTACCATTGGATTACAAAAATAGGTATTAAACAAAGTCCGATGGTGCAATCTGAGATGAAATTGAGCTCAAATGGACCCTCAAATTATATAGAGAAATTTTTTACTTGGTACTGTAAAAAAGGTTGACCAAGAGTTTGATCAGGACTCTAAAAATATCAAATAACCTTTAAAATCATCATAATTTTTAGCTGTACATTAAATAAGATGTAGGATATTTTGGTGCAAAAAAATTTTTTTACGGTAACACCAAAATTTGGCTAATCGAATCGATTTGAGTGAATCGAATTAGAAATAGATTTCAATTGAGCTAAAAATTTTATGGAGGCTTAATTTATTATTTTAAGAATTATGGAATTGATTTTGAGTGAATTTGAAATTGAAAAGAGAAAAAAATAAATTATATGGCATAAACGGGCTTAAAAATCAAAATTGGCTTACATTAGGCTGAACCACATTGGTTGGATACGCCCAGCCCATTGAACAAGGGTATATAAAGCCAAAAATATCAAAACAATCTGATGTTCTAAAATTCCTTTCAGTCTTCTTCTCCTCTCACATTTTTTTTTCTTGGCTAAATTACCTTTTTTTCCTTTCTATTGATTTCTTCACTTTTTATTCAATTTTCTCCCTAAACCAATCTTCTCTACCCTATTTCAACCCCTTTACTACCCAATTATGGTCTCTAGTTTTTATTTGAGGATAGAAAAGTGAGAAAATTTAAGGATTCAAGGTTAAGTGCTAAATTTGAGAAAGGAGATTGTGTTTTAAGGATGGAAGGCAAAGGAAATGGAGATTAAGGTGTGAAGAACAAAAAAATAAGGTTAGTGGATAAAGTTTTTGCATTATTTCATTTAATTTTGAAAATTTCCATGAAATTTACATTATGTAAGTGATGAAATTTAAGGAATAGTGGATAATAATTTAGGAGAACCTTGTAACATGATTATTTAACATGAAATAATCATGAATTTATAAAGAAATCAAGTATAAACTAGGTGAATCACTTATGGACAAATTATACCTAAAGAGACATATTGTGACATTTTAATGATAAAAAGATATTAAGCATAAATTTAATATTACAATGATAATTAGATGACCTATGCTTAATTTCAATTAAAAATAATGCTTGGATATGTTATTTAGCATGGAAACAAAATAGTGTTTACATGAGTAAATAAATTATATTAAGGTAAAGTTAGTGTAAGTTAATGTAATTGCATATAAATTGATGTCGACAAGGTGAATGTCATAAAATAGAGTAAGAAAACAAATAAAAGATGGGATGACATAGTGAGGCCAAATTGATTTCATAATGGTAATGCCATACTTTTATTATGTTTAGACATTATTATGAATAAATGCATATGAATTATGCATTTATTCATAATGGTAGTTATATATGAATTATGAATACATGCATACAAGATGGTGATGAATAATGTGAGACATTATAGTAATGCTAACATAAATGTGATAGAAACAAAACATAATATAAAATAGTTAGTTGCCCATAGCATATAGTGGATAATATAGGATCCTAGGATTTAATGGCTAGCCATAGGGATCAATATACCATGGTAGAATCATACAGTATCTTCATACAGTACCGAGGATGACTACACTTAAGTAGTAACCTTATATACAGGCATACAATACGGGATCCCACATATAATTATACAAATTCGAGGAATGGTTACGTTTTATTAGTCACCTCACCTACAGTTATACAGTCCTCATCCCCTATATCCAGTTTGAGGATTTTCACTAGTTATCACTAGGGATAAAATGGTATTTATATGAGCAAATGGGAATTAAGCAGTAAATTAAGCAAAAAGAATGCCACAAGGATAGTAGAAGAAGAAATAATGGGAAAATGAGATTAGTAATTTCATAAAGGGTAAAAATGTAAATATATGAGAAAATAGGAATAAAAGACTAAAATATGCAAGAGAGATGTTATAAAGTTAAATAAATAAAGAATAAAGTAAACAATGTAATTAATAGTATAAAAAGATAAAATTGTAATTACGCGAGGATAATGGGTATCAAAAAAATAAATTAGGCAAAAAAGAAATCATAAAGGTGAATAGATAAGAAATAAAGTGAAAAACAAGATTAATATATGCAAAAATGATAAAAATATAATTATGCGATAAATTAAGGGCCAATAGGGTGATTAGGAAAATTAAAATAATCAAATAAGACAAAAAGGAAAAAACATAAATAATAGATAATCTAAGGACCAAAATATAATTTTTTTATCCTTAGTCAAATATAAGGATCAAAGTGAAAATTATCCACTTAAATTGAATTAATAGTTAAAAAAGGCCTGAGGAGTCCAAATAGAAGTCAAATGTGATGAATAAAATATTTAGGGGCCAAATTATAATTATACATTCAAGGAGGAATTAATTAAGGTTTCATGAGATAAGATTGAATATAAGAACAATTAAAGGAAAAAGAGGTAAATTCAAAAGTAAATTAAGTCAAATATGAGAAAATAAAAATTAAAGGATTAAATTATAATTTGGCATTTAAATAATAATTATGTGAAAATTTGTAAGAAAAATAAGTAACAAAGGGATCAAATAATAAAAATTAGATAATAAAAGATTAAATGGATTTAAGTAGCTAGAAAAAAAAATAAAGAGGTAATATGGTAATGTACCCTTACACAAAGGAAAGTTGGAAATTAAATTATAAATTAAAGAGTAAAAAGGGAAATAAAAGATACAATAAAGTAAATAAGGGGGTCAATAGGTAATAAAATATAGACAGAAAGAAGTAAAAAGAGAAATTTGGACAAATTTAGCATAAACAGATAAAATCGTAATTTAGTAAAAAAGTAAAAAAAAAATAAGGATGAAATTGAAATTTTAGTAAGGAAGTAAATATAAGGACTAAAATGAAAGAAAATAAAATTTCATGGTAAAAACTATTAGAAAGAAGAAATGAAGAGTAAAACGATATTTATGAAAAATGAGGCATTAAAAGAGCCAAGCATGTTAGAAAAGAAATTTAAATGTCGAATTAGCAAATATAAAATCTAGATGTCATATTGAGAAAACTAAATAAATTCAAATATTATTTTAATAGAAATAAAGACCTAAAGGAGAACGACAGAAAGAATGAAGACGTTACGACCAATTAACATGATAAGAAAAAAAAATTATAACGACACTGAAATTGAATTATATAAATAATACATTCGGAAAAATTAAATTTATAAACTATGATAGGAAGAGAAATAAATAAAGTAGTTACATTAAGTGGTAGACAAGGATTGGTAATAAATTAAATAAAGATGCAGGGGTGTAAAAGTAATTGAATATTGAAATTAAAAATATCAACAAGCAGACAATAAAAAGGTGAAAAAGTAAGAACATAAAATTAATAAGGATTAAATAGTAACTTGAAATGCCTATATAGATACATTTAGATACGCAAAAATAATAAACAAATAAAAATATAAATAAATCATTTTAAATAAAATTTGGTATAGTTGTATTCCCTACTAGGAAAACAAAGTTGCTTAGCACGTGGTTGTTTGACTGCGCAAGGGACATGTATCAAGGACGCTTTGAAGAAGGAATAAGACGGCGTGTACATGTGTTGCGGATTGGGACACAAAGATTAGACAACTCATGTAAATAAGTTTATATACATGATTAAAAACGTATTTTATTAGTTATGGTTGCGAACTAGTAGTGAATTTATTCAAACACACTTATATGTATTTTAAACAAGTGGGGGTGAAATTTTATAAATGTGTTGCAATGATGAGATAGATAATTTTAGAAGTGTTATATATGCTATTGGAATGTCGGAGGTGGAGTTTACCTTTTGGGAGTGTCAATTTGCTATTTGCAGGTTATGCAGTGCGATTTTACAAGCCGTTATACTGTCAAAATTTACACCCAAGGAATAATAAGCATGTGATGTTGCTAGGAATAGTATATAGTAAGTGAAAATAATGAATGAACTAAGGGTGTTGCATGATGCATATTTCATAGGAATTTTGGCCCCATATTTGGGAAGTTAGAGTTGGAATCCAGTTCCAACTCTACCTTAAGTATAAAATCTAAAAACCCTGGGGTTTTGAGAGAGGAATCATTGTTTTTACAGAGGCAGCTTTTAGAGAATAAGAAAATTTGATTTCTTTCTCTCTTTAAGAGTTAATTTCTCTAACATTACTCTTTGATCACAAAACATAAACACACATGAATTTGATTGGTTTTTTGAAAAACAAAGAACATACATCGGAGTGAAGATCTAGACTACAAGGATTTTAGAGTCAGAATATCTCCTACAAGTAATATTCTAAGCCCTTTCTTATTTTCTCTCCAGAATTGCCATATGCCATGTGTGATTATGCGATTACTTATTGTGATTAAATGTGTTTAAATGTTGTATTTGACTAATTAACATGATTAGGGCATGGCGTAATGTAAATCTGGATTAAAAAAGGCATGTTAGAGGTATAATCAAGTGATTAGATTCCTTTATTGTTAGGTTGGCTAAAGTTTTGTTTGAATTTATTTAGTTCTATAAATTGATGTTCTTTAAGGTGTTTTGTGTGAGATTTAATGTTGTAACACTGTCACATATTAATTTCATGAAATAAATGATGATAAACTATAGGATGGATTTTTAATTTACCAATATGATTCCTAGATTCTATAATTTTTCTTTTAACATTATAAATCTTTTGATAACCTTATAAGAGTTTTTGCCTTTTTTGGTCTCTATACATTGTTTAAAATTTTCTATAAATCTGGAAAATGGTCTACAAGAATATTAGAAACAAAATCAATTAAAATATCAATCAAATTTATTTTCTTATGAAAATCTTGACAATTACAAAATTTATTTGAATGAAAATCTTCACTCTTTAATTAAATAATCTTTCAAACTAATTAATTCTCTTTTCAATAAAAACATATCTTTATCTTTATCAAAATCAATAACACATAAACTATTTAAAAATTTATCTATATACTAAGATATAATTAAAATAAAATAACTAATAAATTATAATCTGATGATAATATACAAGGAGTTTTTGATGAGGTGATAGGAGTACATTAATAGGCTTTTGAAAATATAAGGTTCAAATCTAAGGTTTTATTACAAAAGAAAGTTGATATTACAAGGAATTTTTTATTATTCTCTCTAATTTGGAATATTTTGCTCTTGAAGGTTGTGAAAGGAGACTCTTCAAAGAACTCGTTCATATAACTCATGTTTGTAACTGATGAGAATGCCTTCTTATATACTTGAAAAATATTGATTGCCTTATGATAATTGCTTGAAGATAAGGCCGACTGCTGAAGATAACACCTGTCTTGGAATAATACTCTCGATAAGGCTTCAAGATAAATCTTGAGGAGTATCTGCGTCGTAATAATAAATTTGACAAAAGCTTCCCTAATTTGGAATGGAGCTACTTCAGTTGTTAAACCAAAGTAACCAAATCATCTGATGAACCAATTTGGGAGAACGCCACCAAATTTATGTTAAAAGTAAAAGAACCACGAATGTTAAAAATTTCTTAAGTTGAATGCTTGATACCATACTTCTTGATAATCATAATAGCTATATACCAATCTGGGAGGAAATCCTGATAGTGTCTTCAATTGATATGGCTGTGATCCCTATTCTGATTAAGTAATAACATGGATAATCTTAACTTTACTATAAGTAATCTTATTCTTATCTCTCTCATCGTAGTTATGTTCAATCTCTCTCATCGTAGTTATGTTCTATCTCTATTGATTCAGTGTCTACTAATATGGCTTCATAATACTCTTTTGTTTTACTCTAATCTTTCTCGTGAAAATGCCAACTATTGGAGAAAATATGATCAATAAACCTATAAAAATTTTGACTCTGATATATTAAGTTCTTCTGGTTCTAAGATTTTAATAAATAATCTTTTCTGATTCAAATGATAAGGTGAAGAAGTTATAGTAGAAAAAGAATGTACTATAGGATAAACAAGAGAAGAAGGGGAAGCTAAAATTGATGAATATGATCGAAAAGGTGCAAAAGGTGAAAATATTTGAGGTCTTTAAAGTGGAGGAAAAGAATGTGATAAAGGTCTAGATAAGGTCTTAATAGGAGGAGGTGTGAGTGGATGATTCTGTTGAGAATTTCCCGATGATAATGAAGTTTCTATTGATAATGTAGTTTTTGTCAAAACTTTCTTATTAGAACTCATTTCACAAGAAAGAAAATCAGGTAAACTATTACCTTTCCCCTTAATGAATTCTATCTCGAAATCAAAATTGCTAAGTAAAGGTTGCCATCTTGCAAAAATCTATTTTAAAATTAAGTTTTTGACATCTTTTTCTAAAACATATCTTGCTGATAAGCAATCAATGCATAGTAAAAAGCTTTTCATGTATAAATCATCTTTAAACTTTTTTATGCATAAATCAATACTTAAAATTTTGTTTTGATAGTAGAATGATTCTTTTGAGTTTGACTCCAGCTTACTGAATAAAATCTTACTAATTTTTTTTATTTTTTTTATTTTTGTTTTAAAATACCACCATAATCCGTATCACTAGCATCTGTTTCAATTATCAAAAAAGCTTATGGATGCAATATATTTAAACATGGTAAACTTTTTATTTGTTTTTTATTTCATTAACTATACTAGTATGTTTTTCTGTCTGGGGTTCAGGTTTCTTTTTTAACATATTGTATAAAGGCTTACATAATTTTCCTAAATCCTTGAAAAAATCATTAACATAATTTAGACATCCTAAAAATCTTTGTAATTGTTTCTTATCTTTTATTTCATTTGAAAATTTACTAGTAAATTCTAAACTTACATTTATGGATTTTATAGTACCTTGATCTATATCATGTCCTAAGAATCTAACTTTAGTCTGAAAAAATTGCATCGTTGGTGCAAAAACTACTAATCTACTTTGATGAATCAAATGAAAAAAATTTTTCAAATATTTGATGTGTTGGCTTATTGAATTTGAAAAAATTAATGCATCATTGATGTATACTATTGAGAATTCATGTATCAATCTTAAAATATCATTCAAAATATTTTGAAATTTTGAAGAAGCATTTTTTAAACCAAATGACATAAAATTCCATTTATAATGTCCAAATAGAACATTAAATCGTGTCTTATACCTATCTTCTTCATCTACATGTATTTGCCAAAATTATGATTTCATATCAACTTTGGAAAAAATATTTGCATAGTATAACTTCTTTAATAAATATTTTTTATATGGTATAGGATATCTTATCCATTGTAAAACTACATTTAAATGTTTATAATTTATTACTAATCCAGGTGTACCTCTTTCTATTTCTGTTGCATTCATAACATAAAATGCTGAACATGACCAAGGAGACTTGGAATCTCTTATTAATCATTTTTCTTATAAATCTTGTAATTATTTCCTACAAAATTTTTCTAAATCCGGTATCATTTTGATAGCTTAAGATTTTGTTGGACTTTTTTTTCATCAAGGTCTTTTATTTATGGTAATTTTACTACATATAGCTTTCTATTACAAAAGACATTAGGTACTAGTGCACAAATTTCTTTTGAAAATGTATTTTCAAATTCTTTGAATTTTTCTCTTATTTCTAGACTATCTAATTGTTCTTTTATTCTTTTTCCTTCTATTTCTTTTATGATAAATTTAATTTGTTTTTGTTTATTTTTTAATAAATTGATTTTTTGAATATTTTGTCTTACATGACTAATATCTCTAGATACTATAGGAAATGCAAATTCAAAAAGAATTTCTTTATCTAAAATTTTTGTCTTAATACCATTATCTCCTACCTGAAAATGATATAACATTATAATAAAGGGTGTTCCTAATATAACTCCAGAATTTAAGTTTTTGACTAACAGTAAATGAGTTTTAAAATAATATCATTTATTGCAAATCTTAACTCTTGATAATTTATAATTAATTATTAACTTAGATCTATTAACCGTACCTAATCTTTCAGAAGTTTTTTCATAATATTTAGTTGAGATTAAGCCTTCCTGAATACAATTTTGATCTGTTTTGTTGTCTATTAAAGCTAAAGTAGTTAAAAAAAAATCACCATTAATAACTATATTTAATTTTACATACCACTTTTGATAATTTATTTGAGATAAACTATTTATGTATCTGTCTTGTGTACCTCTAATAGCAATACTGGAGCATATTATTCCTTTTAATTTTTTATCTTCTTTTACTAAATTACTAAGACTAACTTTGAAATTTTCTTCTTCTAAATTCTGAACTTTTCCTCTTAATATACTTACTTCTTGTTTCAGTATTTTAATTTCTTCCTAAAGATCTTGAATAGTTGATTCTTTTTTAATTTCAAATTTTTTATGTACTTCATCTAAATTATAAGATGTAAAATCTCTTTTTTCTTTTGTATTGATTATTTCTCTTAATCTAAGTAGGTAATTCTTTTTTATTTTCGGATCATCTATTTTATCAATAATGTCTAATAAAAATTCATTTTCATCACTTATTATATTTATATTATTATATTGACATGATCCTAAGCAACTACAAGATTTTGAATCATAATTACTATCTTCACTATTAGTTTCAGATTTTTCACTTATTACATTTAAATCATTTTCTGAATAATCAGTAATTTTTTCATTACTACTAGAATTTTCATTAACTATAATTTTAGCTATTTACATTTTTAATTCTTCTGAAATATCTAGATTATTTATACATTTCTTTATCCTACAGTCTCTTGAATAATGTCCTTGCCTACGACATTTATAATAAATTACTATATCCTTTTTACTAGTCTTAGATCGAAACTTTCTATATTTTGATTTTTTTATGAGATTTTCTTGATTATAATTTCGTTTTGGCTTATATCTTTTTCTCTTATATATGTATTTTCTTTTAGGCTTTATTTTTCTTTTAGCAGATGATGGAGCTCTAATCTGTTGATAATCATACTGTTCACAAAATGAACCTAATTTTTTTCTTCCTATTACACTATCTCTCTTTAGTTTTGCTTTAATTTTAAATCAGTGCAAATTGATAATTCTTCTATGTTAACAATATTTATGAGTTGTCCATAAGTTAAATCACTATAAGGTATTGTACCATTATTATCTTTGTTTTTTTTAACCTACTTTACTCTTTCTGCAAATAACTTAGGTAATCCTGTTAAAAATCTTTCTTGCCAATAAATATTATTACAATCTGATCTAGTCATTACTTTAGTTAAAAATAAATCCTTATACAATATAAAGTCTTGTAATTTAGGACAAGTTAAATTTTGAAGAATTTTTGAACTTCTTTTTTGATATAAATGAAGATCTCCTACAAAATTTTTAGTAATAGCATATATTAAAGTACTTATTATGTCATCTTGCTCTGTTTCTATTTAAACATTATTTTCCATCTTAACAATCTTTTTGCGTGCTGTTAATATAAAATTCTTATCGATTTTAGTTACATAATTATCACACCAGCCTTTTAATTGTATAGTAAATCCTAATATTAACATATGAGATATTGTAGTTTCATTATTTTCTTTTGATTTACAAGCATTAGCTGACATAGTCATTTCTTGTAATAAATTTAATATTTGATATTCTAATAAACCATCTATATTCCATTCGTATAAAGATCTACCATCATATTCTAATTGATATTTAGTTTCTTCATATTAGTATCAAGAGGTGTAGATTTAGAATAATAGTTTTGAATTTTTGGTCTAGGTGTATAGGTATTAAAATGCAATTTTTTTAATTGAAAATTCATCCTCATTATTTAGCTTAAACCGTTCTTCCAAGTTTTCTACTTCTGATGTAGTTTTTATCCCTGACATAGTTTCATCTATAGTCATAATCTGTCTATCTTTAATATTTAGTTTTGCTAATTTTTCTTCTATTTTTCTTAATACAGGGTCTTCATATTTTACCTTAATAATTGCTCCTGATGAAAATTCAAAAGGTTTAAACAATTGAATTTCTAATTTAATATGTTGATTTTCTACTACTCTTTCGGATGTCTGACCTATTTCTATTTATGACCTAGGTGTTTGTACTATTTTCTCAACTCTATTTAACGAATTAGCTATAGTATGTAATATTTGATTTGAAAATTTATTTTGCAATATCACATGTTTTAAATTTTTTCCTACATCTTTATTTTCTGCTTTAATTTATTTAAATGGTTCGGCAAAATAAATTTTTTTCTATTTTTTACTTGAATACATTCTAAGGGAGAATGTATAGATACTATTGATTTTCCTTCTAAGTGTTTCATTGTTTACCTATTTTTGAAGATACATTAATTTTTTTATCAAACGGATAGTCTATGTTATTATAATAACAATAATTTTCAAACCACAAAAATAAAAGAATATTAACATGTTTATCTTCCATTTTTTTATACATAAACTTCTAAAATTATTTAATTCAGCTTGAAAAAAGTTATTAAAATACCATTCAGCTTTTTGTTTATTACATTCAGCTTTTAAGTTATTTCTTAAAAATTCTTTATTTATCTGAAAACTAGTCATCTTTAAATTACTAATTAATTTGAGAAAAAGCTTCCAGTTGAGATCTAGTTGGGCTAACCGAATATTTACTTTCTTTTTCTTCAATATATAATGGTCTTGGAATGCTTGTATTAAAATCTACCCCTCTTAATTCTAAATATTTTACATATAATGATATAGTATTGAAGGTCTATTGTTTGAATATATAGAAGAACTACTCAATTGATTATTATCCGAATAAAAATCTATTTGAACTTATCTATCATTATATTCTAATATTCTTGAAAATTGATTATTAATATTAATTGGTCTTGATTCACATACCACTTTTAGTTCCAATTTCCTGATCTAGTAATCTTATCTCATCTAAGTCGTTTTGGAATTTGAATGTTAGAATGGGTTCTATTTGCTTCAAATAATAAAGATTCATTTCTTTTAAAAAGTTTCCTAGTTTTAAGATCTATGGTCGTGGACATTACTTTATAATATATTTTATATATCACTATTATTGCTCTTAACATTTTGCTTAAATTTTAAATTTTTTGTTTTAACTGTTAAAGTTAAAGTATCTAATCCTAGCCTGAATAAAAGTTGTATTGCTATCTATACTGATCCTATATGCAAAAATCTATATTTTCTTCTTATGTTCATTTATTGCCTTTACTGATAACAATTGAATAATTTCATGTTACTAATTAATAGCTATTGTCTATTATATTTGTTTAATAGAATAATCATGAAAAAAAAATTCAAAAGTGCCTATTGAATAAATTGTTCGAATATCTTATTTAGGTATAGTCCAATCAAACAAATCAGTCTCTACTTTTTCAATATTTACTTCTACAAAATTTATTTTATCTAATTCTCTAATATTATCTTCGCTAGTTTAACCAGATCTAGAATCTTTAATAGAAAATATTCAATTTAATCTATCAATCTAAATATATTTAATCAAGCTAAACTCAAAGAGAATATAAGAATGAAACATGTGCGAATCACAGGATCACCCAACTTGTCGGGACCACCAACATGCCATCTCGGCTTCCAAAGTCTAATCAATGGTAAGCCTTCAGGGCTGACCAACGTTTCATCGCTCCAAACACAATCTAAAAATTCTCTTTAAATTTATCTCAATTAAATATACTCAGTTGGATATTTTAATTAGAATAATATTCTAGAAAAGACTAATTATCTAATTCAACTTCGCTAGATAATACTTCTTCTAATATATTTAGGATAATTTCTTGTGTCAAATATAATTCTACTAATGCTAATACAACTTTGAGTAAATTTCCAAAACAATTGAGGCTCAAAATTTAACCAAGGTACAATTTGAGCCACAGGGGAGGAAGAAAGGAAAGGTGAATAAAATAACCTAAGTACGAAGCCTCCTGTGTGGCACCTAGCGTGAGAGACATTGCCTGGGAGGTCTGGGTGTCCTTAAGTATAAAGCAGCATCTCTCCTAACAGATATAGCTTTTGGGAGGAGAGAGACATTACCTAGGAGGTCCGGGTGTCCTTGTTTATCCATTCATCTATTAATGGATATTCAAACCGTTGCCACTATTTTATCCCCTTTCGAAGGGTCGATCGATTTCATGAAGATTGAGATTTATGGCTTGATGTTGCTGAAATGAATGCATCAATTGATAATAACATCAATCGAGATAAATAAAATCATCAGTCGAATAGGTTGGGATAAATACATCGATCGAAAATAAAATCGATCAGAATAAATAAAATCATCAATTGAGGAGACTTAGATAAATACGTCAATCGAAAATAACATCGATCGAGATAAATAAAATCATCAGTTGAGAAGATTGGGATAAATACATCGATTGAAAATAATATAGATTGGAATAAATAAAATCAGCAGTGTAACTAAATCTAAAGACAAATATAAGTATAATAAAAATGTACTTGCAAAAAGTATGCATAAGTCATAATAAGCTTAAACTATGTTTGCTTTTGAAAATCTATCAAGCCTTATGTAAACATACTTGCATGAGCGATACCAATGTTTTGGTTCAGATGGTATATTGTCAAAAATAAATTTAACATACTCATATTAAAATATTGAAGAATCGATTAATGACATAATTGAGCAATTAATGAATAATAAACTAAGAAAGAGAGTAAGTGTTTTGAAAGGATATTGAAAGATGGGATTGAGCAAAATTTTTTTGTTTAATAGAAGGATCTCTTCTCTTTGGACTAAGCAATTCAAAAATTGTAAACAAGCATTGATCTGGCTCCTCCTCACTCCTTCACTCTTTCTTTATCTTTATCTTTTTGCTTACTCTATTACTCTTTCCTTTTATTTAAAGATTCATATTAACATGACCTTTTCACCATAACTAAAAAGCTTCATGTTCCAAACTTTGACATATAAAAACAATGCAAATATATTTATCAATATATATTTTTTACCTTTGAAGTTTGAAAACCTCTGCTCGGCTATGCACGCCAAAACTGACTTTGACACAGCTTTCTTATTGCCATTTCCCCCTTCTTTTTTTATCTTTTTGTCCTTGTTACAGTTCCAACTTGAAAAGAAGGAAGGGCGGCATCACATCTTTTGACTATTTAAAGTCTCCTTATAGTCTCCTTTTCTCTTTCTGAACAGCCTTCCTCATGAAATATTCCTTTATAGCTATGGGATCTAATCTCCTTGGAGCTGGATTGAGGCTGCTTAAGGGCCTTTCTATCAATAATCACTTCATCAAGCAGCTACTGTGCTGCCTTTAAGTATTTAGAGTCTAGGATAGAATAAGCATAACCTTAAGTATTTTCATGAGATTCACAAGATAATATCCATTTTTCCAATACAGAAAGATTTAAACTTGACAAAGAAGGCAAAATTAAGTTCAAATAGACTACACTTCTGTGCCTGGATTTAGAGGCTACCTTTGAGTTGCCATGTTGCTGATGCAGCTGAGCTAAGCTTAGAGAAATACAAGCTTCATCATAAATAGTCACTAGAGCAGACAGCTAGAAAATTGGTGTGAGCTATCTTTTGTTCTAATTCATATTTATTACTCCAACAACAGTTGAAAAATCTCACTTGGCAAGAGCATGTGCGATTGGAATTCTCAAAGGCAACAGAAATATCTCTTTTCGCTAAACAAAGTTAGAATTTTCCAAACTAAATGAATTGCATGGGACAGCGCAAAGCCTATTTGGAAAAAATGGTGTTTAAGAGCTCGCATCCTGATGTCACTACCCAAAATCTCCTCCCCTTAATAAATATTAACACATGCTCTGCGGAAGGGGGTCATGTGTTTAAATTCTTTTCTCCCAGAAAGAAAATGAAAGTAATTAAATATTATTTGCATGGGTTCTTTTCACCATTATTGTCCATCTAGTTGTTATCTCGCTCTCACTTTAGTCTCTAATTGGGGCACACAAATAATTTCACAGATGGAAAACAAAAAATATAAAGTGTATTTCCAGAAGCAATAACTTGTTTGAACTTCAAAAACTGCTGATAGAGCTTTTATCCTTCACAATAGGCTGAGTTCAAAGCATTTACCAACTCATATAATTTTGATATTCTGACACTGAGAGAAAAGAGTACTCTCTACAAAGAACATAGAAGCTAAATAGAGCTTAAAACATAAATAGCACAAGCCATGATCCCATTGATTTCTTAAGCCAGAGATTTTACTTGTTAAATAACTGCATATAACATTATTTTCCATAGATTTATGCTCATCCTTTCAAGTTTAATTAAAAAAATTACCTCTCTGGTTCAGCGATACAGTCTGCACAAATCAATTGATGCCTAATAAAATACCTGAATTTATTCTATCGAAAATCAACTTTCGCTTAAGCCACATCGATATAGTGTTTCTATTAATTGATGAATAAAACATATCCTTGAAATGATAAATTTAAATTCATTGTGCGTAGAAGAAGGACTAACCTCAGTTTTTACCCCCTGAGCTTTAATTAAGGCCTTAACTTTTGCATTGACATATCGCCATCTTCTTGATGACTGGAAACTTTCCTTCCTTTTTTAGCATAAGGAGGGACTGGAGGTAGAGGGAGCATACCATGTTGATGGAATAGTAGTAGTGTGTTGCCTAGCTACTCTTTCAGAAGCTTTCACAAAATTTTGGATCATGGACCCAGATAGGGTGAAGTCAAGGGACCCAAACAGGGTGAAGTAGTGAAATTTGAGAAGGAATCAACATTACTAGTAGTGTGTCAAAATTGGGTGGATATCACTTTTGAACAGCCACCATGGCTGGATCTACTCTGCTTTCTCTATTCTCTATTGCTTTTTATGTGCCTCACTGCAGGCAATCTTACATTCATCTTGAAATTCCTTTTGCCTCAAAGGCTGCTTATTTTATTGTTCGCCCTTTCTCTTCTCTTTGTTTTTATAAAATCAAGCTCAAGAATTTCCCTTTCAGATGGCATTGGATCTGGTGGGAACTGGGTTTAGGGCTTGCATCTTCCACGATGGATGAATTTCTGTGGCTACCGCTTCAACGGTAACTTCACTTGCTGCTTCTCTTGGCTCTAATGAAGCGAGCTATTCCCACCCCAGCTCTCGATTCACTTTGCGCTCTATCGATGGAGCCCGAAAGTCTTGGGACTGTCCTCATACTCAGCTTGAGCGCGGTGACTCTGATGGACTGGGTTACCGCTTCGGACTTGTCATATATGGTACATAATAGGAACATCAACATAAATAAGATAAAAATTTAACTTAATGTATGATAATTAATTATCCTTAATATACAGTGAGTGATCCAGGATCCTACGATATAATGGCTAGAAATGACTACATTTAGATAATCATCTCACACATACAATTATGAGGCCTCACATAATATGAATATTATTTTATTCTAGTCATTTTTATTATTTTACTTTAAATTCTATATCTTAAATCCATGCACACTTACATATTTATTTTAATGATTATTTCATTTTATGGTATTATTTTCTAGTTTGTTACCACCGTCTAGCTTATGGTACCCAATTTTATTATTTACCGTCGATGTCAATTGTTAATTTTATTATTCTTTTTCCATCATATATTTTTCATTTCATCAGTAACGTTAATAGTAACGGTATCATCCATAGATGATACTCTAATTATTGTTATTAACATTGTTGTTTACAGAATCATTTATTTCCATTTAGACTTGTTATCACAGTTAGTTCATATCCTTTGTTATGTATTACTTTTATTTTCTTTATCCGCTATTTTTAGTGCAGTCATTAATTTGCTAACATTATTTTTAGTAGTATAATGTTCATTTCAATAATTATATTTTTTTTCTCTCTTTACTTTACAGTGCTTATGCTATTTACTCTTTCTATTTTCAATTTTCAACATACAGTCACCTGGAATTTTTATATTAAATTATTCAATATAGTTTTCACTGTTTGTTTACCTATATATATACTGTTACAATATTCGGTATTATCATTATTAATTATATTTATCTCGATCGTATGGCTATACTTAACTTTCATATCCTTAAATTACTTTACATTTTAGTCCATAATTTATGCTAAATTACGATATGGTTCTCGAGATTTAATTAAATGATAGTTTGGTCCCTTTTTCCATTGATTACAGTTATGCCACTTACTTTTTTTAACTTTTATTCATACTTAATTATTTAACAAGGAAAATTATCATTTGGTTCTTATAATCACCTTATCTATACTTAATTATAAACTATATAGTGTTTTTAACATTTTTCACTTGCTATATCATTCAATTATTTCTTTTCATGTATTACTCTTTTTAATTCCATTTAATGTTTTCTATACAAATTAGATAACTCATTTCTTACTTTATTTCTATTTACTAAATTTTATTCATGTTATCACTTTATTTGTAGATCTCACTTTAAGGCATATTTTTCCGCTTAAATTCTATTTCGTTATTTAATCATCTAAATGTCCATTTAATTATTTATCTTTCCATTGTTATCCTTTCTTACTACATTCCTCGGTTAATCTCCTTTTTTTTTTCATTTCTTAAATTTAATTTCCTTTTTAATCATCTTTAATTCATTTCTATCACATTGTTACTTTTGCCATTCTACCCTTAGTATCAATTCAGTAGAAATTTCTAAATCAAATACACGGGATCAATACATTTAAAGTGATCCTAAAGGACCACCCGTACATTTACATTTCATTTTGCTTTACAGTGATCCTGAAGGATCATCTAAATATTTACATTTACATTTCATTTAACATTCAACATTTGAACATTCCAATATTTTAGTAGACCGTCATTGGCCTACTGATGCGAGTTATCATGCTCGCAACTACGGTATAAGTGTTCATAAGGCTAGCCAACTATATCATGAGCTAGATTTGACCATCAGATCTCTACTAAGGGTAATTAGGTCATTTATTTCGTTAAATCACCATAATATATTTCATTTGCATTTAATGCACATTATTAATTCCTTTGAACACTACTTAACCAGTATAACATTTTTACTTCAATTTCATCCCTTTTCTATTAATACGTTTTCTATTCTCGTTCGTTCAGTAACATATTTATTACAATTTAGTTACTATGCTACTCTGATATCACAGATGACAATATTACCATGCCATACATGATTCAATTTTAATATCAATAATACACAATAAAAAAAAAATCTAAAAATTCTTAATGGATTAACATATAGTTCAATTTAATCATACATTCATTTTAGTATTGTCTTACTTTCAGCAAATTAGCAATTTACCCATTAAATGCCTTCAGAAAAACTTTCGGTTTTATCAAACTTTTCTATACTGAATTTTTCTTTATTTATTCACTTCTAGAATATATTTCTTATCAGTTATATTTATTCGTGATTTTGATTAATAATTTACATATTGGTCCTTATAGGTTTCTTATAAACTATTCATCCGATTGCTATTTTTTTAGTCTTTTCACTTTTCTTTTTACAACTATTTTATTACATTATTATTATATTATTGTATTTTTCTAGACTTTAACAATAAGCAATTATCATTTTTGTCCGTAAAATAATTTTTCTTACCATCCAGACTTTTAACTTTCAATACGTTACAATTTTACCCATTAATTTAATCTTTTTACATTTTTCTTCATATAATGGTTTGATTGCCATTTAGTCCTTCTAAAATCCATTAAACTACAAATTTGCCCTTCACTCTAAATTTATTTACGAAAATGCCATTACTTATCCAATTAATACCATTAATTTAATATTTATCCCTAGTATTACCATTTACTCCCTAGACTAGCTAAATTACCGTTGGATCCTCATTTTTCAATAATTTACTAAAATACCCTTTAGTCCATTTTATTTATAAATTTGCCATAATTATACATTTTACACTTATTAATTCAATATTCGCTTGTAAAATTTCAATTTAGTCCCTAAACCTCATTTCATTCGTAAATTCACATATAATAATCAACTAATCATTCGTTTTTCCCGGTTAACCTTAATTTTACTTAAAATTACCATTTTACCCCTTTATCTCATTAATTTTTAAAATTACCATTTTGCCTCAATACTTTTGATTTCTTTTAATTATATCCTCATTTACTCCTTAAAAGATAATATATATATATATATATATATATATATATATATATATATATATATATATATATATATATATATATATATATATATATATATATATATATATATATATATATATATATTATCAATTACTTTTAGAATATTTTTGATCCACACTTAGTTATTTCTCCTCAAATTTATTTTTCTTTCAATTATTGTTCATTTAATTATTTTACATGTTATTTTCCTTAAATACATAATTATTTTCTTTATTTAACACTAAAATACATAACATTATACTTCCTTATTCAATTCGGCTAAGGTTTGAATTTTTCCTCTATATTTTCTTTTATTCCATTTGTCACTTAATCCACTAATTTACATGTCTATTATCATTAATTCATGCTTAAATAATATATCATATGAAATCACACCATAAAAATCCTATATTCCATATTCGGCCAACATGGTTTCATACCTTCAATTTTATTTTTTTCCACTTTTAATCATTTAAATCATCATTTTTAATGTCCATAATCATGCCTATGACATTTATTTCAATTATACATCCATTATTCACATACATACATAACATTTATAACCAAACACCACACAATAACAATGGAAAACAAGGGATATTGTATCCATATACCTTAGATTCCTATTCTCCACACTTAAATCTTACCTTAATTAATTTCTCCACACTTAAATCTTTATTTTCATCACCTTAAACCCATAAAGCATCACCATATACATTTTCCTTCTAAAGTGGCCGAAAATACCCATGCAATTTTCATAAAAAACAAGTTTTAGTATTTGATCATAACATCATAAATAAACTTTACACACCTAAATTTATAAATACAAGCCTTAAAATTAAATTAAAAACCTTGATTTTCCTTATCTTAATTTTGATATATAAACTTCAATCCTTGATTTCTCTAACTTATACTACTTAAATTAGAGGTTGGAGACTGCTATAATGTTCTAGAGAGATTGAAATTAATCTAGAAAGCTTGATTTTGGAGAGAGATTGGAAGACAGATAAAGAGAATTGATGAAAGAGGGAGGATAAATATATGGTTTTGAAAAGGAATAAAGAGGAAGGCAGAAATCTAGAATTTTATCCAAAAAATCCTGATATTTTAGGCTTTAAATACCCTGAAAAAACATCTAAAAGATTAGGCACAGCTAGTGGACCAAAATTAATAATTAATTATAAATTATCTAAAGTAAAAATTTATAATAAAGGATATTATTTTAAAACATATTTAGTTTTAGTGAAAAACTTAAATTCAGGAGTTGTTTTAGGAACGCCCTTTATGACATTGTCTTCAGCCTAAGTATTTTGTATAAAAGAAGACACTCTCATCGAAAGCAGCAGAGGACCCTTGAGAGCAAAAATACTTGAAGTTTAAAATTATAGAGAAGAATAAAAAACCTCTTATAGTATCAACTTCCCTTCGTATAGTGTTTTTTATCGGGAAAATGGGTTTTTGAAAATATTATTTACTATTCATCCTTTGAAAATTGAAATGATGATTTTTGAAAGATGAAAGATGTAATAAAGATTTTCTTTAAGAATTGTCAGAGGATAGGAGATTGATAACTTTGAGACTTTTAACTTTTTGACATTTTATCTTTTTCCTATTTTTTTAATTTACATTTTCATTTTCACTTACATTTACATTTACATTTTATAATTTAATATTAACATAAGGATCTTAAGAATCTTCCAATGCATAACGAAGAGGATGAGTACTACTTTCCATCGAATTTTTTTTTGACTGAAATTCAATTAATAATTAAATTAAATTCTTCTTTAGATGATGCTGATGATAATAAATTGATGATCTAATTCTTATCTAAGATGAAAGTGGCTGGAGGAGCTGATAATGATGCTATAGATATCCTTTGTTAAAAATAATTGATAACTGCTTGAATATCTATTTTTTTTTACTTTAAAATTGTCCCACAATTTTATTATAAATTCTCTATATAGAATAGGTAATTGGTTAACTTGTTTAGAAATATGATATGCCCATTAAACAATCTATAAAACCTTGAAAATTGCATGATACTTTAAAAGATTGTTAGAAGTGCCTGGGCTGTAGTAAGTTGTAAACTTAATGAAAGTTTCTCTAATTTGAAATGGAACTGATTTAATTATCAAGCAAAATAACTAAACCACTTGATGAACCAATTTGGGAGAATACCTCCAAATTTATGTGAAAAATAGAATAACAACGAATGTTAAAAATTCGTTTAGTAAAATGCTATGTATCAGCCTTTTTGATAATCATAGTAGCTATATACCAACCTTGGAGGATGTCCCGGTAATATTTTCATTTGATAGGGTCTGGATCCTTATTCTGATTGAGTAATGACATGGAATATTTTAAATTTAATATAAATAATCCTATCTTTATCTCTGGGATCATAATGATGTTCTATTTTCTATAAAACCTGTATCTACTAGTATAGCTTCGTAATATTCTCTCAATTTAGTTTGATCTTACTCATGAAAATGCCAACTATTAGAAAAAATATAATATATTAATCTATAAAAGCTTTAATTCTCTGATATACTAATTTCTTTAGATTCCATGACTTTAATAAATAATCTTTGCTAATTCAAAAAATAAGGTGAAGAGACTTTAATAGGAGGAGAATGTATAATAGGAGAAGTGGGAGAGGAAAAATAGGCTAAAGGTGAAGAATAAGGTTGAGGAGGTGCAGAGGGAGAGAAAGTTTAAGATATTTGGAGTGGAGGAAAATATGGTGACAGAGGATAAAAAGGTCTAGATATGGTTCGAATAGGATGAAGTGTAAGTGGAGGATTCTATTGACAATTTTCTGATAATAATGAACTACCTGTTAATAATGTGGCTTTTGTTAAAACCTTTTTATTAGAGTTCATTTTCCTTGTAAGAATTCACGAGAAAGAAAATAAGGTAAACTATTATCTTTTCCTTTGATGAATTTGATCTTGAACTCAAAGTTGCTTAGTAAAGCTTGCCACCTTGCAAAAATTTATTTTGAAATTAAATTTTTAACATCTTTTTCTAAAATATATTTTGCTAATAAACAATCAATTCGTAGTAAAATTTTTTTCATTTATAAATCATCTTTAAATTTTTAATGCATAAAATAATGCTTAAAATTTCCTTTCTAATAGTAGAATAATTCTTTTGAGTTTGATTCCAGCTGCTTAAGTAAAATCTTACTAGTTCTTCTTTGTTTGTTTCTTTTTAATTTTTTTAAAATACCACCATAACCTATATCACTAGCATTTGTTTCAATTATTGAAAAGGCTTTTGGATGAGGAACATTTATGCATGGTAATCTTTTAATTTTTTCTTTAATTTTTTTCTATTTTAGTATGTTTTTCTGTCCAAGGTTCAGGTTTTTTTTAATCAATTATACAAAGGTTTACATAGTTTTCTTAAATCCTTGAAAAAATCATAAACATAATTTAAACATCCTAAGAACCTTTGTAATTGTTTCTTATCTTTTATTTCATCTGAAAATTTATTAATAAAGTCTAGACTTTTGTTTATTGATTTTATGTTGCCTTTATCTATATCATATCCTAAAAATCTAATTTTAGTTTTGAAAAGTTACATCTTTGATGCAGAGATTACTAATCCATTCTGATGAATTAAGTGAAAAAATCTTTTTAAATGTTTGATATGTTGATTTTTTGAATTGGAAAAAATTAATACATCATTAATGTATACTATTGAAAATTCATGTATTGGTCGTAATATATCATTCATATTATTTTAAAATTCTGAAGGAGCATTTTTAATCCAAAAGGCATAAAATTCTATTTAAAATGTCTAAATGGAACATTAAATCCTGTCTTATACCTATCTTCTTCGTCTATTTGTATTTACCAAAATCTTAATTTCATATCAAATTTAGAAAATAATATTTGCATCGTATAACTTTTTTAATAAATCTCTTTTATATGGTATAGGGCATCTTATCCATTGTAAAACTTCATTTAAAGGTTTATAATTTATTACTGATCTAGGGGTTCCTCTTTTCTATTTCTGCTGCATTCATAACATAAAAAGGTTGAACATGATAAAGGAGATTTTAAATCTCTTATTAATCCTTTATCTTTTAGATCTTGTATTTCTTTTCTACAAAACTTTTCTAAATTCGGTGTCATTTTGATGGCTTGCTATTTTGTTGGAATTTTCTTTTCATCAAAGTCTTTTATGTAAGGTAATTTCACTACATGCTGCTTCCTATTCCAAAAGGCATTAGGAACTGGTTCAGAAATTTCTTTAAGAAAAGTATTTTCAAGTTCTTTGATTTTTTTCTGAACTATCTAATTGTTCCTTTATTCTTTTTCCTTCTATTTCCTTTATAAGAAATTTAATTTGTTTTTGTTTATTTATTTAAGAAATTGATTTCCTGTATATTTTTTTCTTACATGATTAATTTCTCTAGATATTATAGGAAATGCAAATTCAAAAAGAATTTCTTTATCTAAAATCTTTATTCTGATTCCACTATCATATTCTTGAAAAAGATATAACATAGTACTAAAAGGTGTTCCTAAAATAACTCCTGAATTTAAGTTTTTCATTAAAACTAGATGAGTTTTAAAATAATATCCTTTATTATAAATTTTTACTTTAGATAATTTATAATTAATTATTAATTTCAATCCACTAGTTATGCCTAATCTTTTAGATGTTTTTTCACAATACTTAGTTTAAATTAATCCTTCTTGAATATAATTTTAATCTGCTCCACTATCTATTAAAGCTAAAGTAGTTAAATGAAAATTATCATTAATGATTATATCTAATTTTACTTCAAACTTTTTATGTATCTCTGATAAATTATATGGTGTAAAATCTTTCTTTTCGTTTGTACTTATTACTTCACTTAACCTAAATAAAAAATCTCTTTTTATTTCTGGATCTTCTATTTTATCTATAATATCTAATAAATTTTTTTTTCATTACTTAGCATATTTATATTGTTATATTTATAAGGTCTTGTACAACTACAATATTCTAACGCTTAAGTACTATCTATACTATTGATTTCAGACTTTTTTGTTATTGCATTTAAATCATTTTTTGAATAATCTGAGGCTTATTCTTCTTCACTACTAGAGATTTCATTTATTATAATTTTAGCTATTTCTTTCCTTAATTCTTCTGAAAAATCTAAATTATTAATGCGTTTTCATACTCTACAATCTCTTGAATAATGTCCTTGCCTTCCACACTTGTAGCAAATTACTATATCCTTTTTACTGGTCTTAAGTTTAGCTTTTTTAAACTTTGACATTTTTCTAATTGGCTTTTCTTGACTATATTGCTGTTTAGGTCTATAGTTTCTTTTTCTAGTAACATATTTTCTTTTTGGTTTCAACTTTCTTTTAGTAGATGATGGAGCTCTAATATATTGATAACCGTAAATCTTACAAAAGGAACCCAACTCTTTTCTTCCAACTATACTATCCTTTTTCAATTTTACTTTTAATTTTAAATAAGTACAAATTGCTAGTCTTTCTATACCAACAATATTTATTATTTGTCCATAAGTTAATTTGTTATAAGGTATTGTTCCATTATTATCATTTTTTAGCCTATTACTAATTCTTTCTACAAATAATTTTGGTAATCCTGCAATAAATCTTCCTTTTCAAAAAGTGTTATTGCAATATGTTTTAGTCATTACTTTAGTTAAAAATAAATCTGTATACCCTCTAAAATCTTGTAATTTTGGACAAATTAAATTTTGAAAAATTTCTGAGCTTTTTTCTTGATATAAACTAGAATCTCCTATAAAATTTTTAATAATAGTAAATAGTAAATTATTTATTATATGGTTCATTTAGTTTCTATTTGAATATTATTTTCTACTTTAAAAATCCTTTTTTTAGCTGATAATATATGCACTTTATTTGTATCAATAATATAATGATCCCACCAACCTTTTAATTGACTAGTAAATCCTGATATTAACATTTGAGCTACTATTGCCTCATTATTGCCTTTTGATTTATAAGCACTAGCTGCCATAGTCATTTCTTGTAATAAATTTAATATCTGATATTTAGTTCAACCATCAATATTCCATTCATATAAAGAAGCACCATCATATCCTAATTGATATATATTTTCTTCATATTGAGTATCAACAAGTGTAGGTCTTGGATAATAGTCATGAGTTTTTGGTCTAGGTGCATAAGTATTAAAATGAAATTTTTAATTGAAAAATCTCCTTCATTATTTGATTTAAACTGTTCTTCTATGTTTTTTTTTTTATTTTTGATGTAGTTCTATCTTTTGATGTAGCTTCTTCATCTATAGTCATAATTTGTTTATCTTTAATACTTAGCTTTGTTAATTTTTCTTTATTTTTCTTAATAAAGAATTCTCATCTTTTAAATTGATAGTTATTCTTGGAAAAAATTCAAAAGGTTTAAATAAAGGTATTTCTAATTTAATAGGTAGATTTTCTGCTTATGGCTTCGATGTTTGACCTGTCTCTATTTGTGACTTGGGTGTTTGTACTATTTATTCTATTTTATTTAATTGACTAGCTATAGTGCCTAGTGTCTGATTAGAAAAATTATTTTGCAATATTACATGTTATAAATCTTTTCCTACATTTTTGCTTTCTAATTTTATTTCTTTAAATTGTTTAGCATAATAAGTTTTTCTTTATTTTTTAACATAATACACTTTTACGGAGGATGTATAGATATTACTGATTCTCTATGTGTAGTTACCCATTATTTTTATACTTTTGAAAATAAATTAATTTCTTTTTGAAATGGATAATCTATGTTATTATAATAACAATAATTTTCAAACCATAGAAATAAAGGAATATTTACTTGTTTATCTTCCATTTCTTTATACCATAGACTTCTAAAATTACTTAACTCTTCTTAAGAAAAACTACTGAAATACCATTCTATTTTTTTTTCTTTTTATAGTATCCTTTTCAATTGTTTCTTAAAATTTTTTTATTTATCTGAAAACTAGTCATTTTTAATTTACTCATTAATTTGAGAAAATGCTTCCATTTGACGTCTAGTTGCCTTACTGAAAATTCTCTTTCTTTTTCTTCAGTATATAATGGTCTTGGAATACTTGTATTAAAATCTACTCCTCTTAATTCTAAATTTTTTTTAGAGAATGATCTTGGTATACCTATTGAAGGTCTATTAGAATAAGTTGAAATTCTACTCGATTGACTATTGTCTAATGGAAAATTTATTTGAATAGATCCATCACTATGTTCTAATATTCAAGAAAATTGATTATTAATTTTAATTGGTCTAGGTTCAAATATTTTTGTTAATTCTCAATTTTCTAAACTAGTTATTTCATCCCATCTTAGTTTTTTTGGTATTTGAATATTAGAATGTGCTTTATTGGTTTCAAATTAATAATAAAGTTTCATTTCTTTTAATAGGTTTTTAGTTTTAGGATTTATAGTTGTAGATATTACTTTATAATATATTCTCTATATTACTGTTATTGCTCTAATATTTTCTTTAAAATTTAAATTCTTTGTTTTAACAATTAAAGTTAAAGTATCTAATATATTAGAATCATATAAACTTATTGAATATCATGCAAAACAATTAGAATAAACTGGTCTATCGGCTAAGTTAGTTTTTGCCATTACTAATAAAGAATTAAAGAAATTAATATGTCTAGCATCTCTTAAACACATTAAAATTGAAGTACTTAATCCTAGTCTAAATAAAGGCTTTATTGATATTTGAACTTATCCTATATGTAAAACTCTATATTTTTTCTTTTTCTGTTCCTTTATAGCTTTTTTGATAATAGTTGAATAGTTTCATGTTCTGATTAATAGCTATTGTCTATTCTGTTTGCTTAAAAAGTTCTTATTGAATATATTATTCAAATATCATTTTTATGTATAGTCTAATCAAACAAATCATTCTCTACCTTTTCTATATTTACTTCTGTAGAATTTATTTCATCTACATCTCTAATATTATTTTTGCTAGTTAAACCAGATGTAAAGTCTTTAATAGAAAATATTATACTGAATATATCCATTTAAGTATATCTAATTAAGCTAAATTTAAAAATAAGTTTAAGAATGGAACCTATGCAAATCACGGGACCACCAACTTGCCATCTTGGCTACCAAAGGCTTATCAATGCTAGGCCTTCAAGGTTGACCAACATTTCATCGCTCTAAGCACAGTCTCAAAATTCTTTTTAAATTTATCTTAATGAAATATACTTGTATGGATATCTTAACATAATATTTATCTAATAAAGACTCAGATTATCTAATTCAACTTCACTATTATATATTTCAAATAATGTATCATCTAATCAGCTAAAACAATTTCTTGTTCCCAATAGATATCTAATAAGGCTATTATAACTTCACTCTGAGTGAATTCCTAAAGAAACTGAGGCTTAAAATTTAACCAAGGTACACTCATACTACCCCTATTGGGCTCTAATACAAAAATGCAGATCGGGTCAACCTCTATACTAGGATTAATTTATGATAGAGTTATAGCTTATGTAGAAAAGAAAATTATATTTTTAACATATAGATATAGATTTTTTATTATTTTGTAATCTTTTAATTAAATATTTATTTCTATTAATCATATATTTAATATTTTCTAAAATCGTGTTATAATATAAAAATGGAGGCAAATTTAAACTTTCTATTTTTATTATATTTTCTTCTAATTCTGCTAATCTAAGTTAAAGAATGTTTCATTCTTCTTTTAATTCATTTATTAATTTAACTATATCTTTAAATTTTCTTTTAATAATTTCCATATTATAAACCTAAAGGTGTTTTGCTAAGTATTATATTATATCTATCTATTAAATATTCATTACGCATTATCATGTTATCATAATCTTTTATTAATTCATACCATCCTGAAGCAGGAAATGACAATAATTCTTCTATATCAATTACTTCATTTATTATACTTTCTCTTCTAAGTTTTAATATTTTTATCTCAAAATATAATGCGTCCATTTGATTATTAATATGTGTATAAATACACTTTATATTTTCCATTTTAAAGTTCTACTAAATCCTTAAAATATTCTAACATTAAATTTATTAATTTCATATTACGATGAAAATCTTTATAATCACACATATTATTTTCATGTAAAATATGATGATAAACTATAAGATAAACTTTTAACCTAGCCATTTGATTATTAAAATCATTAATTTTTTGTTTAATGTTCCAAATCTTTTCATATCCTTTTAAGAGTTTTTGTCTCTTTTGTTCTCTACTCATTATTTGAAATATTTCATAAATTAGGAAAACATTCTGCAGCTGGAATGTTTGGAACAAAATCAATTAAAATATCTATTAAATTAATATGAAAATCTTGGCAATTACAAAATTCATCTAAATGAAAATCTTCATATTCTTTAGTTAAATGGTTTTTAAACTAATTAACTCTTTCTTTAGTAAAAATATATCCATATCACTATCAAAATCAATAGCATATAAACCATTTAAAAATTTATCTATACACCTATACATTTTTAAAAGAAATTACCTGATGGATTATAATTTGATGATAATTTACAAGTAAAGGTTTCAGATGAGGTTAGAGAGGGAGTAGTATAAAAATTGCAAGTACAAGCTTTTGAAAATATAAGTTGTAGATCTAAAGTTTTATTACAAGTGGAAGTTGATATTATAAAGGGTTTTTTATTCTTCTCTTTAAGTTTGAACTTGAAGTATTTTTACTCTCGAGGGTCCTCTGCTACTTTAGATTGGAATGTCTTCTTTTGTACAAAATACTTAGGTTGAAGATAAGGTCGACTGATACTTCAAATCTACTAAAGATAAGATCTGAAATTGTTGACAATAATTATCTACTTCATTTTTTGAATGAAATGATGACCTTGATAAGGTGTCATGATGATCCTTTATTGTCTTTTGATAAAGAAAAGATCTGCTTTTGAAAATGGTAAACTGAATTGATGAAATAATAACTTCATAATAACTTGCTATTGAGAATAGTGTTTTTTATCAAGAAGATGGGTTTTTTAAAATACTATTTACTATTCATCATTTGAAAATTGAAATGATGATTTTTGAAAGATGAAAGTTGTAATAAAGGTTTGCTTTAAGAAATGTCGAAGGATAAGAGATTGATAACTTTAAGACTTTTGACTTTTTTTCTTTTTCCTCTTTTTTTTTTACATTTACATTTTCATTTTCATTTGCATTTGCATTTACATTTTACAATTCAATGGATATTGAGAATCTTCAAATACACGATGGGAAAGAGGAATACTACTTTTCAACGAATTTTCTCTTTTGGCTGAAATCTAGTTGATAATTGAATTGAATTCTTATTCAGATGATGATGATGATAATAAATTGACAATCTGATTCTTATCTGAGATGAAAGCGGCTGGAGGAGTTTATGATGATACTATGATAATTCCTTAAGTAAAATGCTTTGTACCAGGCTTCTTGATAATTGTAGTAGCTATATACCAACCTTGGAGGATATCTTGATAATGTTATCATTTGATAGGTTTTGGATCCCTATTCTAACTGTGTAATGACATGGATAATTTTAACTTTACTCTAAGTAATCATATCTTTACTCTATTGAGAATAAGAAATTATTTTAGCTATATTAGATGATACGTTATTAGATAAATATTTTGTTAAGATATCCACATGAGTATATTTCATTAAGATAAATTTAAAGAGAATTTTAAGACTATACATAGAGCGATGAAACGTTGGTCAGCTCTAAAGGCCTAGTGTTGGTCAGCCCTTAGTAGCCAAGATGGCAAGTTAATGGTCCCATTTAGCTGGGTGGTCCCGTGATTCGTACGGGTTCCATTCTTTAACAACTTTTTAAATTTAGCTTAATTAGATATACTTAAATGGATAGATTAAGTAGAATATTTTTAATTAAAGATTCTAGATCTGGTTTAACTAGCGAAGATAATATTAGAGATACAGATGAAATAAATTTTATAGAAGTAAATATAGAAAAGTTAGAGAATGATTTGTTTGATTGGACTATACCTAATCAAGATATTCGAATAATATATTCAATAGGAACTTTTGAAATTTTTCATAACTATTCTATTAAGCAAACAGAACAAACAATAGCTATTAATCAAGAACATGAAACTATTAAATAATTATCAGAAAAAGCCATAAATGAACATAAAAAGAAAAAATATAGAATTTTACATATAGGATTAGTTTAGATAGCAATAAAGCTTTTATTTTGACTAGGATGAGATACTCCAGTTTTAATATGTTTAAGAGATGCTAAACATATTAATTTCTCTAATTCTTCATTAGCAATGGCAGAAACTAACTTAGCCAATTGACCAGTTTATTCTAATTATTTGTTAAGATATTCAATAAGTTTATATGATTATAATATATTAGATGCTTTAACTTTAACCGTTAGAATAAAGAATTTAAATTTTAAAGAAAATGTTAAAGCAATAACAGTAATATTTAGAATATATTATAAAGTAATATCCATAACTATAAATCCTAAAACTAAGAAACCTTTTAAAAGAAATGAAACTTTATTATTTGAAGCCAATAAAGCGCATTTTAATATTCAAATACCAAAAAGACTAAGATGGGATGAAATAACTAGCTCAGGAAATTGGAAATTAAAGGAAATATTTGAACCTAGACTAATTAATATTAATAATCAGCTTTCTCGAATACTAAAATATAGTGATGGATCCATTCAAATAAATTTTTCATCAGACAATAGTCAATCTAGTGGAACTTTAACTTATTCTAATAATAGACCTTCAACAGGTATACAATATCATTATCTGCAAAAAAATTAGAATTAAGAGGAGTAGATTTTAATACAAGTATTCAAATACCACTATATACTAAAGAAAAAGAAAATGAATTTTTAGTTAGCCTAACTAGATCTCAAATGGAATCCTTTTCTCAAATTAATCAGTAAATTAAAAATGACTAGTTTTCAGATAAATAAAAAATTTTAAGAAACGATTTAAACATAGAATATAATAAGAAAAAACAAAATGGTAATATAGTAATTTTTCTTAAAAAAAGTTAAGTAATTTTAGAAGTCTATGGTATAAATAAATGGAAAATAAACAAGTAAATATTTCTTTATTTCTATGGTTTGAAAATTATTGTTATTATAATAACATCAATTATCCATTTCAAAAAGAAATTAATGTATTTTCAAAAGTAGGAAAAAAATGGGTAACTACATACGGAGAATCAATAATATCTATACATCCTTCGTTAGAGTGTATTCAGTTAAAAAATAAAGAAAAAAACTTATTATGTTGAACCATTTAAAGAAATAAAATTAGAAAGCAAAGATGTTGGAAAATATTTACAGCATGTAATATTGCAAAATAATTTTTCTAATAAGATACTAGATAATGTAGCTAGTCAATTAAGTAAAGTTGAAGAAATAGTACAAACACCCGAGTCACAAATAGAGTTAGGTCAAACATCGAAGCTATTAGCAGAAAATCCATTTATTTAATTAGAAATACCTTTATTTAAACCTTTTAAATTTTCTCCAAGAACAACTATCAATTTAAAAATGAAGATTCTGTATTAAGAAAAATAGAAGAAAAATTAGCAAAGCTAAGTATTAAAGATAAAAAATTATGACTATAGATGAAGAAGCTACATCAGAGATAGAAACTACATCAGAAATAGAAACCATAGAAGAACGGTTTAAATCAAATAATGAAGGAGAATTTTTAATGGAAAAATTGCATTTTAATACTTATACACTTAGACCAAAAACTCATAACAATTATCCAAGATCTACACCTCCAGATACTTAATATGAAGAAAATAGATATCAATTAGGATATGATGGTGCTTCTTTATATGAATGGAATATTGATGGTTTAATTGAATATCAGATGTTAAATTTATTGCAAAAAATGACTATGGTAGCTAGTGGTTAGAAATCAAAAGGCAATTATGAGACAACCGTAGCTCAAATGTTAATATCATGATTTACTAGTCTGTTAAAATGTTGGTGGGATCATTATTTTATTGATACAGATAAAGCTCATATATTATTCGCTAGAAAAAGGATTGTTAAAGTATAACATAATATTCAAATAAAGACTGAACAGGATAATATAATAAATACTTTACTATTTGCTATTTCTAAAAATTTTGTAGGAGATACTCGTTTACATCCAGAAAGAAGCTTAGAAATTCTTCAAATTTTAACTTGTCCAAAATTACAAGATTTTAGATGGTACAAAGATTTTTTTAACTAAAGTAATGACTAGAACAAATTGTAATAACACTTTTTGGAAAAAAAGATTTATTGCAGGAATACCAAAATTATTTGCAGAAAGAATTAGAAATAGGTTAAAAAATGATAATAATGGAACAATACCTTGCAATGAATTAACTTAAGGATAAATAATAAATATTGTTAATATAGAAGGACTAGCAATTTGTACTGATTTAAAATTAAAAGCAAAATATAAAAAAGACAGTATAGTTGGAAGAAAAAAGTTAGATTCATTTTGTGAGCAATACGATTATCAACATATTAGAGCTCCATCATCTATTAAAAGAAAGATAAAATAAAAAAAATATATTACAAGAAAAATAAGCTATAAACCTAAACAACAATAAACTTAAGACCAGTAAGAAGGATATAGTAATTTGTTACAAGCTTGGAAGGCAAGGATATTATTCAAGAGACTGTAGAGTACGAAAACATATTAATAATTTAGATGTTTTAGAAGAATTGAGGATTGATATAGGTAAAATTATAATAAATGAAACCTATAGTGGTGAAGAAGAAAAAGTCTCAGATTATTCAGAAAATGATTTAAATGTAATAAAAGAAGAGTCTGAAATCAATAGTGCATATAGTAATTCAAAGTCAGAATCTTGTTGTTGTATAGGGCCTTGTCAATGTAACAATATAAATATGCTAAGTAATGAAAAAGAATTTTTATTAGATATTATAGATAAAATAGAAGATCTAGAAATAAAAAGGTATTATGTACTTAGGTTAAGTGAAGTAATAAGTACAAAAGAAATGCAAGATTTTACACCATATAATTTATTAGAGATATATAAAAAGTTTGAAGTAAAAAGAGAATCAACTATACAAGATCTTCAAGAAGAAATTAGAATATTAAAATAAGAAATAAATATTTTAAAAGGAAAGGTTCAAAATTTATAAGAAGAAAGTTTGAAGGTTAGTCTTAGTAATTTAGTACAAGAAGATAAAATATTAAAAGGAATGGCCTCATCCAGTATAGTCATTAAAGAAACACAAGATGAATACGTCAATAATATATCTCAAGTAAATTATCAAAAGTGGTATATAAAATTAGACATAGTCATTAATTAACGTTGATTTTCATTTAACTACTTCAACTTTAATAGATAGTAAAGCAGTTCAAAATTGTATTCAAGAAGGATTAATTCCAACTAAGTATTATGAAAAAACATCTAAAAGAATAGGCACAGTTAGTGGATCGAAATTAATAATTAATTATAAATTATCTAAAGTAAAAATTTGTAATAAAGGATATTGTTTTAAAACTCATATAGTTTTAGTGAAAAACTTAAATTCGGGAGTTATTTTAGGAACACCTTTTATTACTATGTTATATCATTTTCAAGTGTGTGATAAAGGAATTAGAAAAAAAATATATAGATAAAGAAATTCTTTTTGAATTTACATTTCCTATTATATCTAGAGAAATTAGTCATGCAAGAAAAAATATACAGGAAATCAATTTGTTAAAAAATAAACAAAAACAAATTAAATTTCTTATAAAGGAAATAGAAGGAAAAATAATAAAGGAACAATTAGACATCCCAGAAATAAAAAAAAATAAGGAATTTGAAAATACTTTTTCTAAAGAAATTTGTGCACCAATTCCTAATGCCTTTTGGAATAGGTAGCAGCATGTAATGAAATTACCTTACATAAAAGACTTTGATGAAAAGAAAATTCCAACAAAATTGTAAGCCATCAAAATGACACTAGATTTAGAAAAATTTTGTAGAAAAAAATACAAGATCTAAAAGATAAATGATTAATAAGAGATTCAAAATATCCTTAGTCATGTTTAGTCTTTTATGTTATGAATGCTACAGAAATAGAAAAAGGAACCCCTAGATTAGTAATAAATTATAAACCTTTAAATGAAGTTTTACAATAGATAAGATACCCTATACCATATAAAAGATATTTATTAAAAAAGTTGTACAATGCAAATATTTTTTTAAATTTGATATGAGATCAGGATTTTTGGCAAATACAAGTAGATGAAGAAGATAAGTAGAACACATGATTTAATATTCCATTTGGATATTGTGAACGAAATATTATGCCTTTTAGATTAAAAAAACTACTTCATAATTTCAAAATATTATGAATAATATATTACGACCAATACATGACTTTTCAATAGTATACACTGATGATATATTAATTTTTTCCAATTTAATAAGTCAACATATCAAACATTTAAAAAGATTTTTTTCACTTAATTCATTAAAATGGATTAGTAATCTCAGCACCAAAGATGCAACTTTTCCAAACTAAAGTTAGATTCTTAGGACATGATATAGATCAAGACACCATAAAACCAATAAATAGAAGTCTAGCCTTTACTAATAAATTTCCAGATGAAATAAAAGATAAGAAACAATTACAAAGGTTGTTAGGATGTTTAAATTATGTTCATGATTTTTTTAAGGATTTAGGAAAACCATGTAAACCTTTGTATAATCAATTAAAAAAGAAAGTTGAACCCTGGATAGAAAAGCATACCAAGATATTAAAAGAAATTAAAGAAAAAATTAAAAGTTTACCATGTTTAAATATTCCTCATCCAAAAGCATTTTTAATAATTGAAATAGATGCTAGTGATATAGGTTATATTGGTTTTTTAAAACACAAATGAAAAGAAACAAACAAAGAAAAACAAGTAAAATTTTGCTCAAGAAGCTGGAATCAAACTCAAAAGAATTATTCTACCATTAAAAAGAAAATTTTAAGCATTATTTTATGCATTAAAAAATTTAAAGATGATTTATACATGAAAATTTTTTTACTACGAATTGATTGTTTATCAGCAAAATATGTTTTAGAAAAGGATGTTAAAATTTTAATTTCAAAATAAAATTTTGCAAGGTGGCAAGCTTTACTAAGCAACTTTGATTTCGAGATCAAATTCATTAAAGGAAAAGATAATAGTTTACCTAGTTTTCTTTCTCATGAGTTCTTACAAGGGAAACGAGTACTAATGAAAAGGTTTTGACAAAAGCCACATTATCAACAGGCAATTCATTATCATCAATAAATTATCAATAGAATCCTCCACTTACACCTCCTCCTATCAGAAGCATATCTAGACCTTTTTATCCTCTGTCACCATCTTTTCCTTCACTCCAAAGATCTCAAACTTTCTCTTTCTTTACACCTCCTCAACTATATTCTTCAGCTTTAGCCTCTCCTTTCTCTTTTACTTCTCCTATTATACATTCTTCTTCTACTAAAGTATCTTTACCTTATTTTTTGAATTAGAAAAGATTATTTATTAAAGTTTTAGAGACTAAAGAAATCAGTATATCAGAGAATCAAAACTTTTATAGATTAATAGATTATTTATTTCCTAATAGTTGGCATTTTCATAAGGAAGTTCAAACTAAATCGAGAGAATATTACAAAGCTATACTAGTAGATATTGAATCTGTAGAAATAAAACATCATTATGATCCAAGAGATAAAGGTAGGATTACTTATAGTATAGTTAAAATTATCCATGTCATTACTCAATTAGAATAGGGATCCAGACCCTATCAAATGAAAACATTATCAAGATATCCTCCAAGGTTGGTATATTGCAACTACGATTATTAAAAAACATAGTACAAAACATTTTACTTAAGGAATTTTCAACATTCATGGTTTTTCTATTTTTCAAATAAATTTAGCGGTATTCTCCCAAATTGATTCGCCAGGTGGTTTAGTTATTTTGGCTTGATAATTGAAGCAGTTCCATTTCAAATTAGGGAATCATTCATTAAGTTTACAACTTACTGTAGCCTAGATGCTCCTGACAATCTTTTAAAGTATTGTGCAATGTTTAAGGTTCCATGGATTGTTTCGTGGTCATATCATCTTTCTAAATAAGTTAATCAATTACTATTCTATGTAGAGAATTTAGAATAAAATGGTGGGACAATTTTAAAGTCAAGAAAGCATATATTCAAGCAATTATCAATTATTTTGAAAAAAGGACATCTATAACGTCATCATCGACTCCTCTAGCTGCTTTCATCTTAGATAAAAAAGCAGATTGTCAATTTATTATCATCAGCATCATTTGAAGAAGAACTCAATTCAATTATCAACCAAATTTCAATCAAAAGAGAAAATTCATTGAAAAGTAGTATTCCTTCTCCCCATTGTGCATTTGAAGATTCTGAAGATCCTTATGCTAATATTGAAATGAAATATTAAATATAAATGCAAGTTGATGCATGCATGGGTCATCATAGAAAGATCAATGAACATTGGAGCTTAATATGGGTCAAATTATGAAAGTTCTGGACATTTAAGAGAGATTAAAGCTGAATTATGCCATATCCAACCAAATGATGCCGAATTCATGAAGAAGCCAAGTTAACATGTGCAATTCATGTGACGCTTGACATGTGCCAGTCATATGATGCTTGATATGTGCCAGTCATGTGACACTTGACATGTGCCGAACATGTGACCATGATATGTGCCAAACATGTGTTAGACATGTACCAAGTCATGTGCTATGCATGTACCACATGTGCATATGCACATCATGTGACCTATGGCATGTGCATTGCATATGCTAATTATTGGATTAAGGGGCTAAATTGTTTGGGCTTTAATTAAGACTTTTACTTATTATTTTTATTTGGATTATTTGTAATAAGTTAGGCTTGTGAGCTAAATTTTAGTGTTATTTATTTTGGGTTTAGTTATTTGGTGGGAGGGCCATGTTTAAAAGGCCTTTTCTCTTATTTAGGGTTACCTACTTTTTGGAGCTATAAATACCTTATTATAACTTGTAAAAGATAGATTTTTGAAACTTTTGAATACACACTTTTGGCTTGGCCAAATTTTACAAGGGGATGGTTGATTGTCTTCTTCCTTTGCATTAAGAACTTTAATTCTTATCAAGGTATTTACTTTGTGGCAAATTATGTTCTTATGTTTCAAGAATTAGGTTATTCAAGTTTTTCTTGTATAGTTCTATTCTTTCTTTATTTTGATTTAGGTCTTAACTTCCTTTGGGATTAAGGTTTAAAGTATTTTAAAATCATATTTCAAGTTTGAGTTTATGATTATTCAAATTGATTTACGGTTCAGGTTCTGCATCATAAGGGAAAATGAATATGTAAATGTAAAAAAAAAAGAGGAAAAAGATAAAAAGTCAAAAAGTCAAAAGTCTTAAAGTTATCAATCTCCTATCCTCCGACACTTCTTAAAGAAAATCTATATTACAACTTTCATCTTTCAAAAATCATCATTTCAATTTTAAAAGAATGAATAGTAAATAGTATTTTCAAAAACCCATCTCCCCAAGAAAAAAACACTATTCTCAAAAGTAAGTTATTACGAAGTTATCTTTTCATCATTTCAGTTTACTATTTTCAAAAGCAGATATTTTCTTTATCAAAAGACAACAAATAATCACCACGATGCCTTATCAAGATCATCATTACATTCAAAAAATGAAGGAGAAAATTATGTTTAACAGTTTCAGATCTTTTTTAACAGATTTGAAGTATCAACCGACCTTATCTTTAGCCTAAGTGTTTTGTATAAAAGAAGACATTCTCAACCAAAGCAGTAGAGGACCCTCGAGAGTAAAAATACTTCAAGTTCAAAATTAGAGAGAATAATAAAAAAAACCCTTATAATACCAATTTTCCTTTGTAATAAGACTTTAGATCTACAACTTATATTTTCAAAAGCTTGTACTTGCAATTCTTATACTACTCCCTCTTTAACCTCATCTGAAACCTCTAATTGTAAATTATCATCAAATTATAATCCATTAGGTATTTTCTTTTAAAGATGTCTTGGTGTATAGATAAATTTTTAAATGGTTTATGTGCTATTGATTTTGATAGTGATAAGGATATGTTTTTACTAAAGAAAGAGTTAATTAGTTTAAAAAAGCATTTAATTAAAGAACACGAAGATTTTCATTTAGATGAATTTTGTAATCGATAAAATTTTATAAGAAAATTAATTTAATAGATATTTTAATTGATTTTGTTCCAAGAATTCCAGTAGAATATTTTCCTAATTTATAAAATATTTTAAATAATGGATAGAGAACAAAAAAGACAAAAACTCTTATAAGGATATGGGAAGATTTGGAATGTTAAAAAAAAAATTGTGAATTTAATAATCAGATAGCTAGATTAAAAGTTTATCTTTTAGTTTATCATCATATTTTACATGAAAATAATATGTGTGATTGTAGAGATTTTCATATTAATACGAAATTAATAAATTTAATGTTAGAATATCTTAAGGCTTTAGAAGAACATTAAAATGGAAAATATAAAACTTATTTATAAACATATTAATAATGAAATAGATGCATTATATTTTGAGATAAAATATTACAACTTAGAAGATAAAGTATAATAAATGAAGTAGTTGATATAAAAGAATTAAAGTCATTCCCTGCTTTGGGATTGTATGAATTAATAAAAGATTATGATAATATGATAATGCGTAATGAATATTTAATAGATAGATATAATAGAATACTAAGTAAAATACCTTTAGGTTAATAATATGGAAAATCTTAAAAGAAAATTTAAAAATATAGATAGATTAATAAATGAATCAAAAGAAGAATTAGTAGTTAAATGAAAATCATCATTAATGACTATGTCTAATTTTACATACCACTTTTGATAATTTACTTGAGATATAATATTGATGTATTCATCTTGTTTTCTTTAATGACTATACTGGATGAGGCTGCCTGTTGATAATGTGGCTTTTTTCAAAACCTTTTTATTAAAACTCAATTTCTCTATAAGAATTTACGAAAAAGAAAAATCATGTAATCTATTATATTTTCCTTTAATGAATTCAAACTCGAAATCAAAGTTTCTTAGTAAAGCTTGCCACCTTGCAAAAATTTATTTTGAAATTAAATTTTTAATATCTTTTTCTAAAACATATTTTGCTGATAAATAATCAATTCGTAGTAAAAACTTTTTCATGTATAAATAATCTTCAAATTTTTTAATGCATAAAACAATGCTTAAAATTTCCTTTTTAATTAAATATTTATTTCTATCAATCATATATTTAACATATAGGTATGTAGAAAAAAATTATATTTTTAACATATAGGTATTGATTTTTTTATTATTCTCTAATCTTTTAATTAAATATTTATTTCTATTAATCATATATTTAATATTTTCTACAATAGTGTAACAATCTGAAAATAGAGGCAAATTTAAACTTTCTATTTTTATTATATTTTCTTTTTCCTTCCTCTCCCACTTCTTTTATTGTACATTCTCCTCCTACTAAAGTCTCTTCACCTTATTTTTTGAATCAGCAAAGATTATTTATTAAAGTCTTAGAACCTAAAGAAATTAGTATTTTTAATTTATACATGAAATTTTTTTACTACGAATTGATTGTTTATCAGTAAAATATATTTTAGAAAAAGATGTTAGAAATTTAATTTCAAAACAAACTTTGCAAGATGGCAAACTTTACTAAGCAACTTTTATTTTGACATTGAAATTACCTTACGTAAAAGATTTTGATTAAAAGAAAATTCCAATAAAATCGTAAGCCATCAAAATGACACCAATTTTAGAAAAAATTTATAGAAAAAATACAAGATCTAAAAGATAAAGAATTAATAAGAGATTCAAAATCTCCTTGGTCATGTTCAGCCTTTAATATTTTCTTTAAAGTTTAAATTCTTTGTCTTAACGGTTAAAGTTAAAGTATCTAATATATTAAAATCTTATAAACTTATTGAATATCCTGGAAAACAATTAAGATAAACTGGTCCATTGGCTAAGCTAGTTTCTGCCATTGCTAATAAAGAATTAGAGAAATTAACATGTCTAAGCTCAGAAATTCTTCAAAATTTAACATGTCCAAAATTACAAGATTTTAGATGGTACATAGATTTATTTTTAACTAAAGTAATGAATAGAACATATTGTAATAAAATTTTTTGGAAAGAAAGATTTATTGCAGCATTACCAAAATTATTTGCAGAAAGAATTGAAAAAAGTTAATACATCATCGATGTATATGATTGAAAATTCATGTATTGGTCATAATATATCATTCATAATATTTTGAAATTCTGAATGAGTATTTTTTTAATCCAAAAGGCATAACATTCCATTCATAATATCCAAATGGAACATTAAATTCTATCTTATACCTATCTTCTTCGTCTTCTTCTTGATAAAAAACACTATTCTCAAAAGCAAGTTATTATGAAATTTTTTTTTCATCATTTTAGTTTACCACTTTTAAAAGCAGATCTTTTATTGATCAAAAGGCAACAAAGGATTATCATGACACCTTATAAAAATCATCATTTTATAGCATTTAAATTATTTTCTGAATAATCTGAGACTTCTTCTTCTTCACTACTACAGGTTTCATTTATTATAATTTCAACTATTTATTTCCTCAATTCTTTTGAAACATCTAAATTTTTAATGCACCATCATATCCTAATTGATATCTATTTTCTTTATATTGAGTATCTGGAGGTATATGTCTTGGATAATAGTTACGAGTTTTTGGTTTAGGTGTATAAGTATTAAAATGCAATTTTTTAATTGAAAATTCTCCTTCATTATTTGATTTAAACTGTGTCTAGTATTTTGTTAGAAAAATTATTTTGCAATATTATATGCTTTAAATCTTTTTTTACATCTTTGCTTTCTAATTTAATTTCTTTAAATGGTTCAGCATAATAAGTTTTTCCTTTATTTTTTAACCGAATACACAATTCATTATAAGGTATTGTTCCATTATTATCATTTTTTAACCTATTTCTAATTCTTTCGACAAATAATTTTGGTAATCCTACAATAAATCTTTCTTTCCAAAAAGTGTTATTACAATATGTTTTAGTCATCACTTCAATTAAGATCCAGAAATAAAAAAAAAAAGATTATTTACTTAGGTTAAAAGAAGTAATAAGTACAAAAGAAAAGAAAGATTTTATACCATATAATTTATTGAAGATATATAAAAAGTTTGAAGTAAAAAGAGAATCAACTATACAAAATCTTCAAGAAGAAATTAGAATAGTAAAACAAGAAATAAATATTTTAAAAGGAAATGTTTGAAATTTAGAAGAAGAAAGTTTAAAGGTTAATCTCTCAGATAACAATCAGATTGTCATTTTTTTAATCATTAGCATCATCTGAAGAAGAATTCAATTCAATTATCAATCGAATTTCAGCCAAAAGACCAAATTCATTGGAAAGTAGTATTCCTCCTCCCGCTCACAAAGGTAACTAAACTTTTTTCTTCCAACTATACTATCCTTTTTCAATTTTGCCTTTAATTTTAAATTAGTACAAATTTCTAGTCCTTCTATATTAACAATATTTATTATTTGTCCATAAGTTAATTCATTATAAGGTATTGTTCCATTATTATCATTTTAACCTATTTTTAATTCTTTCTGTAAATAATTTTGGTAATCCTACAATAAATCTTTCTTTCCAAAAAGTGTTATTGCAATATGATCTAGTCATTACTTTAGTTAAAAATAAATCTCTATACCATCTAAAATCTTTTAATTTTGGACAAGTTAAATTTTGAAGAATTTCTGAGATTTTTTCTTGATATAAACGAGGATCTCTTACAAAATTTTTAGTAATAGCAAATAGTAAAGTATTTATTATATCATCCTATTTAATCTTTATTTGAATATTATTTTTTACTTTAATAATCATTTTTCTAGCTGATAATATATAAGCTTTATCTATATCAATAACATAATAATCCCACCAAACTTTTAACTGTCCAATAAATCTTGATATTAACATTTGAGCTACATTTGCCTCATTATTACCTTTTGATTTATAAGCACTAGCTGCCATAGTTATTTCTTGAAATAAATTTAATATCTAATATTTAGTTAAACCATCAGTATTCCATTCATATAAAAAAAGCACTATTATATCCTAATTGATATCTATTTTTTTCATATTAAGTATCTCGAGGTGTAGATTTTGGATAGTAGTTACAAGTTTTTGGTCTAGGTGTATAAGTATTAAAATGTAATTTTTTAATTGAAAATTCTCCTTCATTATTTGATTTAAACCTTTCTTCTATACTTTCTATTTCTGATGTAGTTTCTATCTCTGATGTAGCTTCTTCATCCATAGTAATAATTTGTTTATCTTTAATACTTATCTTTGCTAATTTTTCTTCTATTTTTCTTAATGCATAATCTTCATCTTTTAAATTGATAGTTTTTCCTGAAAAAAATTCAAAAGGTTTAATTAAAGGTATTTCTAATTTAATAGGTGGATTTTCTGGTAATGGCTTCAATGTTTGACTTATCTCTATTTGTGACTTGGGTGTTTATACTATTTCTTCTACTCTATTTAATTGACTAGCTATAGTATCAAGGATCTGATTAGAAAATTTATTTTGCAATATTACATGATGTAAATCATTTCTTACATCTTTTCTTTTTAATTTTATTTCTTTAAATGGTTCAACATAATAAGTTTTTTCTTTATTTTTTAACTAAATACACTCTAACGAAAGATGTATAGACATTACTAATTCTCCATATGTAGTTACCCAGTATTTCCTACTTTTGAAAATATATTAATTTCTTTTTGAAATGGAAAATTTATGTTACTATAATAACAGTAATTTTCAAACCATAGAAAGAAAAGAATATTTACTTGTTTATCTTCTATATCTTTATACAATAGGTTTCTAAAATTATTTAACTCTTCTTGAGAAAAAAATAATAAAATGCCATTATGCTTTTTTCTTATTATATTCTGTTTTTAAATCATTTCTTAAAAATTCTTTATTTATCTGAAAACTAGTCATTTTAATTTACTGATTAATTTGAGAAAAGGCTTCCATTTGAGATCTAGTTAGGCTAACAAAAAATTCACTTTCTTTTTCTTCAGTATATAATGGTCTTGGAATACTTGTATTAAAATCTACTCCTCTTAGTTCTAAATTTTTTTCAAATAATGATCTTGGTATACCTGTTGAAGGTCTATTATTATAATAAGTTAAAATTCTACTAGATTGACTATTGTCTAATGAAAAATCTATTTGAACAGATCCATCACTATGTTCTAGTATTTGAGAAAACTGATTATTAATATTAATTGGTATGGGTTCACATATTTCCTTTAATTCCCAATTTTCTGAACTAGTTATTTCATCCCATCTTAGTCTTTTGGTATTTGAATATTAGAATGCACTTTATTGGCTTCAAATTATAAAGTTTTATTTCTTTTAAAAGCTTCTTAGTTTTAGGATTTATAGTTGTAGACATTACTTTATAATATATTCTATATAGTATTGTTATTGCTATAACATTTTCTTTAAATTTTAAATTCTTTATTTTAACAGTTAAAGTTAAAGTATGTAATATATTAGAATCATATAAACTGATTGAATATCTTGAAAAAAAATTTAAATAAATCGGTCTATTGGCTAAGTTAGTTTCAGCAATTGCTAATAAAAAATTAAAGAAATTAAAATGTCTAGCAGCTCTTAAATACATTAAAATTGGAGTATCTAATCCTAGTTTAAATAAAGGCTTCATTGTTATCTAAACTGATCCTATATGTACAAATTTATTTTTTCTTTTTATGTTTATTTATGGCTTTTTTCTGATGATAATTGAATAGTTTTTTATTCTTGATTAATAGCTATTGTTTTACCACAAAAAAAAACTATAAATTAGTGACTAAAATTAGCGACGACATTATTTTGATCGCAAATTTACGACGATTTTGCGACTATTTTTTAATTCCGTCGTGGGAAGGTTATTTTTATTTTTAGCGACGAAATAGCGACAGAACGAATAAATAGTCGCTAATTATTTACAGGAAATATACGCACCTTGTTTTGTGACGGAATTAGCGATAATAGTTCCATCGCTAATTTTTTTTGTAAAATTAGTTTCAGAAAATTTAGCGACGAAAGTTTTAGTCACTAATTTTGGAGGGAAAATATAGCGCCACTTTTTGCGATGGTTTAGTGACGTAATTGTTCTATCGCTAATAGTATTTTGTTTTAGTAAAACGATTAGCAACGCAAATATTTAGTCGCTAATCCGTCATAAATAAAATAAAAAATATTTTTTTTATTTTAGTCACGTGATTTATGTATAATTTTAAGTAATTTTAATAATAATAATAATAATAAACAATTTGTTTCAATTATTATATAATTGCATTATGCAGATTAATAAAAATAAATATTTATAAAATAGTAATATAAAAATTTATAAATTATAAATGGCCATGTCTCATTTTTATTTAATTTTTCATTTATTAATTTCTTTAATTTCAAATTTAATTGATGTTAAAAACTTTTTTGCTTCTAATAGAATAAATTGAGATGGTACATGAGGTGCTTAAATTATAGTTATCAATATCATTCAAACTAAAATATGAAGAGATTAATTAATAAAATAATAAAAACTATTTTGTATTTATAAAAAAATAATTTATTTGGAAAACTCAATCTTAAAATGAATTTAACAAATTAGACACGAAAATAAATTAGAAATAAAATAAGTGAGTATTATAAGAATGAAATTGTAACGCCCCAAAACTTAGGTCGTTTGATAATAACTTATATATATATTGGTGATAAGGCTGTGTTTTTAATTTAAAACCATGAAATTATAAATTTTATTTTCAGTCAATTAATTAATTAAACTATAAGTTAATCTAAACTGAATTTATGAAAATGTTTATTTTGTGACTATATTAATAATAAATTTTTATCAAAATAATTTATCCTATAAATATATAATTATTATAAAAGTTATTTTTTCTCTAGAAATAAGTATATAAAGTCGATTGAAAATTCATTTGCTTATACACTTTGGCAATCTAATGACTGAATTATAATGCTCTAAAATCTTGAGATTTATAATTAAATTATAAAATGGAGCCTAATATTGATAATGGAATTATAAAATTAATTTTAGTCTTTTGAATTAAATAAATTGTACAACAAATAGTTATATATATGTGTGTGTGTGTGTGTGTGTGTGTGTATGTGTGTGAAGTAAGAAAATATAAAAACCAAGTGGAGGGACCAAGAGCATTTTACTCTAGAAAGTTACAGTGGCCACAAGTGTTAAAAAAGAGAAAACAGACAATGGGAGAGAGAGAGGGAGAAAGAAAAAGAAAGAGAGAGGGAGATCGGGGAAAAAGGGCAGACCAGCGTCGACGACGACCTAACTCCGATGTCATCACTATGCCAGCGATACGACAACCAGCTGATCTTCTCTCTTTTTCGTTAATTCGCTCTGTAAATCTAGTTACCAACCCGATTTTGAGAGTTTCTATCCTTCTCACCTAGATCCAATTCTGGTTCGCTTGGGATTGCCTAGTTGGTGTTCAAAAGAGCAAGCTTTAGTTAATTGGTTGATTCTATAGTTTTCTAAAAGTATAAGAGCCTGGGGTTTATTTTCTCTAAGTTAGGTTTCTTTGTTATTAGTATGATCGCTTTTTTTTATCATTATTATTTTAACATTAATCATCCTATATCACACCCTGCTTACTTTGCAGAGCACTTGTGATGTCAGCTTTACTTTGTTAGAGTTTGTTAATTCATGTTCATTTCATTGAGTATCTTTATTTTCTATTGTATGCTTGACATGAATAAATTAGGACAAAGTGAAAAGAAGAGAGATGGATGAGTGACATCTTAGATGTTTAAGGGGACTGCTGGGTTCTTCCCCCTTCCTGTTCATTTACTCTTGACCTAAAAAATTCATCTGTTCTCAAGTGGAAAGGAAAATCAAAAGTACTGACCCAAGAAAGCATCTGCATGTTGACTGAACATACTCTCTACTTTTATGTATCATCTAAATCATCCGTCCTCGTTATCAGTACTTAAGACTTATACCACATTGAAAGCTTGATACTTGTAGGCTGAAATAATATGAATGTTGAGGATCATGTACTCATTTTGATTATTTAGGAATCTAAGATTGATGTGCACCATTGTGATGTTGGTGCTACTATCTAAGAGGTCATGGAATCATATGGGGTTGAAATTAATGGGAAGGTATATCAAGGTATGGCATTTATTTGAGTTTTGTATAGATGTTTACATTTTACATAGGTTGAGCATATTAGCATTTGGTGTTTGACATGTGGCAAAAACTGCTTTTGTCCCTATAATTACTGGCTGAGGGGACTGCTTTTTTCCCATTGAGGCTTCTGGATTCTCATATTATCTCATGTCTAGGTATTTGATTTTGTTTAGGTTGTACTGGGTTCAATGTTCCAAGGTTATCTATAATTCTTTTTGTATTTATGCTTTAATGAAAGAATATACCCAGTCTATTATTGCAGAGATTAGTTCCTAGCAAGAAACTGCTACTATGCTTGAGTATGTCTGCAATTTAATCTCCTTTGTTCTACATTTTATACAAATTTTGCTGTTTGTAAATAGAACTATTTATTTGTTTCTCTCGTGGAACAAATCATAGTTTCTGGATTTTGAACTGAAAGATCCAAAAGGTTGATTGAATTTTATAATTATAGCAATTTCTGGAAATGCTCAATTTTGATAGAGAATAAGCTACATTGTGCAATCATCGCTAGATCAATTTTTTTAAATGATTGCAACTTGTAATTGAATTTTAGAGTACAATTAGTTTTTTCAAGTTGGGTTCATAGTTCTAAATGATTTTTAGGAGTTTCTTAGAGATCAGCCCAAAATTCTTACTTTTTTTTCTCTGTCTCTACTCTACAGCAACTGGTTGAGAAGGATCCAGTGAGTATATTATCTAACAACAAACATCTCAATCCATGTTGTAGATATTTATAGCTAAAAAACTAAAGCGAACCGACCAATATAAGTTACTCTGTTTGATCACTTGGTTGTTCAGTTCATTTCAGTTCTAATTTTTTCAATAAATTCATTTAATCAGTTTGGGTTAGTCATTAAGTGCAAAAACTTACCAATGCTCACCATTGGTTCTGAAATGAACTATTAAACTAGTACTGTTTACACAATAGTTCTATTGCATGGTTTATTAATCTTCCTTTTAGTCTTCCTTTTTGTTTTTTGTTACTGCTGCTGTTGTTTCAGTCTTTTACTAGATGTTGTAACTATGTTACATATGCTACAATTGTCAACAGTGAATATTTACTGATTTGCTTTAATGCCTTCTATTTAAGTCTTTCTTTCTTTATCAATCTTTTTCAGGTTGATCTTCTTCAGCCAGTGTCACATTTCCTAGATGCTGCCCATGAAAGTTTGGTCCATGAATATCATATGGCTTCAGAAGCAAACAGGGCTACTAACTTCTTTTGTACCCCACTTCAGCTAATCCACTTACACTAAATAAAATTTTGATTCACATTTGTAGATTTGAGAATGCATATTTATGCATTTAATCATTAATGGAAAAATACTTGAAAACATACTAATATGAAATATCAAAATCGAGAGTAGGATCTAAGAAGAATCTTTCTCACTTGACAACTGAAATTAAGTTAAAATTTTATGCCATTTTTAGTGATATGCATTTTTATGTGCTTCACATACAAAATCTGACAGATCTTGCTTAATTTGAGACTTTTGTTGGCTACCATATCTTGATTTTCCATGGTCAGGTTTGGCGGAGAATGTAAGCTAAAGTCTTTAACTAACAGGGTAATCTAATTTAACCTATCACCAGTCTTCCACAGGATAATTTGCTATCTTAAGGATAATTCCAATTTTTCTATTTTGGTTTTCATATTGTTTTCTTCTTTTATTTTATTAATTTCACTCTTTAATTTGTTAATATCTTCTTGTCCTCTTATTTCTTGTATCATTTTCTTTATATCTTTATACTGATCTTCTAATTGTTCTCTAAATCTTTTAATATTATTTTTCTTACTAGCATATAATGTCTGGATTTCATCTATTATATCTTTCTATTTTGAATTGTTTTTTAAATGATTTAGTAGAAACAAAATGACTAATTTGTAATTTTTGGATTTCATCTAGTATATGTTCCTCTCTAATTCATTTACTTTTGTTCTAATTTGTAATTTTTTCTTCATTGATTTCTTAACTCGTTTGAATGCTTTATTGATGCTCTTCCCATAAATTCAATTTGGTTCTCTTTATCCATTTTATTCATGTACATCTGTAATGATAATATGATTTTGGCCTTCTATACTTTTTATAGATAATGTAAAAGTGGCCACTAGTAAAACTCCAACTGGTATTTTTTTTATCCATCTCTCTTTTTACTTTTTTATACTTCCTCTTGTCTAGTTTTTGGGTTCTGTTTTATAATATTCAATTGTTCTTGGTTCATGCACATAATCCATCTAGTCAAATCCTAATTGAGTTAACCTTTGCGTTGATTTAGCATTAAGGTTGATACTGCTCTCATTTGAAATACTTCTTAAAGAACTATTATGCCATAAAGTTAGACCTTGAACACAGCTTGCCTTTAGATTTTAGATAAAATTTAATATGAAAAACAAATAGTCATTATGTATAGAATTCTTCCATTTTGTCATGTGGAATAAATGCTCTTGAGAAGAATTCTTCCATTCTGTTTTAGATCTCCTTATTTGTGGAGTTGTTTTTTGATATCTCCTATTAATATTTAGTATGGTTCTGCAGTAATTGCAAATTAGCAGCAATACTGATTGCCTAAAATTCAAATAATCACCTCTATCTCCAACTATCATAAAAGAATTCCACTCCCTGTTTATATACTCAACGAATTGCTCTTAAGTGCATTGATAGTTAAGTGTTAATGTTGTTTCTCTGCATAATGATCTTATCTATAAGGTTTTTGTTGTGCTCTAGAAATCCATGTTTGATCATCAATTGCATTTTTGGGTTATTGGCTTGTAAGTAAAGCACACATGCTACCTTTTATACGAGTGGAATGGTATTTGGATTGGCTTATTGCCATGCATTGAAAATGTTCCATTTTAGCTTTATTGCTTGTTGATACAATTTTGAACATAGTCTGTTTGTTGTAATATTGACTAATGAAAGATGGTGATTATTATTTATTAATTTTTTATTGTCTCTATGGGTATATATTTTTTTTATTTTTTATTATCTCTATAGCCGCAGAAGAAATCACTTAATGAACTATTTTCTGTGAAAGCATATTTTTTGAGAGGATGAAACTCTCAAGATTGCCAAATTTTGTATCCATTTATTGTATATCAGATGATTTTACTGTTAAGGTGTTCTTCTAGAACAAACAGAACAGGATTTTATATTGACATCTGATGTTCATTTGCTTTTAGCAATGATCTTGAGATTGCTTATGGATCTATCTTAGAAGTTTACCTTTGCAAATTTGTTGGTTACCATTAGTTGCCAATGATTATTTGAACTTCATCAATGCTATATTTTAATGCTAACTTCATCAATTTCAATAGTGGTGCAATTGTTCTCTCATTTATAGTATCTCTAAGATGCGCTCTACCGAGGATTCCTTTTTTTTAGCATTATTATTAATGAAAACTACAATTACACTCTGCACTATGGAATAATGTTGGAAATGAATAAGTTGTGTCTTTTAGTTCTGCACTATATCATGCAGAGTGTGTCTGCTTCATGCCTTTATTGTTTTATACTTTATCTAATATCAAATATTGAAAGGAACCTAACCAGTTGCTTACTATATTGACAATAACATTGCCTACTGAAGAAGTTGCTGCTCCTAAGGCATCATCACCAGGCAACATGCCTGTAAATGGTGCAGAATGGGTGGATTTGTTTGTGAGGGAGATGATGAGTGCTACTAGTATTGATGATGCCCGTGTTGGAAATTTATCGGTTACATACATCACATGCATAAGCGAAATTTAAAATTTTTAACCAATATATTTGATCTTGCCATGAATTTACAATATAAATATTAATGTGAATAAGAAAAATCACCTTTGATTTTTGTTGAACAGTTGATTTTCCTTCTCACCGAATTGTCGCAAACCATAGTGTCTGAAATTGAACACCTCCAATCGTAATCCACACTAGAGAAGGATCAAATGAACCAAGAACTATGGAATTACAAGGCTGGCCAACATTCCTTGATGCTAGCAAGGAGAGAGGGTGGTGGCTAGGGTTTGAGAAGAAGTAGAGAATTTATTTTCTAATGAAACTCACTTAACCCTAATTCCCTTTATCTTCGATTTTTATAGTTAGGTTAAAAATCCAACTTTATAATGGGATTGGGCTCTTTAAAATTACTGGAGAAATATTAAATGGGCTTTTGGAATTATTAATAATTTATTTGGGCTTAATTAAATCCAATTTAAGTCCATTCATAAAGAACTGTGCACAAAACCCATAAACTAGGCCCTTTGTGCATACACTTAAATTTAATCACCCAAATTAATTCCAAATTCATCCAAATTAAATATGTAGGCTCCATAACACTTATGAAATATATTTAATTTATTTTAGTCTAATAATTAGGCCTCTAAGGCCTTCTATAGGGAGTTGGAATGGAACCCATTCTTTGGTGGGTTTCTGCGCCAAAACCAAAACTCTAGGCCTTATATATTTCTCCAATGGATCTATTAATTATTATATCAGCCCTATAACACTTATAGTCCAATAATAATTAATTATAAAATACAATATTTCAATTAGGTCCATTTTGCATAATATTTCTAAAAAGTTCTGCAAACATCTCTACTTGATCATAATTAATTAAAATCTTTAATTAATTATTTTCTTATTTATTTCTCTTCTCCCATAATAATATCAAATATTATTATCCTTGTCATTTTACTATTTTATCCTTTACTCTATATATGTGTGACCCATTGGATTCCTATCCATATTGGCAGTATAATATGTAATTATGAGTTCTATTCAAAACTCATATGATTTAAACTTCTTGAAATCATTTTATCAATCCATTATTGATATTTATGAAACATTATTATACAAATCATGAGCGGTCTCTAGCTAGGCATCATGACTATGTAAATGTTAAAAAAGTCAAGTGGTTTGACTATACCCTTCCATAGAAACAGTTACCGTGCAATTACTCCTTTCACCACTCTGTCTCAATTAGATTCTGAGTATGGATTTCTATTTACTCATATAAATCTAATTATATATATTCTATTAATTTAACCATTGTTCCCAAAATTTCCTTTATGAATCCCTATCCATCTTGGCATATTACTCTGACCAGAGATTCTCTAAATAAGGCAATTATAGAATCATGCGAGATAACTTCCCTTAATAAATATGGGATGGTGAATCCTTTATCGATTACTCAACTATCTTCAAGTAGGTCATGATATGCCCAATCTTTTAACTATGTTTACCCCCAGTTGGAAGTAATCAGTTATGGAGTTAAAGTATATCACTTACTACTTAAGATAACCTTGGTGATCTTAAGTCTAAGGATACTTGCACAACCGCTATGAAGAGATTCCTCACTGACATAGATTTAATATCCATATGAGGATTCTCTTTGTAGCTCTCCAATGAACTTGTTCTTCTAACAAGCATCCGCATGTTAGTTTTGATCATCTTCCATAATCACAGTTATGAGAACCATAGCTTGAACTATTTAAGAAGCATAACATGTGCTAGTCTGTCTGAATTAACAATGTCCTATCTTATTAATTCTATGACTAGGGATATTTAGATATTAAAACATTTGCATGCAATAGACATCTCATATCATGAACACTTTCATGATTGCCTTTGCACTGTGTTTATAATATCTAGGACTTCATTTATTAATTTAAGATACAGAAACTCATGTATTTAAACATAACATTAATAAATGAATGATGCCTTTTATTAAGAATATGAATTCATAAATACGAAATACATCCGTTTTACGTGGGCTTTAAGGCATACTCTCCAGCAATTTCCTACTTACACTAGAGCCAATCACTCATATGTCTTAAACCCATGTTATTTATATGGTGATTGTGCTTAATCTGGGAAAGTACTTTAGTGATAGGATCCACCACATTATCATCTGTGGGACCCTTTTTATTTTCACATCATTTCTAGCTACTATTTCCCTTATGAGATGGTAGCGCCTGAGAACATGCTTGTATCGCTAATGAAATCATGGTTCCTTTACTTATGCAATGGCTTCATTATTGTCACAATATAAAGGAATTGGATCAACAATGCTAGGCACCACTCCTAGTTCAGATATGAACTTTTTGATCCATACTGCTTCTTTGGCTGCTTTCGAAGCAGCAATGTACTCAGCTTCTGTCATGAAATCAGCAGTTGTTTCTTGTTTGCAACTCTTCCAACTAACTACTTCTCCTTCCATTATGAACACAAAATCAGACTGTGATTTACAATCATCTTTGTCAGATTGGAAGCTAGCATCAGTATACCTATTTACTTTAAAACTGCCCTCCCCATATACCAAGAATATATCCTTAGTCTTTCTCAAGTATTTAAGGATATTCTTAACAGCTGCCCAGTGTTCTTCTTCAAAATTGGATTGGAATCTGCTTGTGACACACAAAACAAATGCTACATCTAGATGTGTACATAACATAGAATATATGATAGAACCAATTTCAGATGCATACGATATTCTATTCATGCTCTCTCTATCCTCTAGTGTCTGTTGACACCTAAACTTAGAAAGGTGTTTCTCATGCACCATGGGTATAAACCTTTTCTTAGAGAGATCTATATTGAATCTCTTCAATACTTTATCTATATATGTACTTTGAGAAAGACCTAACATCCTATTATATCTATCTCTATAGATCCTTATTCCCAGAATATAAAATGTTTCTCCAAGGTCTTTCATGGAGAATTGATTGGATAACCATATTTTAATAGATTGGAGAAGAGAAATGTCATTTCCCATGATCAATATGTTATCCACATATAGAACTAGAAAGATAATTACAGTCCTATTGACCCTTTTATACACACTATATTCATCTTCATTCTATGAGAAATAAAATTCTTTGATTATCTCACTGAATCGTATGTTCCAGCTCCTAGAAGTTTACTTTAATCCATAAATGGATCTTTGAAGCTTGCATACTTTTTTGCCATTTCCTGATGTGAACCCTTCTGGTTGTGTCATATACACATTCTCAATCAGATTTATATTTAGAAAAGCTATCTTCACATCCATTTGCCAAATATCATAATCATAATGAGCTACAATGGCTCAAAGTATTCTTATAGACTTAAGCATCACTACAGGAGAAAAGGTTTCATCATAGTCAATTCCTTCTCTTTGACGATAGCCTTTTGCTACTAAGCGAGCTTTATAGGTAACTACATTACCTTCCATATCAGTATTCTTTTTGAAAACCCATTTGCACCCTATGGGTTTTATCCCTTTAGGTGGTTGAGCTAAAGTCCATACTTTCTTCTCATACATAAAGTCCATTTCAGACTGCATAGCCTTAAGCCATAAATCACATTCTAAACTGTTCAAAACTTTTTGATAGCTTGTAGGCTCATTGTCCTCTACTATAGTTATGCCTCTATCTGAATCAACGTGAAATCCATATCTCACAGGGATAGAATGCATCCTAGTAGATCTTCTAGAATTTTGTGTATAATTAGGTTTGATTGTAATCTCATCATTATGAAATTCAATCTCGGGTTCAATCAATTGATCTACTTTTATTTATGGGTCTTGAACTTCACCAAGTTCAATTTTACCCCACTGTCCTCTCGTAGGAGAAACTCTCTTTCTATGAAGGCAGCATGCCTTGAAATAAACACCTTTTGTTCTAAAGGATGGTAGAAATAATATCCAAATATTTCTTTTGGATATCCCACAAATAAACATTTGTCAGACTTAACATCTAGTTTATATGACATTGTCCTCTTTACATAAGCAGGACTACCTCATACCTTCATATGAGAAATTTTGGGTTTCTTGTTATTCCATATCTCATATAGAGTAACATCAATCGATTTACTAGGAACTATGTTTTACACATAAATAACAGTTTCTAGTATATATCCCTAAAAGGACTTAGGCAAGTCTGCTCGGCTCATCATGGATCAAACCATATCTAATAGTGTTCGATTTCTCCTTTTAGATACACCATTATGTTGTGGTGTATATGGTAGAGTCAATTGAGATAAAATTCCATTATCTCTAAGATAATCTTGAAATTCTTGGCTTAAGTATTCTCTACCTCGATCTAATCTAAGTGTCTTAATACTCTTGCCAAGTTGCTTCTCTACTTCATTTTTGAATTCTTTGAACTTTTAAAATGATTCTGATTTATATTTCATTAGATAGATATATCCAAATCTGGAGTAATAATCTATGAAAGTAATGAAGTAGGAGTAATCTCCTATGGCATGTATAGTCATTGGACCACATACATTTGAATGTATTAAGTCCAAAACCATTCTAGCTCGTTCTCCTTTACCAATAAAGGGAGATTTTGTCATTTTTCCTAATAAACAAGATTCACATGTATCAAATGATTCATAATCAAATGATCCCAAATCACTTGACTTGTGTAATTTGGTCATGCGTTTCTCATTTATATGGCCTAAACGACAATGCCATAAATATGAGGTGTTTAGATTATCTTGTTTCATTCTCTTGGTATCCACATTATGCACTTCTTTAATCAAATCAAGAACAAATATACCATTTTTCAGTAGCTGACTGTAGACATATTTTTGCCTTTCCAACTCTTCTACTGCTTTTGAGCCCCTGTAGATATTTACACAAATGAGATCCACATCTGGTATCTAATACCCAAGATTGTTTTGAAGCAATACAATAAGTATTTATTTCAATCATATGAATACCTAAAGTAAAAGTATCAACTTGCTTCTTCTCCTTGAGAGAATCTAGATAGGCCCTGCAGTTACGCTTCCAATGACCATCTTTCCCACAATGGAAGCAAGTTCCCTTGGGATTCTCTTTCTTGGCAACTTTCTTCTTGGAAAGCCCACCATGCTTTGGTTGTGCCTTGATCATCTTCGTCTACTTCTTGCCTTTAGCAGAAGTGACAACCATGACACTTTTTGAATCCTTCTTGAAGGATCCATCAGCTGTTTTGAGCATATTGATTAACTTAGGAATGGTTACTTGGATCTTGTTCATATTGAATTTAATCACGAAAGGTGTAAAACTTAGAGCCAACGAGTACAAGATTAAATCTATGTATAGATCATTATCCATTACATAGCCAAGTCTACTCAAATGCTCAATATACCTATACATCTTCAATGCATAAGCAGCTGCCAAAGTGCCTTCCACTATTTTGCAGCTAAACAGAGCTCGAGCAATCTCATATTGCTCAGTTTTAGCTTGAGAATAATAAAGCTCCTCTAGATGCAAAATGATGGTTCTAGCATCCATCATCTCATGTTGCTTCTGAAGCTCTAAGGACATAGCACCCAACATCAGACATGCCGCTGCTTCACTATCCTCTATGTGTGTTCGATAAGTGCCCTTGATCTCATCAATGGCATCATCTGATGAAAGTGGTGGTGGATCTTTATCTAAGACATAATGGATCTTTTCAGCTTTGAGAACAATTCCCATAGTTTGGTCCAGTCAGAATAATTGCTGCCAACCAGCTTGTTATCCAAGATTGATAGTATGTTAATGTTCGATGTGCTCAAGATGATATCCTAGATGTGAAAAAGAAAACATATGAGAGTATGTTCATATATATGTATGCATTAATTATGTCTTTAATTAATCCATTTACTCCCACTATTTTATTGCGAATCAATAGCCCTCACTATTTAATCCAAAAAAACCCGATGGTTTTCTTAGTGGGCCAATACCCAATCCTTGATATGAAATTTGACCTTAACTGTGGTCAATAAATCAAACTCCATACCCTTGAAAGGTAGGTATCTCTATACCAATTATGTCTCTACACAACTATTGGATCATAAGGTTATCAACACTTGATACATGCATATCATATATGCATTCCTTAATCTTGCCTCTAGAACCATTAGCCTTGATTATGGTTAACAAGCTAATGGGCTAGCTAAGATGAACCATTTAATTAGATTTGAACATATTCGATATAATGTGAGCTTGACTGTGGTCAACAACCCGCACTATAAATAACTCTGGTTCTCCTCCAATTATTGGAAGGCTTATATACCTTAGTATTAGTTTGAGAGATTTTAGTTAATTAAGTCTCATCATACATGGTTGGCATACATTGGTATGCATCCTATATCTATCACATAAATATAAGCATACAAATATGGCATAGTTATGTACTTTATTACATTGATCTCCGCAAGCTAAAAGGGAAATCAAAAGGTCAAACCTAGGTAACATGCATGATTCAAACAAGTAAAAATAATTACATTATCTTCAATCTTGTTAGATCTCCATTCGGCCCATCTTGCTCCTTGATAGTGGTCTTCATGTATATCTCTAATTCTAATCTAAGTAATCTAATTACATATTACAATTTGAAAAAGAAATACAAACCAGAAATAAGTGGCCTTAACATGAAAGTCCTCATTGGGCCTAAACATGCATTATGCTCAATCATATTCGGCCTTGTCTGTAACTATCCATCATGCCAATCATACTCCCTTATATGCACTTCTAACGAATAAAGTAAAACCATATAATGGAATACAAATAATATTTTAACTCTTGAAACTTACTTTGAGTTATTTTATAATGTGATAAAATTACGAAACTTTTTCCATTTTGAAAACTTTCATTTTAGGATACCTTTTTGCATACATGTATTCTTGCCTTAATTATTAATCCAATTGATTATTAATTAATTATTAATTGATAATTTAATCAATTAATCATATTAAATATGTAATTAATTAAACTCTTTAATTAATTATTCTGCGAACATCTCTATTTGATCATAATTAATTAAACTCTTTAATTAATTATTCTCTTATTCATTTCTCTTCTCCTATAATAATATCAAATATTATTATCCTTGTCATTTTACCATTTTATCCTTTACTCTATATGTGTGTGACCCATTGGGTTCCTGTCCATATTGGCAGTATAATATGTAATTATGAGTTCTATTCAAAACTCATATGATTTAAACTTCTTTAAATCATTTTATCAATCTCTTATTGATATTTATGATACATTATTATACAAATCATAAGCAGCCTCTAGCTAGGCATCATGACTATCCAAATATCAGAAAAGTTAAGTGGTTTGACTATACCTTTCCATAGAAATAATTACCATGCAATTACTCCTTTCACCACTCTTATCTCAATTAGATTCTGAGTATGGATTTCTGTCAACTCATATAAATCTAATTATATATGTTCTATTAATTTAACCATTATTTCCAAAGTGCCCTTTATGGATCCTTATCCATCTTGGCATATTACTCTTGCTAGAGATTCTTTGTACAAGGCAATTATAGAATTATATGAGATAACTTCCCTTAATAAATCTGGGATGGTGAATCATTTATCAATTACTCAACTATCTTCAAGTAGGTCATGATATACCCAACCTCCTAACTATATTCACCTCCAGTTGGAAGTAATTAGTTATGGAGTCAAAGTATATCACTTGCTACTTAAGATAATCTTGGTGATCTCAAGTCTAAGGATACTTGCACAACCACTATAAAGAGATTCCTCACCGACATAGATTTAATATCCATATGAGGATTCTCTTTGCAGGTCTCCAATGAACTTATTCTTCTAACAAGCATCCACGTGTTAGTTTTGATCATCTTCCATAATCATAGTTATGAGAACCACTACTTGAACTATTCAAGAAGCATAACATGTGCTTGTTTATCCGAATTAACAATGTCCTATCTTATTATTTCTATGACTAGAAATATTTAGATATTAACACATTTGTATACAATAGACATCTCATATCATGAACACTTTAATGATTGCCTTTGCATTGTGTTTGTAATATATAGGACTTCATTTATTAATTTAAGATACACAAACTTATATATTTAAGGATAGCATTAATAAATGAATGATGCCTTTTATTAAGAATATGAATTCATACATATGAAATACATTCCTTTTACATGGGCTCTAGGGTATACTCTCTAACAGCCCAGCTTATGCTGCAACAGTGCTGGAGATTTTGGAGAAATCCATCAGTTCACATGCTGCTGAAGGGGCAGTGCAGAGTTTTCAAAAGGTAACTTTCTGTTTATAGTGCCCAACTTTTTCTTCCTTTAAAAACTTTATGTCCTGATCTGAATATAAGTTCTTAGGATGTTTGGACTGGTGAAGGTTTTGATAGGGACAATAATAATAAATGCCATCCAATTATGATAATTGTGGCAAGCATGTTAATTGTCATTTTCTTGACATCTCCAACACACGACTGATGTCAAGTGCTTAGAATAATGTATGTTAGCCCCCTATTAGGCATGTAATAATATTATTTTTCCATTTGTAGGTACTAGTAGCATTAACTATTTAAAATAGGTATTCACCGAGCACATTTTCCTGCTAGGTATAAATAGTAAAGTAGAAGTGTCATTGTTATCATTATTCATCTTTCCCAAAGAAATTATACTACCAATGCATTTGACTTGAAACCCCCTTGATTTCCTTATCACTTTAAGCTAGGGAAATTAGTATACTGGAGTTGAAGCCAAAGGAATGAGGGAGATGGAGTTTTTTTTCTATATTACGATTGATTTTTATTTATAATAATTTTTGGTAACATCCTTTGCCGAAATCATACTAAGGTAGTGTTTTAGTATTTAACGTATTCCTCGGAAGTATAGTAAGACAATACAATTATATACAATCTTCAATTTATGGCTTTTCTATTTATTTTAAGAAAATATGATGCTAAAAGAGCACATTGAAGTAGTTGTCTGAGAGAATACCATACTAAAAAGAGTTGTGGCTATCCAATATGAACGTCAAAAGGAGTTTAACGATAAAAACCGAGAGTTGCAGCAGTTGAAACAACTGGTATTTTTTTATACATCTCTCTTTTTATTTTTTTATCCTTCCTTTTGTCTGGTTTGTGGGTTCTATTTTATAGTATTCAATTGTCTTGATTTTGCATTGAGGTTGATACTTCTCTCCTTTGAAATACTTCTTAAAGAACTATTGTGCCACAAAGTTAGACCTT